>CM021109.1:611085353-611117550 GCA_007115665.2 Sequoiadendron giganteum | reverse complement strand
CTCTCTTTCTCCCACTCCCCCCCTCTCTCCCTCCATCTCTATCTCCCACTCTCTCCCACACTCTCTTTCTCCCACTCTCCCCTTCTAAGACTCTCCCACTCTCTCCCTCTCTCTCTTTCTCCCTCTATCTCTTTCTCCCCCTCTCCCTCTCCCTCCCTCTCTCCCTCTTTCTCTCCCACTCCCTCTCCCTCCCTCTCTCCCTCTTTCTCTCCCACTCTCTCCCCCACTCTCTCTCTCTCTATTCCCACTCTCTCCTCTCCTCTGTACTTCATTCTCCTCTCCTCTCCCACTCTTTTCCCACTCTCTTTTCCATCCCTCTCTATCTCCCACTCTCCCCCTCTCTCCCTCCCACTCTCTCAGAAACTCCTATACTCTCAAAAATACACTAATAAAACCAAATTTCACATAGCACGAGTGTGTTTTTTACTCCACTAAAATGGTAAAAAAATCTATATACCCATGATTTGAAGGCCCGTAGTCTGCATATTCCCCTGGTTCTACGCGTGCTCTGACAAAAGATAGCTTTTTGATGATGTTGTGAAGTGTGCAAGCATCTTTTTCACATTCCATCACCTTTTCCATGATCTTTTTACCACCTTTGCATGAAATAGCAGAGTTTCCATGTTGAAAGACATTTAATATCAATTGAAGTTTGAATTCCATTGAAAACTGATATATAATTGAAGTGTGGAAGGGAACATGCTTTTGAACAAGTCAAATTGTTGTGGAGTTTGAAGAAAGAAGAAGCTAAGGATACATAATTGGGTTGAACTCCTCCATTTGAAAGTCTGGTTTTTAAGGTATGTGAAGTCTTTACACATTTTCTTTCATTCTATTATGGCTTGCTTTCATTTTTGATTGTCATTATAACCTTAGCTTGTCAATGCACATTTTAAATTACCAAATTATATACACAATTATATACACTTGCCAATTATAGAAATTTAGAGCCATTCACCAAAATTCATCCTTTAAGACAACTCCAAGCCTCTCCCATTCCTCTGAAGGGTCCAAACACCTTCCAATACCTCTGCACAAACTGATGCAGTACAAAGGAAGAAATCAACACCTTTCTTGACACACTTATTCAACTATATTTCCCTTCACAAAACATTTGATTCATATACTCAAATTAGCATTAAGAGTTCCCAATTCCTTAAGGACCTTCAAAACACCTTGAAAATATTGAAAATAACTGATTACAATCAACTAGGTTCCTCAAAACATCAACCAATGATTATGTCATTCACAAGTTGTCTTAAATATTCCATAATGGCACCATTGTTTACAAACACAAACTATAATTCTTAAGGAACAACCAAACCATTATTTTCTTAATAAATCTTTGTTTGAGTTAGTATGTAACAAAAATGAAACCTTTCAGAAGTCTGCCCTTACACACAAACTTAGTTCCTTTGTTCACTGTCCACATTACTAGTAGCAAAGAATCTACAAACTATCACATGTATCTCCCAAACCATGCATACACTTCAAACTGTGATACTCATTTTTGATGCAGAGTTAGAGGACCCAAAACCATTGAAGATTTCAACTTGCCTTCAAGAGCCATCTAAGAAGATTAAAAAGGCGTTATGGACCAATCCCAACACTCCTCCAAGTTGGACAACAAACAAACAAAGGAACTACCCTTAGATCTTCACACCAAACTTCCAAGCCCAAAAAAAGTCTTTAATTAGGTCTCAAAACAAGATAATTTCTAGGTCTTAGGACCTTACCCGCTCAACTAGGCTTCCAATACAAAAACCCCCATTTTTCAATGCAAAGAGGGAGGGTTTATAGAAACTCCTATACCCGGGCCTTCCCAGACCATTCCAAAGCATCAAACATCTTCAAAATACCCTGCACAAGGTCAAAAGTTCATTACATAGACCACTCCTTCAACACTTTTTCAAAATCACTCCTTGGTTCCTCAAATTCTCATGGAAAAGTGCTTGTTTGAGCTAAGAACCACATATCCTTTTGTTATTAGTTTCATTCCAAGGAATGTTCAACAATAAAATACCCTACTCTAACAATGTACATTCCATCCCACTGAGAAACAAATAATAACAGTAGGTGGGATGGTCATTTCATAATTAAATCCTAGTCAAACCCTTGACTGGCTTGAAATGAGCAGTTTCAGAAAATTGTCAATTGCTCCCTTCAAACGTAATGTTAAGCCCTCAGAATTGATGCATTAGAGAGTTTAGAAATGTTCATACAATATTATATTAGTTTTCTATCAAGGGGAGGCTGTATAGATGCGTACAAGTGCACGAAAGTGCAAAAAAAACCAGTGAATTTCTGCAAATGAGCATTTTTTTATCAAAAAAATGGATTTCAAAATGAACAAAAATCCTCCCTTCGAGCCAATGGAGGTTGTTTAAAATTTTTTCAATGACAACCAACTCCCCCCAAATTCCTATAACTAACAAACAACCACCTTTGAAAGCTCATATAACTGGTACATGAAGATACCCAAAATTGAATCAAATTTTAAAATGGAAGCATAGATTGTCAAGGTGCTCCTACACCAACAAATTATCAAACACTCACAATGCCATTCACTCATTAGTTTTTAGAATCACCATCATGGTTATTCACGTTTAGTTAGAAATGTGCTCTGGCCAACCTAGTGCTTCCATAGTTTGACACATTTGTCTACATGCTAGGTTAACTTTTGTACACGATGATTGTAAGTATTATTTAAATGAAGCCTTCAATGGCATATATTTTTCAATTATCTTGAATGGATACATTTTTTAGGAACTAATATTCATCTCATTACTATGGTACAGATAAAATTATTTGCCATGTCAAAGAAAAAGACAAAGAGGAAACTAATAGATGAAGAGAACGAAACCTTGAAAGAAAAGGAGAGAGTTCGGGTGGCAGCATATCGTGAAAAGAAGAAATTGGAAACGATTGATGAAAACAACCCGATTGTAGAGGAACCTCAACCGTCAAAAAGAGAACGGGAATTGGCAGCACAACAAGCACGAATGCAAAAGCATCATCGTAAGACAGATTTAGATACCGTAGTTGGAGACACACCCTCTACGATAGAATATGAAGGGACACCATTAAGCACAAGCGAATATGGAGGGACACCATCTAGCACAAGTGAATATGGATGAACACCATCTACTGCAAGTGAATATGGAGGGACACCATGTACCGCAAGTGAATATTGTTGGACACCATCCAACACATGTCAATTTGAGAGTACATCATCACTCGAAATTGACGAAGAAGGTATGCCATCATTCCCATGTGAACCTCAAGGTATGTCTTCTTCTCCACCCTCGATCGAAGGTATGCAATCTAGCCCACCTCAATTAAATATTGATGAAATTCCTAATGTTGAGATGTATGTACCTAGGAGAACACCACCAAGAATTTTGCATAGAAAGCCAAAGTATTTGATTAATATTGATGATGAGATTTTGCAGCACATGGAAGGTAAGATTTCAACATGCACTTGTAGAAGATATGCTGATAAGATTTGGGAATGATTCTTTGAAAGGCTAAATGAGACTGCAAGATGTCAACTATTTGTTGAAATGATGTGGGGTGTAAAGTATAGGAACATCATGAAGACTCTTGGGTTGAGAACATTGAATGCATCGAGTGAAGAAACTATTGTGAAGAATCTAATGGATGCTTATGAGAGTGTGGGTAAGACCTCATGCTCAAAGGATAGTAATGTCACCCAATGTGTCATTACATCGACTTTGGTAAGTTTTCAAACAAAGAGAGCTCGCCTAATTAAAAAGACTAGTGAAAAAATGAGAATTAGTAGAAAAACTTTATGAAGAGTCATTCAAAGGCGGCAAAGAATTGAGGCCAATGATACAAATGAATTATGGGAATTCTCGGGGAGACTGTCACAAAAAGATAAAGAAGTTGTCGAAGCCTTGAGAACACTAATTGCAGAGTATTGGAAGAATAACACAAGGCCATCTCCTAATCAAAGGGATGTGGTAAGAAGGAGAATCGGTAGTCGGAATCGTGACCCACATCCAAAGCATTTTTTGGATATGACTCAAACCCATTTTTTTCGGAAATTTGAAAATGATTATCCTCAAATTAGTATTTCTCAAAGATTTTTTGAACTGCTTAAACCTTTTTATGTCTAGGTAAATCACACACGCACTACTTGTTGTTGTAGACTATATATTGAATTTTCTAACCATTACGATGTTTATCATTCTATATGTTTAGATTTGCATACTAACGATGTTTTGCAGGATTGTGGCATAGAAGCCCCACCAAAATCTTCAAGAGAGTTCTTATCAAAAAAATTATGTGAAATAGAGGATGGCCAAATATTCGATAGGACAACATGCTTGGATGGTTCATGTGAGCATTGCAGTGGCTTCCAGCGTATGCCATTATGTCAACATATGGAAAGCACAGATGAGGTGGGACAAAAAATAGTAGAGTTCGGGAAGTATAAAATAGTGGCATATGCTACAAAAGATGGGTCTCAAGGAAAAAGGTGTGATTTGGTTATTGAGAAGATTCCAGTGTACCAATTTATGGCCACATTTCATGACAGTATACTGTCTGAGTATGCAATGCATACCCATAGAGCCTGATGGTTGGACACGCAGTTCAAGCTATGCAAGGACACCTTTCCAGTTGGAATCATAGTATCCGTGGTTGAATTTGTAGAGAACTACACTCTACAGCCACAACATGAGGTGCAGTCACAATATTACAACTCCACACAAGTTTCATTATTTGTGCACATAGCATTCATTCATGCATCTGATAGTACAGATGAGCAAAGGAAGGTATTGAGGGAGTACCACTTTTACATTAGTGATGATTGCACACATTCTCCAGAGTTCATGCAAGGTTGATTCCAAATGTTCTATAGTGGTTTGGCTCAGAGGGGCATAGAATATGATCAACATATAATATGGTCTGATAACTGTGCAACACAGTTCAAGAACTTGCGCATGTTCTACTAGTTGTGCAGGATGCATGTCATTATATGTGTTCAATATATGTGGAACTTTTGTGAGGCTGGACATGGAAAGGGGGAGCATGATGGTGTAGGAGCATGCATGAAAAGAGCATTAGCACAAGAAGAGCTAAAGTATAAAGACAGTGCAAAGTTGACAGATGCAAAATAAATCGTCGAGTGGTGTAATGCTTTGATGGGTCTAGGTAATGAAGATACGTCTTTAGTTCATATATTTTTTTGGTTGATGGATGATACTAACATTGCACCATATGAAGACTATTGTACACTAATAGGATCGAGTGAGGTACACTCTTTCCTTAGCTCAAATCCAAGTTCATGGAGTATCGATACACGAAAGATGGTGTGCTTTTGTTCTTCATGTACAATGCAAGCCTGAAATGATTGTGAGTTAGGGCAGTGGCTTGACAAATGGTTCACAAGTTATCTCAGCCCACTTCACACGTATCACCCTCCAATGGCATTAGAACTGAAACAGATGGAATCATCGGCCGACTTTGACCACGTATCAGATCTAGTTCAACCAGGTGATATATCTACTTTCTTAGTTGTTGAAATTCCATATCATTATCTTACTTTGTACTGTATTCATAATGTTGAAAAATTTCAAGAGATTCTTTCCACATATCAATGCAGGGCATGTTTATGTAGTTATTGCAGATGAAGACAATGAAGAGGGAACATACTATTACTTGTGTCATTGTGTTGAGACCAAAAAAAATTGGAGGCCCCAGTTATAGATGGAGAAAACATCGAATACCCTACAGGCTCAGTTGTGGTTACAGGAACATGGCTTAGAAGGTACCCACATTCAAGTGTTAAACATTGGCTATTTTAGGACTTTGACATGCATCGTAAGATTCTTCATTACTCGAACCTTGTCATGGCATCCAATGTTCATTTGACCAAATATGGGGGTAGACCTTTGAACAAGATGTTATGGAAGGTCCGTGAGTCTGACCATGATGCAATACTTGACACAATAAAGAGTAGAGCAGACCCAGATGGTTCGTTGGATTAATTTTTAATTATATACACATTGGTTCTTATTAATTTATACTTGTATGCACATTAATTTGTTTGATGCCAATGCTATCATCTTCTTTTACAGTGATTGGTGTCCCCTTGCAAAAAGTACAGATATATGAGCCATCCAAGAGAATGTCAGCCATAAAAGCAATGCAACATCTATAAGTGCCTTCTATCTATTTTTATTTCATTTCCATTTTGGATGCTCTTTCTTTTTCTCTTTTACTTTGTGTATTTGTAAGTAAACTACTAAAAATTGATTAATCTTTCGTTGCAGAAAATGTTGATTTAAGAGCCATGAAAGAGAATCTCAGCCAAAAAAGCAATGCAACATCCTTATTTTGATGATCTTGACAAATCTCAATTTTTATTTCAAGCCATTGTAAAAGAGCATGTGAAGCTTAGTGAGGGAATGTCAAGTTACTCATTTGAAGTTAACCTCATAATGAGCACCTATGATGTAGACATTTAAAGAGAATCTCGAATGTATGAGTGACACTATAAAAGATCTATGAGAACGAAGTGCCTGAGGCATTGTAGTAAGATTTAATTACATAATGAGATACACTCAAATATTGTAAGGTTTGAGTTCATGTTTGGTGTAGTAGCACCTTGTTCTGTAAATGTGTTGAATAGGAAAATTTGCAAACTTTGAATTTTGAAATGTAAACAATGTGAAAAAGGTCATATAAAGGTCATGTAAACAATTTGCAACTTTTTTTCTGCAACTCGTGTGACGAAGTGGACTATTCCAAAATGTCCGAATAGGTATGTTTATGCTAGGCATGGTCCTCTTTTGCATCAAAACACGTAGAATCGCTCTGAGCTATGTTCCACCGGATCGATCCCTTAAGGGTCCAAAGTGCAAAATGGCTGCAAACTTCAGCATGCTATTACTCGGATATCGTGATGCTTAGAAAATTCTTTTCTAATCCTATAGGATCATGTTGAGCCCCTCTACAAAATGATCTCTCGGTTTTGGCTATCTCGGAGTGGTTTTCCCATGGTGGCGGATTTTCACTTGATGTAAAAAGCATCAAATGCAAGTAGTGCAAAGTTGCAAAGTGGTGCAACTTTCATTCTACAACTCGTGTGACCAAACTAACTGCTCCAACACATCCAAATAGGTATTTTTACGCTAGACATGGTCCTCTTTCACATTGAAACACGTGGAATCGCTCTGAGCTATGTTCCACCGGATCAATCCCTTAAGGGTCCAAAGTGCAAAATAGATGCAAATTTTAGCATGCTATTACTCGGATATCGTGATGCTTAGAAAATTATCGTCTGATCCTATAGGACTGCATTGAGCCCCTCTACAAAAACCTCTCTCGGTTTTGGCTATCTCGGAGTGGTTTTCCCATGGTGGGAGATTTTCACTTGATGGAAAAAGCATCAAATGCAAGCAGTGCAAATTTGCAAAGTGGTGCAACTTTCGTTCTGTAACTCATGTGACAAAACTAACTGCTCCAACGCATCCAAATAGGTATTTTTATGCTAGGCATGGTCCTCTTTTGCACCAAAATACGTGGAATCACTCTGAGCTATGTTTCACCAGATTGATCTCTGAAGGGTCCAAAGTGCAAAATGGCTGCAAACTTCAGCATGCTATTACTTGGATACCATTACACTTAGAAACTTCTCATCTGATCCTACAGGAAGGCGTTGGGCCCCTCTAGAAAAAACTCTCTCAGTTTTGGCTGTCTTGGAGTGGTTTTCTCATGGCGGCGGATTTTCACTTGATGAAAAAAGTGTCAAATTCAAGCTGTGCAAAGTTGCAAAGTGGTGCAGCTTTTGCTCTACAACTCGTATGACCAAACTAATTGTTCCAACACATCTGAATAGGTATTTTTATGCTAGGCATGGCCTTGTTTCACACCAAAACACATGGAATCTCTCTGAGCTACGTTCCACCGAATCGATCCCTGAAGGGTCCAAAGTGCAAAATGGCTGCAAACTTCAGCATGTTATTACTTGTATACCGTTACACTTAGAAACTTCTCATCTGATCCTACAAGAAGGAATTGGTCCCCTCTAGAAAAATCTCTCTCGGTTTTGGCTATGTTGGAGTGGTTTTCTTGTGGTGGCAGATTTTCACTTGATGGAAAAAGTGTCAAATTCAAGTTGTGCAAAGTTGCAAAGTGGTGCAACTTTCGCTCTGCAACTCGTATGACCAAACTAACTATTCCAATGCATCCGAATAGGTATTTTTATGCTAGGAATGGTCTTGTTTTGCACCAAAAAATGTGGAATCACTTTGAGCTACGTTCCATTGGATCAATCCCTGAAGGGTCCAAAGTGCAAAATGGCTGCAAACTTTAGCATGCTATTACTTGGATACCGTTACACTTAAAAACTTCTCATTTGATCCTATAAGAAGATGTTGGGCTCCTCTAGAAAAAACTCTCTCGGTTTTGGCTGTCTTGGAGTGGTTTTCTTGTGGTGGCGGATTTTCACTTGATGGAAAAAGTGTCAAATTCAAGCTGTGCAAAGTGGTGCAACTTTCGCTCTGCAACTCGTATGACCAAAATAACTATTCGAACGTGTACAAATAGGTACTTTTATGCTAGGCATGGTCTTGTTTCACACCGAAACATGTGGAATCACTTTGAGCTACGTTCCACCAGATCGATCCTTTAAGGGTCCAAAGTGCAAAATGGCTACAAAATTCAGCATGCTATTACTTGGATATCGTGATGCTTAGAAACTTCTCGTCTAATCCTATAGGAACGCGTTGAGCCCCTCTACAAAAACCTCTCTCGATTTGGGCTATCTCAGAGTGGTTTTTCCATGGTGGAAGATTTTCACTTGGTGGAAAAAGCATTAAATGCAAGCAGTGCAAAGTTGCAAAGTGGTGCAATTTTCATTCTGCAACTTGTGTGACCAAGCGGACTATTCGAACACATCTAAATAGGTATTTTTATGTTAGGAATGGTCCTCTTTCGCATTGAAACACATGGAATCGCTCTAAGCTATGTTCCACCAGATCGATCCCTTAGGTTGGAGGAGTCTAAAGTTGCAAATTTGTAAGTTGCTTAAACTAACATATTTGAAATGCAACGGTTACTTGTTTTGAAAGTTGGTTTTTAGTTAGTTGAGGGTGTGGATCAGTTAGACAAGGGTGTAAAACACTATGTAAAGCCTTCAGAGGCTCGAATGAAGGTTGTTGATGAACTTTTGGAGAAGATAAGATAAGAATTATTCACACTGTTCTCTGTTTTTTAGATTTCTTATACAAACTTATTGATCCTGTACTTCGTATGACCTCCAGCTTCCTGTATGGTCCAAAGGCTTACATGGATTGTGTTGGAACCCAAAATTTCCATCTAAAACCTTAAGGTTTTCCCACAAATTTCCAAAAAAATCCATATAAAGTCCTAAGGTTTATTCTCATTTGAATCTAATATTTCCCTAATTTCTCATAAAAATGGTTTATTTTAATCCCCGTCCATTTCATTATTCACTTTATACCATTACCGCTCCTTTTAAAAAACAAATTAAAAAAATCATTTTAACCCTTACCGCTATACCTCCGAGGGACATCTTATTGTCCGTGGTAGTGTGGTGGTTGAGTAGTAGTCAAAGGAGCTAGCATGAAGTGTTTACCACGCTACCGTGTGTGGTCAATTCATTGACTGCGGTAGTGCGGTAAACCGTTAGTCAACGACGAAGCGATAGTCAGGAATCTATACCGCGTTACCACCGGCTATCATTTCATACACCACGGTAGTGTGGTAAACCATAGTAGTGGTTAGCAGATGGCAAAGGCGAAGCCACTGTAGTACCACGAACGGTCTCACAGACCACGGTGACTACGGTGGATGGTTTGTAAGCGGTCAAGGGAACAGTCAACGAAGTAGTCGGTGGCCGCGGTGAACAGGTTGTAGTTAATGAAGGTGAGCAGGTAGTGGTTACTGCTATACCATGCATGGTATGAACATAGACCATGGTGGTTGCGGTAGACGGTGGGTTAGTAGCGAGGATGACGGTTAGTGGTTGCCACGGTACCATAGCCACTAAAATAAAGACCGCGGTGATTGCGGTAACGACGGAGATAACCATGAAAGTCAGTGTGGGGCTGGGTACCACCATACTGCGGGAGAAAATTCAAAGCCCGCGGTAGTGCGGTAAAAGAAATAAAGAAGGCCACGGGAAGATGAAAGTAAATAAGCGATAAAATTAAAATCAAAGGCGAGAAAAGGTATAAAGTGAGAAAAAATTAAAAGGCAAGACTATGTGGAAAATATTTAATTTGCCGATTAGGCAATTAATTAAATATTTTATTTAATTGTGAAGATTATAAACAGTCATAACCAAAAAATTGAAGGGTCACGACCCTTGATCTGTAATGTATAAATATTTGCAAAATTCTAAAAGAAAGGGAGAGAGAAGAGAGAAAGCAGTAGTTAGACTGTAGGAGTTAGAATTTTCCTGAGAAGGGACTGGAATGTAAATAATGACAAACTTTCTTGAATCAGAATCAATGGAGAAAATATGTTAAAATGGTAAATTTCTTTTGGTGTTCAGTTGTTGTGATAAATAAAATTCATATTCTTTATTTTTGGTTGTCTCCAACTTGGGATCTTTTAATCATTTAAATCAGCATATCAAGTATATATCTGGTTTATCAAAATGCATTCTCTTTTTGTGTGATTTAATTAAACTGGTGTCTGCAAGTCAAAATTAAATTCTCTTGATAAATCATAGTGGTTTTGAGATTTCTTTTGGATAGTTAAAGGAGAACCTAATAAAGGAACATTCCAGCACTGTTTATGCAAGTCATAGACTTAGTGAATTTTTATGCCAGCCATAGAATTTTCAGAGTGCCTGACAACTAGAGTTAAACCAATAGGAGGAAACACATATCATTTTTGAATCCATTGCCAATGTGGAAAGAAGGCACTGATCTGCCACAACCCAGAGATACAAATCCATATCAGACAATCTATTTAAAAAACCTTTCATTTGTGCAGTAGGAGTAGGAGTAATTGTAGTAATCTGATCTGTCCACTTCCCTTTGCCATTGTGGATAGATTGTTTCTCCGGGAAATACATCTTAAATCTGCAACATATAGATAGGTGCACCTGCCTAGGTTTTACAGAGCCTGAAGAGTAGAAGGTACAATTGCATCAATTGGCCTTGTTAGTTGGCCAAAAGCGTTGTGGGAGCTTGGCAACCTCTCGTGGTTCAAACCAACATTTTTGAGAACCAACAGATCGAAAGAGGGTTGAGTTCACAAGAACCCATCTGTCATGATAATGAATGGCCCACTTAGCACTCATTGCATGTAGGTGATTCTCACAGAGGTGAGGCACTAGGCCTTCCCAGGAGGTCACCCATCCCAGTACTACTCCAGCTCAAGCGCTTAACCACGAAGTTTTTTCCCCAAGGTTAAGCCCACTTAGCTTGCAACCCCATTTGCAAAACCTTTAGCAAGTGTTGTGCCTTATGAAACATTCATTATAGAGCCCCTTTAGCTCATCAATTGATAAGTAGGAGGTATTTTCTACAATGTGTCAAATTGTGATATTGCTATCAAGATTTAATTGTGTAGTTTTTGAGTATAAAAGAGAATAAGAAGGGAAGATCAGGGTAATCAATTTGCGGGCTTATTTTTATTATTGAATTACCTAGTGTGGGATTGGTCTATATGAGAAAAAAATTATAATATGGGAGTATACATTTCAAGAATATAATCCGGAAAGGACTGAAAGTTAGATGCATGAGTACAAAGTATCGATCAGGAAAGGCATCCCAATTCTCAAGGTCTATATATCAATGATAGGCAGATTTACATTCAAAGCTAGCACATGATTTTAATTGATTAATTAGAAACAAATATTATATTTATTTATCAAATTTCCATTATCAAATTAATATTTGAATTAGACTTCATATTCAGAATTTATTTCATTTATAATTTGGGGACTCCGTTATCTATCTTAATAATATTGGATGACAACCTTTGTCAATCCAATAAGAAATAAATCAAAAATCTATTGATCCATAGCTCGAGTCGTTACAGTGGTATTAGAGTGAATGAACCTGCTAGCCTTTGGGTATTGCAACAAATTGACTTTCCATTAGAAGCATGGAAATTGATGATAGTGGTTGGCATTACTCAAGAAGGATGAACATCTTAAAGACATTTGCGAAAATCAGGACAAGTAACCTTCTTGTGGACTTAGGGTTGCAATATCTGATCTACAACATGTTCCACCATTTCTTTAGTAGGATCAAGAACACACATAATGAAGGTGTGATTACAGCCATGAAAGATTATGGTTCGAACTATCCAAAAGAGTGATGTTTTATCTCGACCACCAATATCTATACCATGGTTTGTTTGGAAATAAGGATGGGTTCTCTCTTCATCGGCATATACATTATTCCACGATGTGTTCACACTAGTGTTACAAGACTTGGACTCACCTCAGACTTGACAAGCCAATTTTTGACTTGGACTCGAGCTCGGAGCCCAGACTCGACAAATAGAAAAACCTAAGAAATTCAAAGATTTTTAAGGATTTAAAACTTGTTTCATGCACCCTTTAATAAATAAACCTTAAAGATACAATAGCATCATCAAATAGAAATTACTATGATCCCATACACAAAAATACATCAATCACATAAGTATAAGCATCGATAAAAGATATTTGTATTAACATAGAAATTACCTTGAATACACGTAACTCATAACTATTGAACCATCAATTTAGAATGCAAATATGGATAGGCATCGATAAAAGATATTTGTATTAACCAAATAGCCATGTAGGCATACATAAATATATGTCGATATAAGTATGAAATATATGTACAAAATAGCCATATAGGCTTACGAGAATGCCATATAGGCATACAATGTCAAACATGTCCAATAAAAAATATGTACAAAACTGCCATGTAGGCATACAACAAAGGACTCTGGAATCAAAATTCATTGCTCTCCATGCCCTGGAAATAAACTCTTTCCCTTTCCTTTTCACTCGGATGGTGATAGGTCTGTCACTCATTTTTGCTGCGCTCATGGAGTGCTCCTGCTACTTCTCCTAGGGTTTAGTTCAAGGTGAAGTTTTAATTGTTACAATAAGAAGTAAAGACATGAATATATAGAAATTACATTATAAAAAATGATATATTTGACAAAATAATCACTTACAGCCATCTCACGATCTCTCTCCATGAGGGAAATATCCTCACGCCCATGCTCAGGCATGCTCAAGCCCTGTATAAACCATACAAATAGAAATTAAACTACGTGAATCAGTAATGGTTTGATTTTTCACTAACTAACATCTATAACAAAAAATGTAAATTGAAATTTACTAATTTGCCTCATACCTCTTCTGTCAGAGCCATCGAGGATTGTATAGCAGATGTCACACCAATATCCATTGCCCTCGTCACATTCAGAGGTGTATCATCTCGCAACAACTGAAAATAAAACAACAAAATATTCAACGTAATCAACAATGTGCATATAAACTACACAAATCTATTAAGTACTTAATTCATTAGTTAAATTCTTTATTCTATTACCTGCGTGAAGGTTTGAGTAAATCCACCGCCACTGGGAAGTGTTCCATCAAAACCTCCAATATTAGTATGTTCAACATCCAAAATCGCATATTAAATTACCATTTGTAAAACAATGCTATTAACATGCAATAAATTTATAATTGTTTACTAGTTACATACCCTAGTGATAGGTGTACTGCAGAAATAGGTTGGTGGGGGGCCAGTGTATCTAGTCTCAACACTGTGACCCTGCAATTTTATTAAAATCATATAACATTTTTAGTTAATCTTGCATTTCAAAATCAAAATTTAATAAATTAAATTCAATGAACACATGCACTAACTTTTACCTGACTGTCAATGCCATATGCCTCATTCAAAATGTCAGTTGCCCTCTCCATCTCCATAGCTGCAGATGGATCCTGTGTACCAGTCTCCTGAGTGTTGGTGGGGTCATATGAACAAGTAGCCCCGCAAGATTGACACACATGTGTTCGAAGGCCACCACTCGAAGACTCCCCTAGATGGTGTTGTAGAATAGGGCTAGTATGATGGATGACACTCTAGGTCAAAGTGTTGATTTCCTGCAATGTCTCTACGTCATCACTTTCCTTCACGATGGAAGGCATAACAATGTGCTCACGAGGTGGCCTAGTGAGAGCTCATCTACCTTGCCACGTAGGATTCGGTTGTGCACTAGGTCTATCCTGAGCTAACCCCCCACCTCTCCCTTGCAAATCCCTCATATCAAAATAATTTGGGATTTTTTTCAATATGAACTCACTATATAGTTTCCTAAGGAAATATTACGGGACCTCGCAATTGTTGCACGGTGGGTAATCGAAGACCATGTACCACCTATCATAAAACTGCTCCCTAATTTGTTGGTTGTGGCACCAATGGATGGGAAACCTCTTCGCATTGAGGGTAAGGTTTTAATTTGTGTGGGGTTGGTGAATAATGAGCACAAATCACCTTTTGTAATTTTTAAATCTTTTACATCCTTGTATGATAGCTTATTTGCATAATAATCCATGGCCGCCTGCCTCCTATCTTGCCATCCAGTTATTTGTTTGCTAATTGAATCTACATTTTTTAACATATCTTTTAATGAATTTTCCAGGGTCATTCTTTTTGTGGTTAAACCATTTGGATCACTCAACCTACTGATCAAATCATCAATTCTCTTTTTGTTGTTCTCAATTTCACTCATTAAATTTTGTTGAGTGCTAGGAGGGGGTTGAGTCATTGGTGGAGGAGGTTGATGTTGTGGTTGATTTTGATCTTGTGGATTTGGTTGGTCTTCTTGTTGAGGATTTTGAGGGTTTTCAGGTTGATTTGCATCTCCTAAAAATTCAAACAAATAGATATCAAATTCAACTAAAACTAACTAATTCAAAACAAAAACCATAGAATCCTTACCTCTCATAGCTCCTCATTGTCGTGGCACCATTTTTGTGAAGAAATAAGGATTGTTGGTGAAGAAATTTGTTGAAATTATCCTCCTAGAACACGAGCGTGAAATTGTGGTGGTTCTAGCCACGACTGAAAAAAAAAAACTAGTCGAAATCGGAATGAGAGATTTTCATTTCTTTTTTTGCTTTTAATAGTCAATAACGCAAATGCGTTATAATGCACTCGCGTTATTGGTTTGTAGTTGCTGAGCCTCAGGCTCGACATAATGAGCCATAACGCGCTTGCATTATAGTTTTTCAAATATTTTTTTAGGAGGTGTCCACGGAATTGCTACCCATTTCCATGCACCCACTCTGATGCTTAATTGCAAATTAGAGGGCAAGATGTTAGAAATAAAGATTTCAGCACTCATTTTGAACACAGTTTTTAGTATTAGTGGATCTCCCTGCTGTAGTAATTGTGATGGCATTAGATGTGGTCACTCCTCTGTTGACTTTGATTGTCCTTATGAAGTGGAGGTGGAATCTTCTCCTTTGAATAAGGTTTATGATGATGATAATGGAGATGTATATCTACTTAAGGAGGAAAAAATTTCCTCCTATGGAGAGTTTTTAGACTATGAATCAAACATGTTGACTATTGATGATGTGAATGAATTTGAAAATATATCTCTATGCTCTTCTAGTGATTGTAATGATTTTGAATACAATGATGATATGGAATTTTTATACCATCATGCCAAGGGAGGAGAAATTTTTATGACAACAATGAATGTGTGGCATAACCCCTTATTTGATGAGCTTCCATCTTCACTAGAAATGATAAATGGTGACCCTTATTGGTGCAAAAATAATCCACTCTTTGCGGATGACTCTAATGATGCATCCAATACAATGTTAGAGTATGGAAATGAGAAAATAAGGCAATACATTGATGATCTCCTCAAAGGTATTTCTTTTGGTTATCTTACATCTAACATAGATATAGCCAGTAAGCCTGAGAATCAACATGAGATTGAAGTTTTTTCTTGTTCCTTTGAGGATTGTAACTATCCTTGTGAAGATGATCTGAAAGTACTTTATTCACATGAAAGATGCAATGATATGAATATTGATAAGGTCACTTGTATACCAATGAATAAATAAATGGAATTGGATGCAAACATGGAATGTAATGAGGGCTTTCCATCATTTGAGTATATCTATTGTGGAAATGATGAAAAATTTGAAGGTAAGAATGTTTGTGTTCAGTGTGTTAATCCTGAGCATAGAGCTAGAAATAATGAAGGGGTGGATGAATGTGCTTATGTCCCTATTGCTCACAATTGTTTGTGTGAAGAAGAAATTGAAATCTCTACTATAAATGAAAAGGATAATGATGTACTCATGGATGAAAGAAGGGTTTCATTATTGAACGATCAAAATGTACATCATGACAAACAAATGGAATTTTAATCAACATCACTAATAGCTTATAATGTTGAATAATTTGTTGGTTTATCTGATAGTGTGCATGGATTTAACTTTACACACGAGAGTCTCTTTGATAATCCTATGAGATCCGATTTGTTCAAGCCTACTTCTGAGGTATTTTTCTTTGAGATCAATGATGGTTTGGAGAATGAATCAGAATATGTTACTGAACCTAAGATGAGTACATTTACCCAATTTTTGGATGTTTTTGATGCATGTGACCTCTATTCCCATGATACCAAGGAGTGTCCTGATGCAGCATAGTTCAAGGATTCTTTTGAGTATGATCTTTTCCTTTTTGCTGCACCTAGGGATTGTTTACATGGTACACAACAAAGTGTTTATGAATATTTTTAGTTTGATGTGCAAAATGAGTAGGAGGTCAAAGTATATGATGTTGACCAGGTTGAATATGAATGTTTCACTTTTTCAATTCAATCAGGTATGGCTGATTGTGTTAATCACAATGGAGTTTATTTTTGGGAAATGCTTGGTACAACTGTTGATCCATTACAGAGAATAGAAGATAAAATATTTGACAAAGGTAAGAGTGGGCCTTAATTTTTTGGGGGCCTGGAGCCACCAATTTGAGGAGTGAAGCCTATGAAGTTGTACAAGAAGGTTTCTTAAATTCCAAATGATGTGCACTATATAGTCATATAATTAATGTATATAGGTTTGGTGTGTTTGCTTTTGATTGTGTCTATTTTCCTAGTTTGGGAAAGCTCCTAGGTTTTTATCTCTCTATTTTGGTCTACTTCACCTTGAGATCTAGTCTCTCACCATACCCACCAGGGGCATACATCCTCGAGCATGAGCCACTGGTAGAGCTCTTTTTTTTTTTTGATAAATTGTGATGAGTCTCGCCTTCTCATGATACTGAGTTTATGTGTATGAAGGTAGGGCTTCGGGTTTTAGGTTAAAAACCCCCTTTTCAAAGTTAATATAGTCATGAACATTGAATGTCTTAATTCTCCATTGACTCTTACTATCTGTTACCAATATTTTAAGTCATGTCTTATGCCATGGAGATCCATGAAGTGACCGGTCCTTTGGTATAGTTTTATCGGTTGTCTTGTGTTGGGTCATTATTTTAAATTTCTAAAGTGGGGATAAATATTTCCTTCTAAAAGTGTTAGAGCCTTAAGTCATTTAGTCTTGAGGGATATGGTCCTGTCAACCTAGTCGGGTCCCTCTTTTAAGACTAACAATTTCAATATGTGCAGATATGAAAATCCATGGTGGTCATTAGATCGTCACAAGTAGATGACTGTCATTCCCCGTGCACCCAGACTATGTCATTTCTTATTATTTTGTTCACATGAGCTAGCGGGCTTAAGTCATGTGTCATTTGCATGGGTGGGCCTGATTTCTTTGTTGAAGACTACAAATGATATCAAAAGGAAATAAACGGTGATCGATAAATCATGAGGCAGCATATCGATTGCTCCTCACATGCTCATTCCAGTTTATTCTTCATTAGAATATTTGAGCGAGCTGGCAAGCAGTTTCCATGTGTCGTGTCAGGTGGTGGGACCACTTCTTCCAAGTGGTCATCAAGCGAATATTTGAGAGACATCAACAAAAGGTATTGCTATGCATTTTTGCATCTCGACTGTTCCCCACATGCCTGTCCATTCTACATATTAAGGTGAAGAAGTCACAGAGGCTAGCAGGCACTGGACATGTGTATCCTTTATGTGGCGGGCCTTATATCTTTTGTGATCTAAAAATGGTATCAAAGTGAAATCTATGGTGGTTGTTAGGTAATGTGGTCGAATGTCCACCACTCCCCACCACCCCATCGGATTTTATTTAATACTTATAAAGGGACACGGGAAAGTGGGCATGGTTAAATCTATTGCTCCATGGAGGGACCTGATAGGTTTTGATGATGAATGCTCTAATAAGGATAGAGATCGATAGTTGATGGTAGGTGACGAGGGACTATCCTGACGACTCCTCACCATCCTGTGAGGGGCCTTCTTGTGTCTCCCATTTCTTCGTAGGAAGGTGGGTGACTGCCATGTGGAATTTTTTAAAGGCTCTGATGAACTTTAGTGGAGATAAAGTACTACGAAAATTTGGCTGAGACTGCACTAAGATTTTAAACATCACCAAATTAGAACTAAGTCTTTTGCACACATTCGATATTTGGGAGATGCTTGTAGTTGTGGTCATCAATTATTTCAGGTGTTGGTACAAGTGGGATGGAGAAATTAAAGCAAGATAGAGTATGGGATGATATTCTAAGGATAAATCATGATTTCTCCCCCATATCTTATTGTGTTTAGTTATGAGTAAATTAATTCCCATGGGTGAGCGAGTAAAAGTGAAAAGATATGTTTTATCAAGTGTTAAGTATATGATTAATTATGCAGATAGAGTGGGTGTTTATCCACTTGAGTCCTCTGATTTGGGAAAAGGCATGAAGTGCATGTAAAATAACTTTGTCATAATTAATCATCTTGATTAATTATCCATTGATTCATCTCAATGTGTGATCGATGGCTAAGATTCAAAATCGAAGTAGTTGATTGTCAGCTCTCTTGTGCGAACTCCCTTGGAACATTAATGAATACATGTTGTAGTTGATCTATTTAATGAATTTTTCATGTTTATTTTTCTTACCATTTTTCGTCTGCGATATTTGAGAATTTGGGAGTGAGTGTATGAAGTGTTCTTAGTAATTGTAAAGTTTGAGCTAGCTATTTTACGTTGAGGGTGGTGTCTCTCTCCTAAGTAAATTTGGTGATTTGCTCTATTAGGAATGGGTAAGGTAAGTGTGTCTATTAGCCTAACTCAAAGGTCCAGGAGACTCAATCTCCTTGAGTCTCAGGGTGACCTTCCCAATAATGAATAGGATGTGCCAGAATTCCCTATGACTTCGAAGAAGAAAGAAAGAGATGATAGGAGGTCTACACGAGGTTTTCTCAAGAACACTTATCATCTAAGGAGCAGAATTGTCTCAGAAGAATTGTTCAAGGATAAGGAGAAGAAAATTGATAGGCCTGATCGAGGGAAGTTGCATGAGTAAATTAGTATCACCAAGCTTACATGGGACGTCATCATTTTCCCATTTAAGTCTTAGATGATCCCTCTGATAGTGGAGTTGAAACTAATTTAGGCTACTGCCAGTATCTTATGGTAGTGACTAATTTGGTTGATTCTAGGGACGAGGTGGTGATGGATTCTACACTGACGATAAGGACATCGAGTAGGCATTCTTATTCTTCAACTGACAAGGCAAAATAGCACCTTGTTTCCTTTTTCAGCTAGTGCTTGGTTTTTGGTCCTTTGTGCTAACTCATTTCCTTTTAGTTGGTTTTTTGTGATATGGGTTTCTGTTTATTCATTATTTTATGTTGATGGTGCATTTCCTAGTTCAATGTGAACATGCAAATTTTGATGCTATGATAGCAACACATTTTAGAAGGCTGGTGATTCTTCTCCAGCTAACAGGTTTTGGATATTTCTCTCTCCCTTGTTTTATAAATTATTACATATAACTATTAGGGGAATATTTTGAATTATGGTGAAATTTTCATTAAAATGCAAGTGAAATGTAACTATAATTCAGCCTAATGCTTGTTGCTCCCTTGTCTATAAAAGGGATTTAAAGGCTTATTATAGAGGTTCAATTTTTGAGTCTTGTAATGGTTTGTGTGGGAAGATAGGCTTAGGATGAAGCATATTTTATAAATGTTGGTAAACAAAACAATAAGAAGTCTAGGGTATAAGTCATGTATGTAGTGATCTTAAAATAGTTTTATGGAGCTATAGATATGAAGGAAAATCTTAAGTTTTAATGTGTATACTCTCTTATGTAATATTCCTACAAATTATGAATGAAAGGGTTAATAATATTTTAGTTCATCTTCAATTTCTTTAATTGATTATGTGGATTTTTTTGGCTTCAATTCAAAGAATTGATTAAATTCTAAGATAAGCTCATAGATCTGTAGAGAAGAGCATAGGATTTGGTAAAAAGTTATTTTTTAAACACAGTGATTTGGATGCTACAATGTGGTATGACAATAGTCCATTAATTTCTAAGTAAATGGCGACTATATTATTGGTTATTACATGATTTGACTTTTTTTACCAATGGATAAAGCATTGGTCTCTTCATTAGCATATTTTGTAGATAAATGAGCTAGCAATGCACCTGACTAGGGATTTGGAATGAGAATAAAATCATTTAAAATACTTTCAATTACAATGTGTAACTCTGAAATTCCTCTTAATTCCTAGCACTATGCACTAATTTGTTAAAAGTTCAACCAAATCTTTGATGAAGGATGCATATTTTGTATTAAATAGGAATTGATCTGTGAATAAAAATGATTTCTAAGGACTTAGTATCTTGGGAGTGTGATGAGGAGTACCCTCCCAGGTTTCACAAAGCCTGAAGAGTAGGAGTGATGGCCTAAGAATCCTTACTCATTAGTTGGCCACTAACTTTGAAAATTCTTGAGCATAAGGGTTGGCTACCCTTAGAGGATTTCAAGGTTTAGTAGGAAAAAAATAACTAATAGGTCAGCTATGCACCTCAATCATGTAAAATCAAACTATGTCTATTGGTTTTTTTTAAAGAACCAAGTTGATCTTCAAAATTGCCTATGGAATTGCCAATTCCAATCCTTAGCAACCCAAAGGGATTGGCCAACAAATGAGTGAAAGAAGCAATGCTTTCCTCCTACACTTTTGAGTCTGCAAAACTTGGGAGGGTGATCCTACAATGTATTTAAAACCATTGCACCAAATATCTGAATACATTGTAAATAAGAGATAAATTCTCATATAAGTTCTTAAGAAAAAAAATGTATCAAAGTTGGTTGCTTCCTAACAACACTCTACATTCGGAGCATGGGAATGGTGAAACCTAACACAAAATAATAACCATTCTAACTCATTTGAAAAAAAAATTTATAAAATTGATTTGCTGCTGAATTGAACAAAAAAATATATTATGAATATTTACTTAGATTAGTGTCTCATCCAAGGAACAAATTCAATCCGAAAACCTATACAATCTGATAACAATTTAACACATCATTTAAGCTTTGAAAATACTGCATTACAACATTTCAACATTACATTCTCAACTACCACTTCTTACTAATATCCTAGCACTCAACTGTCATTAACCTATAGCTTCACTCAAGAATTTACATTAATTCTTTGAATTAACAAGCAAGAAAAAAACTACACATCCACTCGAAATCAATGGAGACAAATAAGATAACCCTTGATTATATTATTCATAATTCATGCAACAAGTACATAGGTAAGAAAATGGCTTTGAATTTACATCATTCTATATTATATTGCTAGTATTTCTATCAAAATTATATATGCATTAGCAGACTCAAACCTAAGAAAAAACTCAAATATGCTTAGTATTCTCTATACAGTTTTCTTTGTGATCGATTACAAAAGAATGAACCCTATACTTATGGCCTTGAATTCCTTCTTATAAAAATTAAGGATAAAACAAGCCTCGAGCTAGAAAGTACACATGTCACTATCTAATTGGACTGTTAAAACATGCATTCCCTTTGCAATAATATTTACATGCTCAAATGGAGGGAAAGCACAAAAGAAAAAAACCCTTTCATTCATTGAAGAAAATAATACTCACCTTCTAAAAGGCATCAGTCATCATTATGGTAGCATCAAAAATTCTCATCCACATTAGCCAAAAAGTTCTCCATGTCAACACCCAAGACAAAACTCCAAACCAGGACTTTTCTTCTGTAATGATTCATCATCTTCAAAATCAGAGTATCCATGTCACCTTCGTGATTTTGTTGAAACTAGAGAATTTTTCTTGCCATCATCAGAGTCTTCTTGACCTAAAAGTGTGAGAAGATATTGGGCATACTCTAGATCTATCTCTGCCTCATCACTCATATAATTTTCCTGATCTTCCATGACAACATCAAGTTCCTTGTGGTCCTTATCCTTCTTCCTTTTCTTCTTAGATAGACCAGCCTTATCATCATTATCATCTCTTTTGTGCCTACCCTCCTCAGTATTACCCTTGACCTCACCTTTCATGGCCAAAGTTATCACTTCCACCCTTGGCTTTGTACATTTCTCAGGTGTGTCTAGTTAATTTTTAGGTGTGTCCTAGGTTTATGACCTCTTGACCCTTTTCTACTTAGGTTTCCTCTTTGGTTTGGGAGATGATACATTAGGTTCACTCATTTTCTTAATAGAGGAAACCTAGGATCTACAAATTTTACTTGTAGAAGAGTCTTATTGACCTACGCTTTCAGGAATAAACTTGTAGAGCACCAAATCCTCCTAGACCACACACAGTTCTTATCAACCCAATATAAATTGCAAGAAACCAAATCCCTACAAACCCTAAGTACGTAAGGCTCACAAAGCTTCCAATAATTCCCCAAACCGACTAACCTATGCATAGTTGACACATAAAATTGTAGATACTTGCTACCTGGGAAAATTTGTCTTTGATTTTCTCTACAACCACCTACCCAAGCTCCTCACACTTTCTTTACTGGATCTAGACCAATTTTTTGGCTTTTGACAATTGCAATTGTGAAATGAAATAGTTGACAACCCTATTTATGGAAAAAAAAATAGTGTGTCCACCATTAATGTTCAAAATAAAGCTTACACGAGTGATCCAACAATCAGCCACACAAGTTTGAAAATGTACTGTAGATCACACGATGAGAAGGATCAATGAATGATTTAGATTTAATCAACAAGTTTGAAAAAGCTGACTGTGAAAAACCATTTTCCTTTACCCAATCAAAATAACTCATGTGGAAAAGCCTTCCAACCTATCTGTGGGCTCCACTATCCATCAAGCACTGAAAAAAACCCGTCGTGTCAAGTTTCCTGCCACCTTGTGAGATTTAACATGCTTGCAACTTTCAACAATGGGGAGATGGGGAAGGGCTAAGATTAGATCTCATACCTTCAACATGTGTGTGTCTTAACACAAGACCACTTGCTCATGCACACAAATCTCTAACAAAATTGAAGGCTAAGATCAAAAGATCTTTCCTGCGTTTAAAACATGTGCAAAAGAAACCCTCTTAGTAGCACACATTTTACCCTTGATAATCTGATGGAAAAATATTTCAACAATATTTTCCCTTGTTAAATGTTCATTTTTCCTTCTAGCTTGCTACACATGACACTCTCCCGCTTCCCCGTTGAGAGACAGGAGGCAAAGGTGGGTCTCCAATGGGATGGCGGGGAATGGCCAGGATTGACCCACATCATCCACCATCGACCATCGATCCCAACAGGCAAGGTATTCACCACCTTTAAAACCCAGTGGGTCCCTTTGATAAAGGGATAAATGTCTTCAACCCTCCAAACTGTGGCATTATTAAATGCTAAATAAAATTAGGTGGGGTGGTAGGGAATGGTCTAGAAGAAGACACATCACTTAATAACCACCATTGATTTATTCAGATTATTGCCTGCTGACTATTTTTCTTGATGAATAGGTAGATATCTATATTAATATAAAGATAAAAATACAAACTCACAAAAAAAGGGGCAAGTGATTAGAAGGCACACCTCGAAAGTCACATGGGCAGAGCCCAAAAAAGCCAAAAAAACCGATCACATGGGCCTAGCCCAAAATTTTAAAAGCAGGAAGTAAAAACAAGTAATCACGCGGCCAAATCAGTGCCAGTGGAGCTTGGGGGATCCCTATCATCCAAATTTTTTCCCCATACATTAGCGGGGTTTGGAGTGACATAAGGAGGAGCACCCCAACCATCATCATCTTTATATTTTTCCTCACGTCGGGGCGAGATTGCAAGAGCCAGCTACGGAAAACTTTTACCACTTGCAAGCCAACTAGAGCCAGAAGCAGGCAGAGCATCAGAGGGCCACCCAGAACCACCACCACCGCTCTCTGTAGCACCACCAGAGGGCCAGCCCTGACCAAGTCACGGCGGAGGAGAACAAGCTTTCCTGTGAGGTCGAGAATCTCTCCGAGCAGGAGGTTGGGAGTGGGAACGCGCCAAATCATTTCGCTTTCGGCCCGAGAAGGTGACCGATCATGGGAGGAGGAGGGCGAATCTGGAAGCCAAGCCATAGTACAAGGGGCATTGCCCTAGTGGTCTAGGAGGACCTGCAAGTGACCCACCTCCAGTGCAACCTTTTTGGCTTGCACCTGAATCTATAGGAGAACATTAGAACAAATAACTGCTTTAGCATAAGTAGAGACATTAACATCCAAATGAGAATGAGAAAATATGCAAGAATTTATGTCTTTCTAGATATTGAAGAGGATTTCCACCCTGAAAGTGTGCCAAAGCTGGGTGAACTTAGCCAGAATTCAAGGTGGGTCCCCCAGTAGAACCATATGCCAAGAGAAGGGTTCCAGCCGAAAAGCCCAAAAGAAATCATGAATCCAAGTCTAGAGTTGTTGAGCTCTAGGATAGAACAAAAAAAGATGCTTGAAGCTTTCAGATTTCCCACAAAAAGGGTAGCGAGGGTTAGGAACCCCCAAATAAACAAGCCGAGAACCCACAGGAAATCCTTGGAAAAGACTACACCAAGCAAAGTGGGCCAACTTCAGATTAACACTTGCAGACCAAGTGGAATCAAACCTCTTATGCTAAGTATGGGCAGAGGAAATAAGAATCCACCTCTGGTTCAAAGTATTGATCATAGGAAAATGGGGTGAAAGCCACCTGTAACCAAGCCGTGGCTTGCAGCCCTTGAGAGGGGTGTCTCGAAACCATTTCTAGTCTTTCCACCAAGGTTTGTGCCCATGAATGCCAACTTTATGAAGCATGTCTACCAAAATGGCACTCACCAACCCGTCAAAGGTAGAACAGTCCTATTTTTGAAGACTGTACTAGGCTTTAAAAGCATCCCACTGTAAAAGATGCATAGTGGGCCGGTGAAAGAGCTAATACAAGGTTTGAATGCCCTTTTTGTGAAATATAAGGGCCTTGAGCCAAGGTGACTTGGCAAAGGGTTGACCATTTTGAACCAGAAGGGGAGACCACCATAAGTTTTACTAGTTGATGGAAAGCACATCACAAAATCTAGCCCTGACCCATCAGAGCCATGATTTAACAGTTTCCTAACAGCATTAGATGCTCTTGGCCACAGAGGAGCCAATAACTTGAACCGGCTCCCTCATAACCAGGAGGGTTTGGAGGCCAATTCCTTACCAGGCGAGTCTGTGAATAGGAAAACTAGACTGAATACAATGCCTACAGAGAATTTTCTAGGCTTCATCTCCAGTAAGAGCCCGAATAATCCATTTGACATAGAGAGCAGTCCCTTGCCATTGAGTGGAGAGCAGCCCAAGTCATCCAGAGTCCTTATGGAGACAAAAATACTCCCTAGAGACCCGATGAAAACCATTGTGGGTTTTAGAGGAGGCCCATAAAAAATCCCGAAGCAATTTTTCAAGCCTACTATAGGCAGATTTTAAAGGAATCCAATAGGAAGAGTAGTAGACATGAGTGGCTGCCAAAATTTTAGAGCAAACCTAGAATTTACTAGCCAATGAGAGAGGCTTAGTAATCCAATAGGCTAGCTTTTTCTCAACCCTAGAGAGCACGGCCTGCCAAAGCTCCCGAGGGGAAGCTTGAAAGGTGAAGGGGATGCCCAAAAAATGAAAGATTTCTCCATACCCAATCCACTTCCAGTTATAATTTTGGTGCCATGCAGGAGTGGGGAGCACCGATTGTCTATAGCATAAGGTCTTGTGCCATTGAATTGTAGAACTGGAGGCAAGACAAAAAGTATCAAGAAAATCAAGGGAAACAGTGATGGATTCTTCATCTTCCAAGAGAGTGAGAAAAGAATCATCTGCAAAGTGGCCATTGAAAAGCTGCTCCTGGGAGTCTGAGAGAGAAATACCTTTAACATGCTACTGAGAGATAGCATGGGCCAGAAGATAGCCAAAGCCTTTAGCAGCTAGCACATACAAAGCAGTGGTAAGAGGGTACCCCTGGCGAATGGAACGAAAAAGACCAAAAGCAGAAGACTAGCAGCCATTAATGGAAATGCAAGCTAAAGCATCAAAAAAAAGCATACGAACAAACTGAATAAAATTGGGTCCAAATCCCAAGGCTTACAACATCGCAAGAATGAAGGGCCATTCAATGCAGTCACAGGCCTTGGAAAAATCAATTTTAATGAACACCGCTTTTTGGTTCGACCGTCGGACCCACTCCATGCCTTCCAAAACAACAATAATATTATCCAAAATAAACCTGGATTTAATGAAGCCAGTCTGCTTAGGGCGCACAACCTGAAGCAAGAGGTGGCGAATTTTCAGAGCCAGGGCTTTGGAAATGATTTTGTAGGAAACATTAAGAAGCGTGATGGGCCTCCAGTTGCAAATATCCTCCGGATCCCCAAGCTTAGGTATGAATTTTATATTGTCATTATTTATTGAATTTCCTAGAGAGTTGGTTTGAAAAGCTTCAAGATAAACATGATGCAAATCACTCCCAACATAGTCCCAAAGGGCTTTATAAAATTCACAAGGAAAGCCATCAATCCCAGGAGCCTTGTCATCGGCCATAGAGGAAACAGCTTCTTGAGATCATCAATTGTTAACAATTGATCACAAAAATTAATCCGGGCTGAAGAAAGCCTCTGTGGCACAACACCAAGGTAGTCTTGAAGGGCTTGCTGGTGCACAGGCATGGAGTCCTAAGCAGTGAAAACCTGTTCATAGTGACACACAAAGGCCTGGAGAATGTCAGGTAGCTCAAAGAGCACCTAGTTACCATATTTGATTGCTTTGATGCTTGGGGATGAGTGTTGAGTACAAAGAGCCAACAAAAACTCTTTGGAGGCATGATCACCAATTTTAAGCTAGTGAAGCCGAGCTTTGATTTGAGCACCTCTAGCAGTATAAGCATCGGCCACTTTCTTTTGCTACCTTAAATCTACCACCCTGACTTGATGTGACAAAGAGAAAGGAATGGTTTCCAAAGCCTCCATAATAGTATGCAAGTCGACAGTGGTAGCCTCATAAGAGTACTGATGAAAGATAGCCAACCGATGCCCATAAATACGCAAGAAACGTGCAATACGAATGATGGCATCATTCCCCCAAGCAATCCAGCCTATATGGCCAGGTAGCCTGCACACCAAATTCCACACCCGGTGAATGTGGGCCAGGGTGGGCTTATGACAAAGCAAATACGTGCTCAAAAAAATTGGGTCTTACACGTGCGGGGCTAACAAGATGCCCATTCAATGCGAAATTGAATTGGGAAGTGATTAGAAAGAGTCACATCCACTAATGGCTTTACTGGTAAGGTAAAACTAGTAAAGGAAAAAAAAATTGAGCCGAGATCATGGCACAATCAAAGTGTTTAAAGACTCTGTTAGAACCAGCCCTGTAGTTACACCAAGTGTGCTAGAGAGAATGAGAATGGCGGTGACCCATATGGGGATCAAAAAGCCCCAATTTTTTATGCATGTGAAACCATACCTCGCTTTCACCCGTAGCCCAACGGAAAGGCAAGGTGCCATCCTTTTCATACACCATCTCCACCATATTGAAATCCCCGCAGAGCAACCAGGTGGCAACTGGCAGAGAATCAACAATCCAATGCCAAATCCAACAGCGCTCCATGGCATCATTAGAGGTATAAACATTAATAATCCCAAAGGAGTGATTCTCAAGATTGAGAAGAACCCAGACCACCCGCTGGGAGGGGTCAACCCCATGGTCCACCATGCATGAATGCAATACTGGGGCCAAAAGATTGGTAGCTCCACCATGACTAGCTTCATGCAAAGTGAAAAACATAGTACTAGTTGGTCAAATAGAGCGACAAGCCAAAGCGAGCAAAAAACCTAAAATTTTAACTTCCTGGAGATAAAGCACTTCAATCCCTGATTATTTCTGCAAAGTATTCCTAATAGAATACTTCCTGGAGAGGTCAGTTAGACCTTGGACATTCCATGAAATAAAATTCATGGATGAAAATCTTCCATACTTTCAAAATCCAGGTCCTCTTCAACCAGGGAAGAGAAGTTATTCTTCAAAAACTCTTGTGGAACAGAACCAAGCTGAATAGGAGGAGAAAACCTCCATTTTTTGGGCACATATTCTCCTTCTTCCAGTGGAGGAGACGAGATGCGAGACCGTCGTTGAGCTCCTGATATGAAAGAAAAATTCGGTTGAGCACACAAAACAGTCATAGGCTGAGGCATGGCCTTTGACCTGGGCTATACAACAATAGAAGTGGCTCCTTAGGGAGCATCTGTCCCATTCTCTGAAGGGTTTGAAACCATTTTGGTTGTTTCAGGGGCCTTGGGAGCCGACCCAGAACTAGATGATTTATTTTTCCGGTTTGAAACCATAGTCCACTTTGTTTCAGCCTTAGCAAAAGGCTCTACTTGAAGAGGCTTTTCAACATCCTGTGATTGTGAAGATGTACAAGGAACTGTCAAAGGGCAGTCCTTGATCTTGTGGTCAGCTAACTGGCACCGATATTATGTGTTGGGTAGATTGAAATAGGTGACTTTCTGGGTGTGTCTAATAGCACCAATTTGGATGTCTACAAACTCTTTCAAATCCTTGGATAAATCAACTTCCACACAAACCCTTTTTTGTGGATGGGCTTGGAAGAACCTATCAGGTTCGATACAAACAACCCTCCCAAAGAGGAAGCAATATGGTTCAAGAAAGGCACGCACGATAGAGGTAACCCAAGAAACTCAATCCAGATTGGGACACGCATTTTGGTGTCATCTGAGATAGAAAAATCCCAATTCCATGCCTAAAACATCAACAAGGAGGACCTAACTCACTAGGGTCCATGACCCAAAATAGCTTGGACATGACTAATTTCCACAAAGTGGAACAAAAAAGAAACCTTTGGTCAGATTTTGGACCATATCAAGGTGGACCCCATGAGGGACCTATGCCTTGCTGACCCATTCTCTCAGCACACTTTCGGGGGGAGTCCTCCCAACAAAATAACCCACAAGGGTGTGTTTTTCGAGCCATTGGCATGAAGAATGAAAATCAGGTAAAGGTAGAACTACATCAATAGGGGCATCAAAATGCTTACCTCGTGAAAGACTTTCAGAACAAATTTCTGAGGGTGATTGTTCGGTGGGGGAGCCATTAAACTACATTGACGAACTACTAACACCAGCATGAATTGTTGGGTTAGTACCAAGTGAAGGCATAATAAACCCCTAAAACCGCAGTAAATGTGGCCGTACTCAATGAAGGAAAAAATTTCCTATGCAAGAAGTGTAATACAATGGAGGAGGGGCCAAGGATGACCTCAGAAAACATAAAACCCTAGCAGAGCTCATTCCAAGATCTTATATTGATTATACATCATCGCCTACTGACTATTCAAAGATGTTGGGACTACTAATGTAGGGGGAACTTGGTGCTCACCCACCAACCTGTCAGAATATTATAATGAAAAATAGAACCTGACAGGAACATGGGGAGTGGCTAGGATTTGACCTTGGTGATCCAATAATCTTCATTTGTTGAATAAATTTAGAATGGAAGATTCTAAATCGGTATGTACTCCTATGGTTATTGGAGGAAAATTGAGGAAGAATGATGAATCTCCTAAGGTTGATTAGAGTAAGTATAGATCAATGATTGGTGGACTACTATATATAACTACTACTAGGTCGGATATCATGCATGCAGTTTTTCTTGTGGCTAGATTTCAAGAAGATCCTAGAGAGTCACATGTTGTAGCAGTGAAGAGGATATTCAAATATTTGAAGGGCGCTCTAAATCATGACTTGTCATATCCAAAGGATACTGATTTTAATATGAGTTCTTACAGAGATGTAGATTCGATTGGTTGTGTGGATGATATGAAAAGTACAACTGGTGGTGCATTTATTCTTGGATGAAGATTAGTGTCATGGATAAGTAAGAATAAAGATTCAGTGTCTTTATCTATAGCTAAGGCAAAGCACATTGTAGCAACATCATGTTGCATATAGGTACTATTGTGGATGAGAAAAACATTGAAAGATATCAAAGTAGTGTATAATGACCAATTTCTATATTTTGTGACAATACAAGTGCTATCAATATTTCAAAGAATCTGAAAATGCATTCAAGGATAAAACATATCACAATCCAATATCACTTTTTGAGAGAGAAGGTTGTAGAAAATAAAGTTAAGCTTGAGTATTGCCTACAAAGGATTAGGTTGCTAACATATTCACTAAGAATCTTCCTAAGGACAAAATTGAATTTCTTTAGGAGAAGATGGGGGTCATTTCCCCTCCTTTCAACTAGATGCATAAGGATATGCATCAGTCTAGTGGGTTTCAAGATCCATTCTTTGGTTTGGACTGATGTTGGAGGTTACCTCTCAAGGGGAGTAGGTAGTGACATTGTTGGTTCTTGCAATCAGGGGGAGTAAGTGTTGTCATTGAGCAATGGTTACTGATTGGTATAGTATGGTGTGTGCTCTTGAGGGGGATTATACTAAGAATTGATGGAAAAAAAATTCAAAATAGTTGTAAGAAGGTTGACTAATGTCAAAGGGGAAACATTAGTGATACAAATCTTTTTCCCTTTGCCATTGATGTCAAAGGGGGAGAGAGTCATGTGAAAGTATCAGTTGTCAGTTGAGAAATTTGGACAAAATAGTATATATGGATAAGGGAGAGTGAGTAATGAGAAAAGAGAAAAGGAAATAGGTATGGAGTAGAGTTGTTGTGTCTTTGATGATTTTTCAAATCATGTGTTGCCATTATTGACAATGTCTAGTATTGTATTGATAAGCTTTTGTATATGGTTGAGGAAGTGATGAAGATGATGAGGATGTGCTCTTGGTCCTTAGTTTTCAAGTGATATTTAGAAAAATTGATAAAAAGTGGAAATTGTGTACTACAGTGTTGTTCTAGGTTACAAAGTAGTGTTTTGGTTCTGCTCTACATTTCCTCTAGGTTGAAGATCTTCCCATGTGTTTTGGATATGTTGATAAGAGGTGTTCAAAGGTATTGTATTTAAAATTTAGTGTTTTGGATCATTGCGCAGAAGAAGTTGTGTTCACTAGTATGGGAACAATGTATTATATAGGTGTCTAGGAGAAATATGTTTGCTCTATTCTTTGCAATTTGGTTTCTGGTCTTACAGATCTAAAGGGTTGTTTATAGTTTTGGTATCTTTCATTAGTTGAGGTTTCTTGAGGTTTGGTGCTTTAAAATTTAGTTTCTTAAGTTATAATGTATGGCATTATTTTTTGAGTGTACTAGGTGTGTACATTTATCAGGTGGAAGTTGTTGAAACCTAGAAAATAGTGGCTTTATATGTTTAGGGAGATAGAACCACCAATTTCCTACAAGTTTCACTCAAGGAAACTCTAGAGATCTCAATCCAAGGATAGAATGAGGGAGAAAGATCTGCAATAAGGTTTACTAGGGTGTGATTAAAGACTAAAAGGGGGTTCACCACCAAGCAAGTGATTGGAAAGACAAGAAATGATATGCAAAACTTAAGTAAATGACATAAAAATGAATTCAAATCATAGAAATAAACTGAGAAAGTACAGAGGTGCACCTAAAAATGAAGAGGTTTGAATGAGGGTTTGAAATCCTAGAAATGCGTAAGTGCATGGATCTGTGACATAATTTCGGTGCCAAAGTATAGAAAAAACCCGTAATAGGCCATAGTGCACTCGCCAAATTTGGAGAGTGCCAAATTTGGCGCTCTCCAAATTTTGTGAGTGCCAAATGGCTTGAATTTTGCAATGAATTAACAAGTGTGAGATCTCT
>CM021109.1:611061307-611085253 GCA_007115665.2 Sequoiadendron giganteum | reverse complement strand
GAGAACATTAGAACAAATAACTGCTTTAGCATAAACAGAGACATTAACATCCAAATGAGAATGAGCAAATATGCAAGCATTTCTGTCTTTCCAGATATTGAAGAGGATTTCCACCATGAAAGTGTGCCAAATCTGGGTGAACTTAGCCAGAATTCTAGGCAAGTCCCCCAACAAAACCATATGCCAGAGGTTCCAGGCCAGAAAGAGCTGAAAATGTGAATCCAGTCTAGAGTTATTTGGAGCTCTAGGATGAACAAAGATGCTTGAGCTTCAGTTTTCCCCAAAAAAGATTGTGAGGTTGGGAACTAAAATAAAAGCTCATGAGGAACCAGGAAAGCCTTGGAAGAGACTGCAAATAGGGGTGGGCCAAACTTTAAGGATTAACACTTCTGAGACCAAGGTGGAATCAAACCTCTTATGCTACAGTATGGGCAGGAAGGAAATGAAATCCACCTACGGTTCAAGTGTTGATCACTTGGGAAAATGGGAGATTTAGAAAATCACACAAACAAACCCCGTAACCTGCATTACAAGAGAGGTGTCTGAAACCATTTACAGATCTTTCTAGGGTTTGTACCTTACATGGGCCACAACACATGAAGCATGTATAGGTAGCACTCCTGTGATAGAAAGTGCGACGGTCCTATTTTTGAAGGCACTGGGCTTTAAAACATCCAAAGATGCATAGGTGGGCGATTGAAAGAGCTAATACTAAGGTTTGAATGCCACACATTAAGGACCTTGAGCCAGGTGACTTATAGGGTTTGACCATTTGAACCAGAGGAGACCATAAGTTTTACTAGTTGATGGAAAGCACATCACAAAATCTAGCCCTGACCCATCAGAGCCATGATTTAACAGTTTCCTAACAGCATTAGATGCTCTTGGCCACAGAGGAGCCAATAACTTGAACCGGCTCCCTCATAACCAGGAGGGTTTGGAGGCCAATTCCTTACCAGGCGAGTCTGTGAATAGGAAAACTAGACTGAATACAATGCCTACAGAGAATTTTCTAGGCTTCATCTCCAGTAAGAGCCCGAATAATCCATTTGACATAGAGAGCAGTCCCTTGCCATTGAGTGGAGAGCAGCCCAAGTCATCCAGAGTCCTTATGGAGACAAAAATACTCCCTAGAGACCCGATGAAAACCATTGTGGGTTTTAGAGGAGGCCCATAAAAAATCCCGAAGCAATTTTTCAAGCCTACTATAGGCAGATTTTAAAGGAATCCAATAGGAAGAGTAGTAGACATGAGTGGCTGCCAAAATTTTAGAGCAAACCTAGAATTTACTAGCCAATGAGAGAGGCTTAGTAATCCAATAGGCTAGCTTTTTCTCAACCCTAGAGAGCACGGCCTGCCAAAGCTCCCGAGGGGAAGCTTGAAAGGTGAAGGGGATGCCCAAAAAATGAAAGATTTCTCCATACCCAATCCACTTCCAGTTATAATTTTGGTGCCATGCAGGAGTGGGGAGCACCGATTGTCTATAGCATAAGGTCTTGTGCCATTGAATTGTAGAACTGGAGGCAAGACAAAAAGTATCAAGAAAATCAAGGGAAACAGTGATGGATTCTTCATCTTCCAAGAGAGTGAGAAAAGAATCATCTGCAAAGTGGCCATTGAAAAGCTGCTCCTGGGAGTCTGAGAGAGAAATACCTTTAACATGCTACTGAGAGATAGCATGGGCCAGAAGATAGCCAAAGCCTTTAGCAGCTAGCACATACAAAGCAGTGGTAAGAGGGTACCCCTGGCGAATGGAACGAAAAAGACCAAAAGCAGAAGACTAGCAGCCATTAATGGAAATGCAAGCTAAAGCATCAAAAAAAAGCATACGAACAAACTGAATAAAATTGGGTCCAAATCCCAAGGCTTACAACATCGCAAGAATGAAGGGCCATTCAATGCAGTCACAGGCCTTGGAAAAATCAATTTTAATGAACACCGCTTTTTGGTTCGACCGTCGGACCCACTCCATGCCTTCCAAAACAACAATAATATTATCCAAAATAAACCTGGATTTAATGAAGCCAGTCTGCTTAGGGCGCACAACCTGAAGCAAGAGGTGGCGAATTTTCAGAGCCAGGGCTTTGGAAATGATTTTGTAGGAAACATTAAGAAGCGTGATGGGCCTCCAGTTGCAAATATCCTCCGGATCCCCAAGCTTAGGTATGAATTTTATATTGTCATTATTTATTGAATTTCCTAGAGAGTTGGTTTGAAAAGCTTCAAGATAAACATGATGCAAATCACTCCCAACATAGTCCCAAAGGGCTTTATAAAATTCACAAGGAAAGCCATCAATCCCAGGAGCCTTGTCATCGGCCATAGAGGAAACAGCTTCTTGAGATCATCAATTGTTAACAATTGATCACAAAAATTAATCCGGGCTGAAGAAAGCCTCTGTGGCACAACACCAAGGTAGTCTTGAAGGGCTTGCTGGTGCACAGGCATGGAGTCCTAAGCAGTGAAAACCTGTTCATAGTGACACACAAAGGCCTGGAGAATGTCAGGTAGCTCAAAGAGCACCTAGTTACCATATTTGATTGCTTTGATGCTTGGGGATGAGTGTTGAGTACAAAGAGCCAACAAAAACTCTTTGGAGGCATGATCACCAATTTTAAGCTAGTGAAGCCGAGCTTTGATTTGAGCACCTCTAGCAGTATAAGCATCGGCCACTTTCTTTTGCTACCTTAAATCTACCACCCTGACTTGATGTGACAAAGAGAAAGGAATGGTTTCCAAAGCCTCCATAATAGTATGCAAGTCGACAGTGGTAGCCTCATAAGAGTACTGATGAAAGATAGCCAACCGATGCCCATAAATACGCAAGAAACGTGCAATACGAATGATGGCATCATTCCCCCAAGCAATCCAGCCTATATGGCCAGGTAGCCTGCACACCAAATTCCACACCCGGTGAATGTGGGCCAGGGTGGGCTTATGACAAAGCAAATACGTGCTCAAAAAAATTGGGTCTTACACGTGCGGGGCTAACAAGATGCCCATTCAATGCGAAATTGAATTGGGAAGTGATTAGAAAGAGTCACATCCACTAATGGCTTTACTGGTAAGGTAAAACTAGTAAAGGAAAAAAAAATTGAGCCGAGATCATGGCACAATCAAAGTGTTTAAAGACTCTGTTAGAACCAGCCCTGTAGTTACACCAAGTGTGCTAGAGAGAATGAGAATGGCGGTGACCCATATGGGGATCAAAAAGCCCCAATTTTTTATGCATGTGAAACCATACCTCGCTTTCACCCGTAGCCCAACGGAAAGGCAAGGTGCCATCCTTTTCATACACCATCTCCACCATATTGAAATCCCCGCAGAGCAACCAGGTGGCAACTGGCAGAGAATCAACAATCCAATGCCAAATCCAACAGCGCTCCATGGCATCATTAGAGGTATAAACATTAATAATCCCAAAGGAGTGATTCTCAAGATTGAGAAGAACCCAGACCACCCGCTGGGAGGGGTCAACCCCATGGTCCACCATGCATGAATGCAATACTGGGGCCAAAAGATTGGTAGCTCCACCATGACTAGCTTCATGCAAAGTGAAAAACATAGTACTAGTTGGTCAAATAGAGCGACAAGCCAAAGCGAGCAAAAAACCTAAAATTTTAACTTCCTGGAGATAAAGCACTTCAATCCCTGATTATTTCTGCAAAGTATTCCTAATAGAATACTTCCTGGAGAGGTCAGTTAGACCTTGGACATTCCATGAAATAAAATTCATGGATGAAAATCTTCCATACTTTCAAAATCCAGGTCCTCTTCAACCAGGGAAGAGAAGTTATTCTTCAAAAACTCTTGTGGAACAGAACCAAGCTGAATAGGAGGAGAAAACCTCCATTTTTTGGGCACATATTCTCCTTCTTCCAGTGGAGGAGACGAGATGCGAGACCGTCGTTGAGCTCCTGATATGAAAGAAAAATTCGGTTGAGCACACAAAACAGTCATAGGCTGAGGCATGGCCTTTGACCTGGGCTATACAACAATAGAAGTGGCTCCTTAGGGAGCATCTGTCCCATTCTCTGAAGGGTTTGAAACCATTTTGGTTGTTTCAGGGGCCTTGGGAGCCGACCCAGAACTAGATGATTTATTTTTCCGGTTTGAAACCATAGTCCACTTTGTTTCAGCCTTAGCAAAAGGCTCTACTTGAAGAGGCTTTTCAACATCCTGTGATTGTGAAGATGTACAAGGAACTGTCAAAGGGCAGTCCTTGATCTTGTGGTCAGCTAACTGGCACCGATATTATGTGTTGGGTAGATTGAAATAGGTGACTTTCTGGGTGTGTCTAATAGCACCAATTTGGATGTCTACAAACTCTTTCAAATCCTTGGATAAATCAACTTCCACACAAACCCTTTTTTGTGGATGGGCTTGGAAGAACCTATCAGGTTCGATACAAACAACCCTCCCAAAGAGGAAGCAATATGGTTCAAGAAAGGCACGCACGATAGAGGTAACCCAAGAAACTCAATCCAGATTGGGACACGCATTTTGGTGTCATCTGAGATAGAAAAATCCCAATTCCATGCCTAAAACATCAACAAGGAGGACCTAACTCACTAGGGTCCATGACCCAAAATAGCTTGGACATGACTAATTTCCACAAAGTGGAACAAAAAAGAAACCTTTGGTCAGATTTTGGACCATATCAAGGTGGACCCCATGAGGGACCTATGCCTTGCTGACCCATTCTCTCAGCACACTTTCGGGGGGAGTCCTCCCAACAAAATAACCCACAAGGGTGTGTTTTTCGAGCCATTGGCATGAAGAATGAAAATCAGGTAAAGGTAGAACTACATCAATAGGGGCATCAAAATGCTTACCTCGTGAAAGACTTTCAGAACAAATTTCTGAGGGTGATTGTTCGGTGGGGGAGCCATTAAACTACATTGACGAACTACTAACACCAGCATGAATTGTTGGGTTAGTACCAAGTGAAGGCATAATAAACCCCTAAAACCGCAGTAAATGTGGCCGTACTCAATGAAGGAAAAAATTTCCTATGCAAGAAGTGTAATACAATGGAGGAGGGGCCAAGGATGACCTCAGAAAACATAAAACCCTAGCAGAGCTCATTCCAAGATCTTATATTGATTATACATCATCGCCTACTGACTATTCAAAGATGTTGGGACTACTAATGTAGGGGGAACTTGGTGCTCACCCACCAACCTGTCAGAATATTATAATGAAAAATAGAACCTGACAGGAACATGGGGAGTGGCTAGGATTTGACCTTGGTGATCCAATAATCTTCATTTGTTGAATAAATTTAGAATGGAAGATTCTAAATCGGTATGTACTCCTATGGTTATTGGAGGAAAATTGAGGAAGAATGATGAATCTCCTAAGGTTGATTAGAGTAAGTATAGATCAATGATTGGTGGACTACTATATATAACTACTACTAGGTCGGATATCATGCATGCAGTTTTTCTTGTGGCTAGATTTCAAGAAGATCCTAGAGAGTCACATGTTGTAGCAGTGAAGAGGATATTCAAATATTTGAAGGGCGCTCTAAATCATGACTTGTCATATCCAAAGGATACTGATTTTAATATGAGTTCTTACAGAGATGTAGATTCGATTGGTTGTGTGGATGATATGAAAAGTACAACTGGTGGTGCATTTATTCTTGGATGAAGATTAGTGTCATGGATAAGTAAGAATAAAGATTCAGTGTCTTTATCTATAGCTAAGGCAAAGCACATTGTAGCAACATCATGTTGCATATAGGTACTATTGTGGATGAGAAAAACATTGAAAGATATCAAAGTAGTGTATAATGACCAATTTCTATATTTTGTGACAATACAAGTGCTATCAATATTTCAAAGAATCTGAAAATGCATTCAAGGATAAAACATATCACAATCCAATATCACTTTTTGAGAGAGAAGGTTGTAGAAAATAAAGTTAAGCTTGAGTATTGCCTACAAAGGATTAGGTTGCTAACATATTCACTAAGAATCTTCCTAAGGACAAAATTGAATTTCTTTAGGAGAAGATGGGGGTCATTTCCCCTCCTTTCAACTAGATGCATAAGGATATGCATCAGTCTAGTGGGTTTCAAGATCCATTCTTTGGTTTGGACTGATGTTGGAGGTTACCTCTCAAGGGGAGTAGGTAGTGACATTGTTGGTTCTTGCAATCAGGGGGAGTAAGTGTTGTCATTGAGCAATGGTTACTGATTGGTATAGTATGGTGTGTGCTCTTGAGGGGGATTATACTAAGAATTGATGGAAAAAAAATTCAAAATAGTTGTAAGAAGGTTGACTAATGTCAAAGGGGAAACATTAGTGATACAAATCTTTTTCCCTTTGCCATTGATGTCAAAGGGGGAGAGAGTCATGTGAAAGTATCAGTTGTCAGTTGAGAAATTTGGACAAAATAGTATATATGGATAAGGGAGAGTGAGTAATGAGAAAAGAGAAAAGGAAATAGGTATGGAGTAGAGTTGTTGTGTCTTTGATGATTTTTCAAATCATGTGTTGCCATTATTGACAATGTCTAGTATTGTATTGATAAGCTTTTGTATATGGTTGAGGAAGTGATGAAGATGATGAGGATGTGCTCTTGGTCCTTAGTTTTCAAGTGATATTTAGAAAAATTGATAAAAAGTGGAAATTGTGTACTACAGTGTTGTTCTAGGTTACAAAGTAGTGTTTTGGTTCTGCTCTACATTTCCTCTAGGTTGAAGATCTTCCCATGTGTTTTGGATATGTTGATAAGAGGTGTTCAAAGGTATTGTATTTAAAATTTAGTGTTTTGGATCATTGCGCAGAAGAAGTTGTGTTCACTAGTATGGGAACAATGTATTATATAGGTGTCTAGGAGAAATATGTTTGCTCTATTCTTTGCAATTTGGTTTCTGGTCTTACAGATCTAAAGGGTTGTTTATAGTTTTGGTATCTTTCATTAGTTGAGGTTTCTTGAGGTTTGGTGCTTTAAAATTTAGTTTCTTAAGTTATAATGTATGGCATTATTTTTTGAGTGTACTAGGTGTGTACATTTATCAGGTGGAAGTTGTTGAAACCTAGAAAATAGTGGCTTTATATGTTTAGGGAGATAGAACCACCAATTTCCTACAAGTTTCACTCAAGGAAACTCTAGAGATCTCAATCCAAGGATAGAATGAGGGAGAAAGATCTGCAATAAGGTTTACTAGGGTGTGATTAAAGACTAAAAGGGGGTTCACCACCAAGCAAGTGATTGGAAAGACAAGAAATGATATGCAAAACTTAAGTAAATGACATAAAAATGAATTCAAATCATAGAAATAAACTGAGAAAGTACAGAGGTGCACCTAAAAATGAAGAGGTTTGAATGAGGGTTTGAAATCCTAGAAATGCGTAAGTGCATGGATCTGTGACATAATTTCGGTGCCAAAGTATAGAAAAAACCCGTAATAGGCCATAGTGCACTCGCCAAATTTGGAGAGTGCCAAATTTGGCGCTCTCCAAATTTTGTGAGTGCCAAATGGCTTGAATTTTGCAATGAATTAACAAGTGTGAGATCTCTTTCTTTTTGCAATCACTTTTGGAATGCATTTTTCTAAACTCTTTGATTTTCTCTTTCTCTGCCAGGGAAACTATATACATGAAATAAATATTTAAGTATAAGTTGAGATTTACATATGGACATTTACTTTCTTATTTTTGTTTGAGAGTGGTTTCAGATCTCTAGGACATTTTCATCTACAAATGGAAATTTACCTTCTTATACTTTAAGTTATATTTCATGTATATAGGTAGGATGTTTGAGAGTGGTTTTAGATCTCTAGGAGTTATAATGAAAATTCTAGTTTTTGGAAGATCTTAAAATTTTTAGACTTAGTCAAATTTAAGTAATCAGCAATTCAAATTTTAGTAATGAGGAGGTCAAATTTTAGTCAGCAAGTTGTATCGTCTTTCTCTCTCACTCTCTCCTCTCTACTCTCTATCTCTCCACTCCCTCTCTCTCTCCCTTCCTCCCTCTCTCCCCTCTCTCTCTCTCACACTCCTCTATCTCCTCCCTACATCTGCCTCCCTCCCTCCCCTCTCTACTTCTCTACATCTCCTTCCCTCTCTACTTATATTTATCTCCCCTCTCTCTCTCTCTTTACCTACCTATCCCTCCATCACTTTGTATCTGACTTGTCTCCCTCCCTACCTATTTCCCTCTCTACTCTTTATCTCTCCTCTCCCTCCCTCTACCTACATCTCTCTCTCACTCTCTATCCCTCTCTTCCCCCTCCTTCTCTCTAACTCTCTCCTCTCTATCTCATAATTATCTCTCCCTCCCTCTCACTCTCCCCTCTCTATCTCACCACTCTCTCTATCTTTGTATCTCTTACATACACAAACCTCTATCTACCTCACTAACACTCCCTCCCTTCCTCCACTCTCAACTTATCTCTATCTCTCCTCTCACTTCCTCTCTCAACCTCACCCTCCCTCCCCTTCTTTTTGTCTCTCCTCCAAATCTCTCTCACTATTTTCTCTCCCTCCCCCCTCTTTTTGTCTCAATTGCTCCTTTTCTCTATCTCACCATTCTCTCTCTCTCTCTCTCTCACTCACTCAAACACACACCTCTATCTCCTTCCCTACCTCTCCATCCCTCCATCCCCTCTTTACTCTATATCTCTCCTCTCTCTTTGCATCTCTATACCTACCTCTCCCTCCATAACTCTCTCTATCCCTCTTTATCTCACTTATGTCTCCTTCACTAACTCTTTCCCTCTCTACTCTCTATCTCTCCTCTCCCTTCGTCTACCTACCTCTCTCTCTCTCTATCTCTCCATCCCTCTCTTTCTCTCTCACTCTCTTCTCTCTATCTCACCATCATCTCTATCCCTACCTATCACCCCCTCTTCTCTAAATCACAATTCTCTCTCTCCCACTTTCCCTCCTTCCCTCTCACTCCCTCCTCTCTAAATCACCATTCTCTCTCTATGTCTCACTTATCCCTTTCTGCCTCTGCCTCCCTCCAACCTCCCTCTCTCTCTCTTTATCTTTATTTCTCATTCTCTCCTTACCTCTCTAATCTCTATCTTACCAATCTCTGCATCTCACTCTCCCTCCTTCCCTCTCTCCCTCCTATCCCTCTGTGTTGCCAAAAAGTGTATACCTTGGCACTTTTTCACTCTTTTTGACATTTTCCACTGGGTTTTAGCCTTGATCACCTTAATTTAGCCTTGTAAGCTTGCACTTCAACACTAATCTAACAGTGCTTTACTAAGCTGTTGTGAAGTGTTGTAACACATTTCCTCATGTTTCTAAGACCCTTTCAACATAATTCACCTAAAAAACACATTCTTACACCTTCCTAAGCCTTAAGATAGAGTGTTGTAAAGTGTTGTGTTGCATTTCCACACTTATCTAGGCTTATCACCCCTAAATCAACCCTTTTTATATGCCAATTTGTCCTTTTAATGCATCATTAGTCCCGACCTAAGTGTGTTTCAGGAGGAAAACCTAATTAAATTTATAAAACATAAATTAATTCTCGACAATCATCAAAGTTTTCCTAGGAGGACTAGGTCGCCACTTTGGGCGACCTAGTCCCTTTAAGCATAAAAATCAAATTTTAAATAAGATTCAACGAGAATCTTGCCTCCTGAACTCTAGTGTTGGCCTATTAGGTTGCATTTCGGGAAAATTAGGGTTTCATATGTACAAATAAGGGTTTTAATCCTCATTTTTCCTCTCTTAGACTCTTCAAGCTCATTTTTACTCTCTTAGTTCATTTTCACTCTCGTGCTCTCAATCATCAAGTACTCAAGCAATCAAGCAAGCATATACAAGCATTAGGGTTTTTCAAACTAACTCCATTGCAGCTGCTCATGCATGTTGTAGGCCATCAAAAAAGGTTTGGTAAGCATTACTATTTTGTTATCATTCACTCTTGCTTTCCTTTTTGTTTATCTCATTTGGTTTTAATCACCTACAAAGGCGTTTCACTTAGGCAAAGCCCTATATCCTAACCCTAACTATTTATGGTCTTTACATATGTTTGCAAATATTTTTATGTAGGTTAGGTGAATACAAAGTGTTTGAAGAAGTACCAACATTCTCCTCAAGTCAACTCCATTTCTCAAAACCCTAGGAAGGAAGTTGGAGGTCACTTTCGGAGGTTCCTGTCACAGATTGTTATAGAAAAGGAGAACATCAACTAGGACCCACAAAACAAAAGCCTAATTCCTTGGAAAGAAACAAGAGGACTAGGTCACCCCTATTGGCAACCTTGTCCTTGTGCTAGGCCCGGAAAAGGGTTTCTATGTTTTTGGATACCCATTTCCCTGAAACCTGTTTTGAGATAGTTTTCTAGTTGGAGGACTAGGTCGCCCCACTTGGCATAAGTTTCCTTCTACCATTTTCTAGCATTTTCCAGAGGCTTCCGAGAGCACTCAACTGCCACATCATTTCTCTAGGTGCACATCTTCTCTCACTCTTTGTCATTTTCCAGAAAACACATTTAGGGCATATAGTTAGTTAGTTTGCATTAGCTTAGTTTTGTTTACTTTCACTTGCATACATCTATATTAGTTTCATTTCACTTTCAGTATTAGCCACACATCACACACATTCACAATCGTCATCAAATCCCTCTCTCCCTTTTTGGATGAACTTAGCCTTAAACATATCAACCTAGAAGAAAAAGTGTTATTCCCAAACCAAGTGCTCTTGGGGTGAAAAACCCTAAGAGCCTAGTAAGGGAATCCTCTTTCCCTGGTAAGCTTATATATGTTTTTGGAGGTTCACCCTCCCTCTCTCATTCCCTCTCTACCTACCTCTCCCTCCACTACCTACCACTCTCTCTACCTCTCTCTCCCTCCCCCTCTTTTTCTCTTACTCTCTCCTTCCCCTTCTATTCTCTATCTCTCCCCTCTCTACTCTCTTTCTCTCTCTCCCTCTCATGCACACTCACCACTATCTCTTCCTTTCCTCTCCCACCATCCCTCCACTCTCTCATTCTATCTATCTATCATCTCTCTCTAGATCTCCTTCCCTCTCTATTTATCTTTATCTCCACTCTCCCTCTCTTTAACCACCTCTCCCTACATTGCTCTATATCTCAAGCATGTCTCCTCCCTACCTCTTTCCCTCTCTACTCTCTATCTCTCCTCTCCATCCCTCTACCTCTCTCTCTACCCCTTCTATCTCTCTCTCTCACATACACACACACCTCTATATCCTCCCTACATGTCCCTGCCCCCCTCTCTACTTCTATCTATCTCTCCTCTCTCTACGTCTCCTTCCCTCTCTACCTATATTTATCTCCCTTATCCCTTTTTTTACCTACCTCATTTGTATCTCACCTATGTTTCCCTACCTACTTAAAGTTGAGAGATTAAGGGTTAAGGGTTGAGAATTGATGGTTTAATGTAGAGGGTAGAGGGTAGAGGGTAGAGGGTAGAGGTTTTAAGGGTTGAGGGTTGAGGGTTGAGGGTTTAAGGTTGAGGGTAGAAGGTTGACGGATTAGGGTTGAGGGTCCAATGTATAGGGTAGAGGGTATTGGGTTGAGGGCTGAGTGTTCAAGGGTTAAGAGTATAGGATTGAGGGATTACGATAGAGAGGGAGGGAAGGATGGAGGGAGAGATGGAGGGAGAGATGGAGGGAGAAGTGAGATAGATAGAATCAAAGAAGAGGAGGGAGGGATAGAGATATATGAGGGTTTCAGATCCAATGTATAGGATAGAGGGTTGAGAATTAGGGGTATAGGGTTGATGGTTTAGGGTACCAGGTTGAGGGTATAGAGTTGAGGATAGAGGGTTTTTAGTTGAGGGTAGAGGGTAGAGGTTTTAAGGGTTGAGGATTGAGGATTTAGGGTTGAGGGTAGAGGGTTTAGGGTATATGGTTGAAGGACTAGGGTTGAGGGTCTAATTTATAAGGTAGAGGATATAAGTGTTGAGGGTTTATGGTTGAAGGGTTGACAATTAAGGGACTAAGGGTTGAGGGTTGAGAATTGAGGGTTAAGGGTTTAATGTATAGGGTAGAGGGTAGAGGGTTTAAGGGTTGAGGGTTGAGATTTTAATGTTGAGGGAAGAGGGTTGAGTGTATAGGATTGATGGATTAGGGTTGATGGTCCAACATATAGGGTATAGGGTATAGGGATTGAGTGTTTAGGGTTTAGGGTTTAGGGTTCAGGGTTGAAGGTAGAGGGTTTAGGGTTGAGGGATAAATGGTTAAGTTTTTATGGATTATGGTAGAGAGTTTAATTGGGTTTAAGGGTTGAGGGATTAGGGTTGGTAGAGGGTAGAGGGTTTAAGGGTTGAGGGTTGGGGGTTTAGGGTATAGGTTTGAGTGTTTAAGGGTTTAAGGGTTGAGGGTATAGGGTTGAGGGATTAGGAAAGAAAAGGTGGGATGGATGGAGGGAGAGATTGAGGGAGAATTTAGATAGAGATAAGGAGAGAAGAGGAAGGAGGGACAAAGATAGATGAGGGTTGAGGATCCATAGGGTTGATGTTTTATGGTATTGAGTTGAGGGTATAAAGTTGAGGGATTATGGTTGAGGGTAGATGGTATTGGTTTGAGGGTATATGGTAGAAGGTTTAAGGTTTTAGGGTTTATGGGTTTATGGTTGAGGGTTTAGGGATGAGGGTAGAGGGTTTAGGGTATAGGTGTTGATGGTGTTTTTATGCACTTCACAACACAGGCAATACGTAGGTGCATTACCTCTCTTAAAAGACAATCTTCCATAATCAAATTGCAGAACACTATCCCAAGGTCTCTTAGGTGTCAGGTCATGACGAGGCTTGGAATATTTCAGTTGTTTATGTGATTTACTAGAATCACAAGGCAGCCTTATGTAGTCAAAGATGTAGGAGAATTGAGTCGATGAATGGAGTTCTATAGATTTGGAATTACTATGCTTTGCTGCAGGCTCAAGCAGCAGTCTTAGACTCCATTACTTTGTCAGATTTGGTTGTACAATGTGCAATGAACCTTAACACAAGTTGTTTCTAAAAAGGGAAAAAGAAAAGGGCGAGGAAGGAAGATGTTTTCTAGACTTGCAACTACCGATGAACGGTGATCATGGAGGTTCTTGCTGTGGACAATTTCCTTAAACATAATTTCACTTAACCAGAATTCTCACAATATCATGAAATCTGTGCTATCTTCTAAGGATTGTAGATATTTATCATTCATTCGCTATGGGAGGTGAATAAAGATGAGATTCAATAAGCAAAAATGAAATCAAAGTCTAGACTAATTTTACACAGTCATCTACCTTCAGCAAATGACCAAAAGTATGGACAAGAAAAGCATACACACAGCAGCAATCTTCAAAACCAGAGACAACATGCTAAAATTATCAAGTCTAATCTAAAGGCATTAAAATAGAAAATTAACTTAAAGCAAAGCTATAACTAAAAGGGAGAGGAATCATGAAACATATTGAGAAACCCAGAAATACACCAGAAATGACTATATTTGCTATTATAATTTATGCAGCATGCCTTTACAACAACTCCACTCTCTTAGAATGAGAGGAGGAGAGCCCTATTTATAGTTTTCAAAAAACAAAATGAGTGGCCAATATTTGATTCTATTGTGTGGCCAAGATTCACTTTACATTAGGGTTTCACCTACCCCCAAATATATTACATTTATAAATAACTTCTTGTTTCTTCCCTATTTTGTCATCTAGTGATAGCACTGTAGCAAATTTGTCTTTTAGCCATTTGCCCTTTGCTGTAGCTATTCCTCAAGGAACTCTTCATTGATGACTGGATTGCCCTCTTGCTTCTTTAGCGCAACATACTCCATGAAACTCAGGACAAGGGATTGAAACTTATCCACCTCCATGATGTCGGATTTCAAGATTTGGTAACTCCATTCTTGAGGATTGCTACCAAGCTTCTTCCAATCCTCATCATACTTACCAGCATTTTCCTTGAAAAGTTTTGATTGCGCAAAGGCTCGAGCAGTGAAGCACATGAACTCAGTGGTGACCTCGGTGGACCTTCCATCTTCCATAATATTCAAGAAGTAAGGCTTGATGTTCTCAAGATTGATCTTGACCGCGAGCATCTCATACCCCGTCATCAGTTTGAGATACTGAATGCACTCCTCTCTGGAATCCCTTTCCCATTCAATGTCTGGTGCTATCCATTCCAAAATCTGCTCAAGCCTCCTCTTCCGATGATCATAGTCTCACTTCCAGGTGTCTACCAGCCAGTGATCATCATCCTTGAAGGCAAGGTCCTTTTCCCAGACATCGCTTGGCAACGTGAGTATGGCCTCAATCTTTGGGTAGGCCGCATCGTACTTCCTTGGGAACTCTTCATAGATCTACCTTGTGTCCTTGAGAGTTTTTTGAACCTCCAGGAACCTATTTGCTGCCCAGGCAGCCAAGTTGATGCCCATGTTTCCTATGTCCAAAACCTGTCGGAACCAATTTTCCGTAGTTTTGTTAGAGTTCCGTCTCTTTTCGAGCTTGTTAATCTGTTCCCCAGATAGCAATTGAGGTGGGGACGATGATGTTGTAGGCTACTCATCCAGAGATGACCACTACTAAATATAAGTCATTAGATCAGCCACCTGCTCCTTTAGTTCTTCTTTGGAGACCTTATCTTGCTGGATAAGGTGCACCACTGTGGTGACCGACTCTTGGAGATGCTCAACCTTTTGTTCCCTTGTGGCCACTCCCAGGTTGATGGTGGAGATGTTGTAATTTATACCTTGTTCCCCAACCATCGACATTGCTATTTGCACTACCCTTGATCCCGAGGCATCCATGGTTATCTTTGATCTGACCTTCAGCTTCTTCTCTTTTCTGGGGCTTACTCTTGCTCTGGCCATGATGGTTTCCAGCCTTGCCTTGGGATCCTCCAAGGTGGGAGTCTTTTGCTTGAGTTGTCTTTGCATCCAATCAGGCATTTGGGGTTCTTCCCTTGGTGGTTCACTTTGAGTCTTGCTATCCTCCTTTTTGAGTTCGACAGTTCTGACAACAAGAGCCTTCTCCTTTGCACCTACATCTTCCTTTTCTTCATCAAAATCTTGTTCGAATGTTTTATGTCTAGCGAGGGACTCGGTGAGTGACTACCCTTTGGGTGAATCCTTCTTTTCAACATCCTCCTCCTTCTCATTTAAAGTATCTTGATGCTCCTCGGGGCTCTCTGCTTGTTTGTCCTTGTGGAGGAAAGTTTCCTTGTCATGCTCTGGAGTCTGACCATGTTCCTCGGTTGGAGACCTATTACCTTCCGTCTCTGGAGCAGCAATCTCCTCTTCTTGTGCAAGCCGGTTCTCAGCCTCCTTGTCCTCAATTTCCTTGAGTTGCTTGCCCCACTCTGCATTGAGCTTGGGATCATTTGACTCTCAGATTAGCTTAGCATCAAGGTCCTCAGTGCCCTCACTAGATGACTCATAGGCCACCTCATCAATCTCTCGATGCTCGAACAAGGGATGTTTGTGATATTCAAATTCTTCATACTCTGGCACCTTCTCAGCCTCCAACTACTGTCGTTCACGCTCGTCTGATATCTGCATGGTCGCTTTCATCTTTGGTGATTTAGTGGAAGGGGATGCTATTGGAGCGGAGGCCATAGCTTGAGCTATAGTAGCTTGGACAATCAGATTGGTGAGCATCCCCGAAAGCTCATATGGCACATTCTGTATATACTTTACAAAAGACTCTGGAAGGCTTGGGGCTGGTGTTGTGGCAGCAGAAACAGAAGGAAGGGAAGGAGACATGGATGAAGAGGTCAATGGCGAGGTGGTGTCAGACGATGAATCTACGGGAATAACTTGCAACACTAGAGGAGTAGGAGCAAGGTGGACAGAGATATCCACTGTAGGTGAGGAGGAAGCAGAAGCTAGAATTGAAGTAAGTGGGGTGGCAGCGGTGATTGTAATGGGTGGAGACCCCAACAAGATAGATCCCTTCTTTCTGATCCCAAGGGGCGAACCCTTGGGCATCACCATTGTCTCCGTGCCTCCAGTTGTTTTTCTTTTCTTCTTAGAAGGCTCTGGCTCAAAAGACTTACGAGCATAGACCTTTGGTTTGGGTAGTTGTTCACTAGCCTCCTTTCTTTTCTTGGTCTTCAATGATGGTGGGGTCTTAGATGTCTCCCCAGTTGCAGTGGAGGCTTCCCCACCTTCGGAGCCACTTGGTTCACTTACATGCTCACTTGCAAGTTCGGTGAATGTCAGGACGACCCCTTGTTGTTTCAATTGAGCCACCCTCTCATCGATCCATGCCCTTGTTTGGATTTCAACGGGCCTAGTGAGCACACCAATGTCATTAAGCTTGGGTGCATTCCAGTCAATTGCAGGCAGTGGCAAGTTAGAAACTGCATCATAACCTAGGTCCACAACTGTGTCCTCATCCTCCTCTAACTGATTAGGGACCGGGCACAAGTTCACCCTTCATACATGGATGATGGTCATGTGCATGTAATGCCACAACCATACCTCAAGATCATCCCTGTAGTTGGCCCAAAAGTCCTCGATGTTGTGGAGGTGGGCGTATTCATGTCCCAGTGCCTTTCTGACATGACCATAAGGATCCATTCGTGGCCTTGCCATGTATTGTTCAAAGTTATACTCCACCAGCTCCTTTTCCGAATATCTTGCGCACTGGGAGGTGTGGATTTTATACATCCCCTGACCAAGGTTCATGGGATAGGTGGGGCCCGCCAGATGTTTTTTTTTAAAGATGGTGTGAATGTGTCACAGTTGTTGAGTCAACTCCAAAAGAATGATCCGGTCATTTGGGTACCGGGGCAGCTTGTTCGGTCTTTCGGTGAATCCCTCGACATGAATGTATGTAAACTTGGGGAACTATATGTACCAGAAGGTGTACTGCCTAAGGAGGACCCTGGCACTGTGAGACATCCTCCTATGAAAATCCCCTCCTACTGATTGGATGATGTGAGCAATGAATGCGTCGTTCACCCTGTAGTAGTTTCTTTTGAAATTCCAAAATTGTAATTGAGGGTACTTATCATAAGGCTTGAGCTTTGGCCCCGCTGGATCACTAGGCATCATTGTCAATCCCTGATAATGTCACCAATTGGCAAGAGAATATACCAAGTAGGAGGTCATGAAGAATTTGTTGGTTTTCTTCATGGTGGTAAACTGCTCGTGGAAGCAGTCGCTGATGATCTCGCCCCAATAGAAGATGGTGCCCTTACCTTGGAGAATCTGTTCTATGAAATAGAACATCCATTCTTGAAAGAAAACCGCACTGGGAAGGCCCATGACTCAGCTGAGCAGAGTTACAAGGTCATGGTAGTCCTCAAAGAAGTCGTTGCGGAAGAGCTCCTGAGGAAGCTTCCCAGCACTACCCCATTTTTCCTTCAACCAGCACTGGCTGATAAGCTTTTTACACCCTAATGGGTCATGTTCCCACACCTCTTTACAGTCTTCCATGGTGGGGACCTCCATGCTCTCAAAGGTAGGAATGTGGAAGGTCTTTGTTATACCTGATGGAGACATATCTGCAAGGATATTTCCCTCATGGTCCACTATGGTTCTAGTATCAGATTGGTATGTCTCCATGCATGCCATTACCAGCTCCAGGGCCACTAAGGCCGATGGGAAACCTACAGCTTTAGCAAGTCCACTGCTCTTTCTTCATCTGGCATTTGTTGTTTTTGGGTTCATTTTGACCCTCTGCGTGAATTCATCAACATCGACTTGTCCGATGTTGGTGTCTGAGACATCCCTCCAAAGGGTAGTGATCCTGGATTGAATAGGGACCCCCTAGAATTTTTATTTCATCAGGTCTCTATCTTCCTTCCCCCTTGGTGGCTTGGTCATTCCTTTGCCTTTCTTGGAAGCACCAGAAGTCTCTGCACCGGATTCCATAAATCTTGCACAAAACATGAGAATTAGTAATGATGAACTTGAAAAAATGGCCACCGACAAATCCCTGCATGTCAAGATTAGTCCAACAATCACAATTCATGTTTAATAATCATGGAAGCTAGATACTTCATTGTTAGAGGGCAGTGCAGACAATCCGAAGTTCTTGGGCCAGAAATCCCTTGGCAGAATGCCATTTGAAAGGGAAAAATGAGAATGGAACTCCCATAGGCATTTCCCGAAGTTGGATTTGAAGATTTGAGGTTGGAGGTGGAGGAAAACCGAATTTTAGAAAATGGGTCGAAATCCATTTTTGATTTGGAGGTCATTTGATGCCTCATTTGGAAGTTCGGGCATCATCTGCAGGGAAGCCATCTGAAACGGCGCAGAGGAAATGGAATTCCGAGCGGCGGAATCCGGCTGTCAGATTACCGTTGCCGGGAAGCGGCTACTGGTCGGTCGTTGGGAATGGCGAAATGAAAGTAGAAATGTAGGAGGAAGTTCTCCAAAGGGGTCAGAGGGTTCGGGACAATCGGGCTGCGAACAAAGCACCAGGACCCGAAGGTCGGGAAGACGCTCGAACGGGGCTATTTGAAACGGCACAGGAGGAACAAAATTCCAAGAGGGGAATTCCGGTGTCCAGAATCCGGAAGAAGCTCGAAGGAAGTCCATATTTCGGGTTTCGGTAGACAGCGGATCGGGGTCCGGGATCTGGAAAGATGCTCGGGCGAGGCCATTTGGAATGGCGAAGACACAATGGAATCCCGGGAAGGGAATTCCGGAGGCGGAAGTCCGAGAGGGGAAAAAAAGTGTCAAGAGTTTCGACCAGAAGATGGAAGATTTTGTGGCCGGGAAGCGAAGTTTGGAAAGCCGTAAGCTGAAAGCCATTTGAAACGACGAAATAGGGACGAAATTTCGGGAACGGAATTCCAGAAACTGAATTTCGAGGGAAGATTCGAAGAAGATCACGATTGGAGTTTAGACGGACTTCAAGGGTTTGGGGTCCGAGGTTCAGGAGGATGGTCAGATAGGGCCGTTTGGAATGGCAAAGACACAATGGAATCCCAGGAAGGGAATTCCAGAGGCGGAAATCTGAAGAAAGGAAAAAACCACATTCAAAATTTGAAGAGGTATGGACGGCCACAGGAAGACCCGGGCCCGGAAGGCGCCAACACTATTCTGAAGAATAGCCGCGGCGCGGTGAAGTTCCGGATTGAATTTTAGGTGATTTAAAGAGTGAATTTCATATTTTTAAAACATGGGTTTTGACTAGAAGGCACGAATCTACTTCATTTTAAACCCATTTTACAATTTTCATGCACAAAAATGCAAAATTTCACAAAATAGAGAAGGAGGGCATGCGGACGGTGAACCTACTTTGAAATCCCAAAGAACGATCAGTCGTCCGCACAAAAAATGATTGAAGATGGAGGTCGGAATGCTGGGCGGAAAACACCTGGTCACCGGAATTTCTCCAAACTTATCTATCACTCGCGCAATTGATAATGACGTCCGAAAAAATTGTTTTTATAGAAAAATTGCCATTAATGCGACATTTAACTCCTTTATATGGTGGCAGGTTTGGTTGGTGAATTTGAAAACGCAGGGGCAGCGGGAGGTCCGGGGTCTGGAGTCTGGAAAGCCGTCCGATCACAACCGTTGAATCAGCAAAGACCGATGGGAAACTTGGAAAGGGAAACTCGGAAGGGGAAACCCGATAGAGGAAATCTAGCAAGGGAAACCCGGAAACTACCACAGCTGCCAGAACGACGTTCCAACAAGGAAAACCCGAGTTAACACAAGACTTAGCAATTTTTGAAGGGGGGGGGACTCCGGTCAAGCTTGAAATATGGCATTGGGAAATGCACCAACCCCTTTTGGGGCACAAAAATGGGTATGAAAAATGAGGCATAACAAAAAAGGACCGAAAAAAGCAAAGAGGGAAAGAGGGTCCCCATTTCGAATGGGCATGTGTGCAAAAGGCACAACAATAGGTTTGAGAGATTAGGGTTGAGGGTCAAATGTATAGGGTAGAGGGTATAGGGTTGAGTGATTAGGGTTGAGGGTTGAGGGTAGGTGGTAGAGGGTTAAAGGTAGAGGGTAGAGGGTTTAGGGTAGAGGTTTAAGGGTAGAGGGTTCATGGTTTAAGGTTTTAGAGTTTAAGGGTTAAGGGTAGAGTTTTAAAGTTACATGGGAGAGAGATAGATGTAATGAGTGAGTGAGAGAGAGAGAGAGACCTAAGAGAGGGAGAGGGGGTAGGAGGGAGTGGATGAGAGACAAAGGGAGGGAGGGTTAAGGGTAGAGGGTTTAAGGGTTTAGGGTTTAAGGGTTAAGGGTTTAGGGTTTAGGGTTTAGGGTAGAGGGGAGAGAGATAGAGGGAGTGATTGAGTGAGAGGGAGACAGACCTAAGAGAGGGAGACGAGGTAGGAGGAGAGTCTTGAGAGAGAGGGGGAGGGATTAGGAGAGAGATAGAGGGTAGAGGGTTAATGGTAGAGGGTTTAAGGGTTTAAGGGTTAAGGGTAGATGGCTAAGGGTAGAGGGGAGAGACATAGAAGGAGTGATTGAGTGAGAGAGACTTGAGAGAGGGAGAGGGGTTATGAGGGAGAGACTTGAGAGAGAGAGCTAGGGAAAGGGAGTGGGAGAGAGATATAGGGTAGAGGGTTTTAAGTGTTTAGGGTTTAAGGGTTAAGGTTTTAGGGTTTAGGGTTAAGGGTAGAGGGGAGAGAAATAGAGAGAGAATTCGAGAAGGTAATAAGATGGAGATATTGAGAGAGAGGGGGCAAGGAGCGAGAGAGAAATAGGTATAGAGGGACAAATAGGTAGAGAGAAGTAGATATGAAAGTAGAGATAGAGGGAGAGGTAGGGATGGAGAGAGAGGTGAGAAATAAATAAAGAGAGGTCTAGGTAGGTAGAGGGAGGAGGAGATAAAGAGAAGTAGAGGGTAGAGTGTTTAAGGGTTAATGGTTTAGGGTTTAGGGTTAAAAATAAAGGGGAGAGAGATAGAGGGAGTGAGTGAGAGAGATAAAGGGAGGGAGTGGGAGAGAGATAGAGGGTAGAGGGGAGAGAGATAGAAGGAGTTAGTGAGAGAGAGAGACTTGAGACAGGGAGAGGGGGTAGGAGGGAGAGACTTGAGAAAGAGGGAGGGAGGGAGGAAGTTGGAGATAGATAGAGCGTAGAGGGTAGAGGGTTTAACAGTTTAGGGTTAAGGATAGAGGGGAGATAGATAGAGGGAGTGAGAGAGAGAGAGACCTAAGAGAGGGCTAGGGGGTAGGAGGGAGAGACTTGAGAGAGAGAGGGGGAGGGAGTTGGAGAGAGATAGAGGGTAGAGGGTAGAGTGTTTAGGGTTTAGGGTTTAAGGGTTAAGGGTTAAGGTTATAGGGGAGAGAGATAGAGGGAGTTAGTGAGAGAGAGATGGATGGAGTGGAGATAGATAGAGGGTAGAGGGTAGAGAGTTAAGAGTAGAGGGGACAAAGATAAAAGGAGTGAGTGAGTGAGAGAGAGAGACCTAAGAGAGTGATATGGGGTGGGAGGGAGAAAATTGATAGAGAGAGAGGGAGGGAGGGAGTGGGAGACAGTTAGAGGGTAGAGGGTTAAGGGTAGATGATAGAGGGTTTAAGGGTTTAGGGTTTAGGGTGGAGGGGAGAGAGAGGGGTAGGAAGGAGAGTCTTGAGAGATAGGGGATGAGGGAGAGTCTCTATATCTCCCCACCCTCTCTCTCTCAATTCTCTCCCTCCTACCCCCTCTCCTTCTCTCGAGTCTCTCTCTCTCACTAACTCCTATCTCTCTCCCCTCTACCCTTAATCCTTAACCCTCTACCCTTAACCCTTAAACCCTATACCCTATACTATTAACCCTCTACCCTCTATCTCTCTCCCACTCCCTTTCTCTCTCTCTCTCTCAAATCTCTACCTCCTACCCCCTCTCCCTCTCTTATGTCTCTCTCTCTATCACTCCCTTTATCTCTCTCCCCTCTAACCTTAACCCTAAACCCTAAACCCTTAACCCTTAAACAATAAACCCTTAAACCCTCAACCCTCTACCCTTAACCCTCCCTCCCTCTCTCTCTCTCTTAAGTCTCTCCCTCATATTGCCTCTCCCTCTCTTAGGTCTCTCTCTCTCTCTCACTCACTCCCTATATATCTCCCCTCTACCCTTAACCCTTAATCCTCTACTCTTAACCCTTAAAACCTAAAACATTAAACCCTTAACCCTCAAACCTTAACCCTAAACCCTAAACCCTTAACCCTTAAACCCTAAACCCTCTATCCTATAGCCTTAACCTTCCCTCCATCTATCTCTCTCCCACTCCCTCCCTTCCTCTCTCTCTCAACCCTCTCCTCTTTGTCTCTCTCTTCATACCATTTATCTCTCCCTCTACCCTTAAGCCTAAAACCCAAAACCCTTAAAACCCTTAATCATGCCTTCCTATCTCTCTCTCTCAATTATCTCCCTCCTACCCCCTCTCCCTCTCTCACATCTCTCTCTCACTCACTCCCTCTATCTCTCTCCCCTCTACCCTAAACCCTCTACCTTCTACCCTCTACCCTTATCCCTTAAAACCCTAAATCCTTAAACTGTTAACCCTCTACCCTTAACCCTAAACCCTAAACCCTTAACCCTTAAACTCTCTACCCTCTACCCTGAACCATCCCTCCCTCTATATATCACCCAATACCTCCCTCTCTCTCTCTTTGAACCATCTCTCCCTCTCTCAAGTCTCTCTCTTAGGTAGAGGGTAGAGGGAAGAGAGAGAGGGAGAGGGCGTAGGAGGCAGAGTCTTGAGAGAGAGAGAGAGGGAGGGAGTGGGAGAGAGATAGAGGGTACAAGGTATAGGGTACAATGTACAGGGCTAAGGGTAGAGGGGAGAGACATAGGAGTGAGTGAGTGAGAGAGACACTTGAGAGAGGGAGAGGGTAGAGGGTTTAAGGGTTAAGGGTAGAGGGGAGAGAGATAGAGGGAGTGACTGAGAGAGAGAGAGAGATACCCGAGAGAGGGAGAGAGGGTAGAGGGTTTAAGGTTTTAGGGTTAAAGGGTTAATGGTTTAGGGTTTAGGGTTAAGGGTAGAGGGGAGAGAGATAAATGGATTTAGTGAGAGAGACAGGGAGGGAGTTGAAGAGAGATAAAGGGTAGAGGGTTAAAGGAAGAGGGGAGAGAGATAAGAGTGAGTGAGAGACCTAAGAGAGGGAGAGGAGGTAGGAGGGAGAGAGGGAGGGAGTGGGAGAGAGATAGAGGGTAGAGGGTTAAGGGTAGAGAGGACAGAGATAGAGGGATTGATTCAAAGATAGAGACTTGAGAGAGGGAGAGGGAGTAGGAGGGAGAGTCTTGAGAGAGAGAGATAGCGAGTGGGAGAGAGATAGAGGGTAGAGGGTTAAGGGTAGAGTGGAGAGACATAGGAGTGAGTGAGAGAGAGAGAGACTTGAGAGAGGGAGAGGTGGTAGGAGGGAGAGAATTGAGAGAGAGAGAGAGAGAGAGAGAGAAAGAGAGAAAGATGGAGTGGGAGAGAGATAGAGGATAGAGGGTTTTAAGGGTTAAGGGAAGAGGGGAGAGAGATAAAGAGACCTAAGTGAGGGAGAGGGAGAGAGAGAGAGAGAGAGAGAGAGAGAGAGAGAGAGAGAGAGAGAGAGAGAAGGGGTAGGTAGAGATAGGGATATGTGAGATAGAAAGATGAGGGAGGGATAGATATGTAGGTAGAGAGAGTTGAGATAGAGAAATAGTAGAGAGGGAAGGGGAGAGGGGAAGGGAGGGAGAAGTTAGAGAGATAAGAAGGAAGGTGGAGATATCAAGAGAGGGAAGGAGGGAGAGAGAGAGAGAATGAGGTATAGAGGGATAGGTAGGTAGAGAGAAGTAGAGAGGGAAGGAGAGATGGAGGGAGAGGTAGGGATGGAGAGAGAGAGGAAGGGTAGATATAGAGAAGTAGAGAGATAAGGAGAGATGGAAGGAGAGGTAGGGATCAAGGGAGAGATAAGGATTTAGAGAGAGGTAGGTAAGGAGAGGGAGGGGGAGATAAAGGGAAGTAGAGAGGGGAGGAGAGAGAGAAGAAGAGGCAGGAGGGAGGGAGAGATAGGTGAGATAGAGAGAGAGGAGGGAGGGAGGGATATTTAGGGAGAGAGAGATGAGATAGAGAGAAATAAAGTAAAGAGGG
>CM021109.1:610998604-611061207 GCA_007115665.2 Sequoiadendron giganteum | reverse complement strand
AGAAATAGGTATATAGGGGTCAGTTAGATAGAGACATGTAGAGTGAAGTTTGGTGGAAGAGAGAGAGGAGGGAGGGATAGGTAAATATGGATAGTTGAGATAGATAGAAGGAGAGAGAGAGATAGATAGGTAGAGAGAGGGAAATGAGAGATAGAAAGAGGGAGAGGGAGAGAGGAGAGATAGAAAAAGGGGGAGGGAGGGAGAGATGGAGAGAGTAGAGAAGGAGGAGAGAGATAGAGAGAGGTGATAGAGAGAGTAGAGAGGGAAATAAGGTAGATATATTGAGAGAGAGGAGGCAAGGAGGGAGAGAGAAATAGGTATAGAGGGACAACTAGGTAGAGAGAAGTAGATATGAAAGGGGAGATATAGGGAGAGGTAGGGATGGAGAGAGAGGTGAGACAAAAATAGAGAGAGGTCTAAGTAGATAGAGGGAGGAGGAGATAAAGAGAACTATAGAGGGAAGGAGAGAGAGAGGTGAGAGAGATAAGAGAGAGGAGGGAGGGATAGGTAGGGAGAGAGAGGTGATATAGAGAGAAAGAGAGTAGGGAGGGAAGGGGAGAGAGAGAAGTGAGATAGGTGATAGAGATGTGTGATGGAGAGAAAAGTAGAGAGGTAAGGAGGAAGGTGGAGAGGTTGAGAGGGAAGGAGGGGGGAGAGAAAGATGTATAGAGGGATAGGTTAGATAGCAAGAAGTAGAGAGAAAAGGTGGGTGAAAGGAAGAGAGAGGGAGAGAGATGGGGAGAAAGACAGGTGAGATAGATAGAATTAGAAAGGGAAGGAGAGAGAGGGGGAGGTAGAGAAAATTAGAGAGGGAGGGAGGAAAGGAGAGAGAAGTGAGATAGAGAGAACTAGAGATGGAAGGAGAGAGAGAATAGAGAGGTAGAGAGTAGAGAGGGAAGGAGAGAGAGAGGGAAGAAGAGAGTGAGAGATAAAGAGGGGAGAGAGAGGGAGAGAGGGATAGGTTGGTATAGAGGGTGGTTATATAGAGAGTAGAGAGAGATATATAGAGATAAAAGGAGAGGGAGGGGAGATAGAGAAATGTAGAGAGGGAAGGAGGGAGCGAGATAGATATTGGAGAGGGAAGGAGGGAGAGATGGACATGTAGAGATGTAGTTCTTGAGCTTAAGGGATAGATTGTCAAGTAAAGGGATGGAGATAGTGAGAGAGAGAGGTATAAATAATAAGAAATGAAAATGAGTGAGATAGAGAGAGAAAGATGAAATTTGACCTCTTGATTACTTAAATTTGACATGTTGATTACTTAAATTTGACTAATTTTGAAATTTTTAAGATCTTTCAAAACCTAGAATTTGCATTATAACTCCTAGACATCTGAATCCACTCTCAAACATCCTACCTATATACATGAAATATAACTTAAAGTATAAAAAAGTAAATGTCCATATGTAAATGTCAATTTCATGTATATAGTTTCCTTGACACAGAGAAAAAATCAAAGAGTTTAGAACAATGCATTCCAAAAGTCATGAATGGCATTTGGCGAGCGCCAAATTTTGTGCTAGCCAAATGAAGCAACCCATTCGGCGCATGCCAAATTTTGTGAGCACCAAATTTGGCGTGCGCCAAATAGGATGCATTTGGAAATACCAACCCAATGGGTTGTATTTTGCATTGGGCATCCGACCCAAAGGTTTGGACAACCATTTCATGAAAAAGACGTGATTTTTTGAAAGGGTGCCAAATTTCCTCATATTTTCGTTTGTGCTCCCCATCTCATTTGCATGTCTTTCAATGAAAGTTTATTAAAAAACTATTATAATGTTAACCTCTCTCTTAGCTATCTAAATATATAATTCTTTTTTCATTTTGATTTAGTTAAGGTTTTGATCCATGGCTTCTATTGTAAATGCCTCCATTTTTGGTCAAAAACCAACATGTGCTAGTTTTAGGATATATTTTTATTTTTTCATCGAAACGTGAAACAAATTACATTTTTTGAAACTAGACTCCATTCTACACATGATGAAAAAAAAATCAATTTTTGATTAGTTTTCAAAAAATTTAGGGGGGAGCACACTCAAATTTCAGCTTTTCAAGATGTGTCCACTCTGAAAATTCACAAAATATTATATATTCATTAAAAAAATTATCTGAAAGGAGGATAAACTACATGGTGTTAGCTAATTTCTCACCATTGGGTTTTTTGAAATTCTAAGAAAAATTTAATCAAAAAGGGGGAGCCCTCAGGCGCTATGCTATTTTTTTTCATAAAAATAGGACTTGTTTCCCCCTCCCTCCCTTTTTGAGACCCTTAATCTTCATTAATTTCAAAAAAAATAGTAGCTTAGAAACTAGACTCAAAGCACTTCAACTTTTGTTCTTGCTGCATCTTGAAATTTTGACTGTAACTATCTTCATTTTCTCGTGCAAATAAGGTTTTTCTTATTTTAGAAAAAAAGTGGCATATTAAGAGCCAAAATTGTGTCACAGATCCATGCACTTACCAAAATACTGAATTTTAATGCACACTAGGACTCATACGCAAATAAGGAAATTTAGTCCCAAATTAGGGTTTCTAATAGAAACTAGAATCTAGAACTGGTAACTCAGGATATGTTGGAAATGTTTGAAATCGGGTATACTGGGACTCATACACCACAAATAACAATTTAGTCCCAGTATCAGGGTTGATCCAAAACTCTAATATCCTCTAATGCTTTCCTACAGCTTCTTTCTTGCCAAATCTCTAATTCTAAATCACTAAATTGCAACTTGTAGGTGACTTTCCATGATCTTGCAATGTGGATGACAACTTTGACAACTTGAAACATTTTCTCCAATCTTGCTCTTCAATATATCTTCAACCTAAATCTACAAATCATACATCAAAGAGGGAAAAAATTTGTTTTGTTAGTGGATAGGGGTTTGCCTTGGTCAAACCCTATTTTGGTAATCAAACCTTGAAATGAAATGAATTCAAATGGAGGAATGATGAATGAAGAAATATTCAATGTTGCAACTCACTAAACCCTTGAATAAAAGGCTGAAAACTTGTAGGTAATGGCTAGAATGAATGTAGATCTTGACTTGAATGCTTGCTTGAATCATAAGAACCTACATCAAAAATGTTAGCTTAAAAACAAACATGATGCATGATTCTTGAATAGTGCTTCAAAATGATTGATAAACACTCTTGAATAATCTTGAATAATCTTCAATCATAAATTTTCTATGAATTCTTATTCAACATGCTAGGAGAAAAATGAGTGAAATAACCTTGTATTTATACTTGTTTATGCCAAATTTCTTGAAATTACAATACTACAAGATGGCATCAGATCTAGGAGAATAAAATCCCACCAAGAATTTGAATTTAAATTATGTCTAAGCTAAGTGGGACTCATACGCTAGTTGGATTGTATGAGTCCCATTAGGCCAAGTTTGAGACATATTTTTCAAGAAATGCTTAGTTCAATTCCAAATTCATATATAGGATCCAAAAATTAGCTAGGACCTATATGACCAAGGTGGCGTATGAGTCCTAGATCACTAAATCTAGGCCATCCAAACCAATATCATTAAATTTTGATTGGTCAATTGATATATGTCAAGATTATCCACAAAAAGATACATTAACTAAGGCTTGTCGATGAAAAATAAGACCAAATAAGGCAAGAAGCCCAATTTTAGTAGGGAGAGGTAAAACAAGTGTGAAAATGTAAAGGGATACATTTTCCTACACTAAATTTTTCCCCCACTTTAGTGAGAGGAGGAACTTGCTTCAAACTCACACTAAAGTAGACAAACTTGCACCAAGAGGGGTTCAATTGTACCAATGCTAGTTAGATAGGATGACAACAATCAAGAGGGTTGCACAAGCCCCCAAGTTCAAGATCCTATGGAAAACCAACATATGCACAAAAGAACACACATGAAAAATGATATAAGGAGAAATAAAAAAGCACAAGTTTACACTACTAAAGACAAAAAGAAAGAAAAACAAAAATAAAAGTGGGTGGATCAAACTTTGATCATGTTTCCCACATGTTGTGGATCAAATCTAGACTATTTATCCAAGAACATTTACAAGTGGAACACAATGTATACTATGCAAACCAAATGCACCCTCACAAGCGCTAGTGGAACCTTAGGTCATCCACCAGGTGAGCCCCCAACGAGACAAGGCACCACACAAAAATGAACTTTGAGCTTCATGAGGCAAGCAAAGCTTTGTATTCTTGGAACTCGTGAACAAAACATATGGCAACATACGAAAGAAAAGTTTATTATGCAAGGTGGCCATATAATTGATATTGTAAATGAAAAATAGTGTAAGGTACGTTCAAAGGATTTTTCTTAGTTCATGTAGGGTATTAACTTAGGGAACACCGTGCCTAATGTCTCCAAGAGAGGAACAATTGAAGAATAGAAGATTCACAAATTAGGGGATGCAATGTGTTGCATCAAGCCAGTAAGAGGAATATAATATGCTAAGAGAGATCACACTCTTGAGGTACATCATACCCAATGTCATCACCAAGAGAAAGACACATCACATGAAGTAAGAAGACTACACAATGAAACATGAATTGCAAAAGAATAATGCCAATGTATGCCCCCACTTTAAAGAAATTACTTTAAAGTAGCAAATGAAAAATACTAACAATAAATAAGACATGTGAGATTATTTTCAAATCCATATTCTAGGTCATATGTTTCCAAATAAAGCTAGGTCATGAAAAGGGAGGGGTTTCCCCCAAAATGAAACTCCAAACACATGAGGAATCCATGGATTTGGGATCAGTATGTCTTTGCTACAATGTTATTAGAGAGATCGAAACTTTCATCATTCCCCAAATACTCATGGAGTAGGAAGAATGAAACAAAGAGAGTGAAATAAAAAAGAAAAACCTTTTTATTCAACATGGAAGAGACGTAAATGTCTCAACGCCTTGCGTCATCCCCAAAAGGAAAAACAAAGACAAAGAAAAATGTTCACAACATAGAGAAGAATGTGGATACAAATAGATGAATTCCACAAAGAGAGAGGGACACATCAAATAAAATAGCACGGGGGGTCACATTATGCACATGCAATCACACACAAAACACTAAAAAGAAAAAAATGAAAAAGTCTAGTAAGGCACATGTGAGTCAACCTATAGCAGGTCATTTGTATCTTAGTCTTGCTCATCACATATAGAAGGTGAAAAAAAGCGACAGGGACAATAACAAGTTCCGAACTAGGTTTCAACACTCTTCATAGGAGTATTATCGTTTAAGCTCATAGAAGAGGAAAACAATGTATTCAGTTCATTATGCACTTCATCAATTTTAGCAACCTCATCATCTTCATCCAAGTTAATTAGAATGATAGGTCGAATGATAATGTCTAAAGAAGGATTTATCTCATGTTGCGATATAGGATCTTGTTGTTGCATAAAGGAGGGAGACTCATTTTGTATTTCTTTATTCAACTTTGGATGTTGATTTTCTTTGTTTTTTTCTTCATTTAATCTTTGAGAAAGAGCACAACATCTACGGCTGCACTCACTTGAATTTCTATTTCTTTTAGTTTGATTTTCAAGTTACGTTTGTGTAGGAGCTGGTTTATCAACCATAGGTTTCTTTTCTTTCCTAAGGGGAGGAATGGAAGGAACCATAGGATGTTGTTCAACCACTTTCTCTTTAGCTTTTTTTTTGTTAATCTTAAGAGGCATGACAAGATTATTTTCGTTGTCTCTTGGTCTTTTATAGGATATAGGCAAAGTATCTATCTTAGGTTGGTCTTGGTTACTTGGAATTTCCTTAGGTTCAATCATATTTTCATCAAGGATAGGAGGCTCAGTCATAGGTTGAAGCATGTTTGTAAGGGATAGTTTTTCTATGCATTTCACCTTGAACTTTTGATAGGATTTGAAGAATAATTCTTCTGGAGATTTAATAGGTTCCATAGGCTCATGCCAAAAGAAATATAATGAAAAGTTCCCTTATGAAGAAAAAGGATTAAGGCCACTATGGTGTATAGTGAAAATTTCATTATCAAAGGGGAACTTTAAGCATTTATGCATGACTGAACGGATAGCTTTCATGGAGTGTAGCCATGGATAACCAGGCTTCACACGCAATTGATATGACATCGAGATGATGGAGAATGATACATCTATTTTTTTGGGTCCTATTTGTAAAGGGTGATTGATCCCATCATAGGGAAAGTGAAACCATTATGTATTTTTATCCATGCTTTTGGTTTATCATATTTTTCTTGGTAGAGTTCATGCACAAGTAATAATTCCTCAATGATCACATTCTCTCCACAAACGGGATCAATTAATAGGCATATCATTGATTCAACTGGCTATCTAAATAGGACCATCAAGTGCATTTCTATTTTTAGATGAGAAAGCAATGTCAAGAGGATTTTTACTTTGGCCATTACAAGGTTGAGTTTAAATCAAATCAATTAAACCTTTTTTAATAGTATCCATAGGACCTTGTTCAATAGTATCCATGTTTTCATCATTTGTGTCAACATTCATCACATCATTTTTCTTAGTTTCACTAGCTTTGACAATTGAAATGTTATGATTCGACATAGGGTTGGTAAAGATTTGAAATTTTTGGTTGGGAGGGGCAACAAAATTATTTCCTTGATCATTAACACCTCCAATTTGAAGGTAACCAGAATCTATGAGGTCTTGCACAAGATGTTTAAGATGCTTACAACATTCTGTGTCATGTCCATTTTTTTGATGATAATGGAAAATAGAAATTTGATCTAAAATTCGAAGGTAAAGGCTTATTAGGATTGGGAGATTTAATAGGAGGAAAAGTGATCATTTTATGTTCTAAAAGTTTTGACATTGTGTTATGGAGCGTATCGGGTAAGGGAGTGAATTTCCTAACCAGATCCCCAAATGTGAAAGGATTTGTCTTCTTTATAGCAACCACTTGGGTATCAATATGTTGAGTTGGTTGAGGGGGGTTAAGTTGAAGGAAGCCCTTATTCTATTTTCTAAAAGATTGATAATTGTTTTGGTTTGCAGATTTAGACTTTTCCGGTTGGCTAGAGGTGGATTTTGTGTTAGGACTACTAACCGAGTTTTGATAATCACGAAGGGTAGTACACAAGTGTACAAATGAAGGAAACTTCATCATGGTAATATTATCTTGTATCTTGGTTTGAAAGTTCTCAATGAAAATCCATTTAAGGTGAGGATCGGGAATCTTTACATCGATTTGGGAATAAAGCATTTGGTAACGTGAAATGAAGCCAATAACTTTTTCATCATCTTTTTGCTTGCATCTCATCAAATCGGCTAAGGTCATCTTAGGAGTAATGTGCACTTGGAAATGGTTTATAAAGGCTTCAACAAGTTCATTGAATGAACGAATTGATTTATTTGATAACAAGGAAAACCATTCTAAGGTGGTATCCTTCAAGGATCTAGGGAAAATCTTAGCCAAGAGCTTATCCTCAAGGAAAAAATCACTACATAATGTGGTATAACCGGAAACATGGTTAGAAAGATCTCTTTTCCCACCATATTTCTCAAATCTAGTAATCTCTAGACCTTGTGGTATTGGCATTCTCAATATCTCCAATGATAAGGGATTGTGTTTGACATAGTATGTAGGTTGGCCATTTTAATTTTGGTTTATGGTGGAAATTTTCTTTTGAAGGGATGAAACATTTTTAAAAATTTGGTTAAGGATGGCGTCATTGGTTGTATTTTGAGATGGAGGTGTATATGTGTTCGAGGGGGAAGTGAATGGAATTCTTATGGGAGGTAAAGTGGTAGGAGATATGACGCATCATGCCACAAAGGTACTAGGAATTCTAGCAGAAATACCCAAGGTAGGAATGACATTACTAATAGGTTGCATTGTGTTGTAACTTGAGGGTTGGTATAGGTAGGAATAGAGGAAATAGTTGTGAGAGGAATTTGGGATCCTCCTTTATTTTGGACATTGTTCAAAGGTTGAGAACAACTAGTGGTTGAGCTAAGATGTGTTCCAAAAATATGAGCTGGGTTATGCACAAGTTCAAATCCTTCTTTGCTTTCAATCATGTGATGTATGTTATCTATAGTAGGGATACCAGTGGTTGAAATGTTTTCAATACTAAATTGATTTTGTAAGTTTGCTAAGTGTTCATGGATTTGGATTATGTTTTCTTGCAGAATACTAGCAACCGTTGTTTCAACAGTTGTCACACTACTTGAAGGTAAAGAGTTGTTAAGGGTATGGTACATACCTAGTGAACTAGTGTAAACACTAGTAGTGAAAGATCTAGATAACCCAAGGTCCATGATGATTGTGCTATCAGAGGATGACATGAGTCTCAAAAGATGTCTCACTATAGTATTAGCAATAGGACACAAAGTTGTAAAGATCATGCAAGGGGTAATCAATGAATGCAATATAACTACAATGAGCACAAGATAAATTTTATTCTCTAGTTATGATTCGAATGAAATTAAGCTAGGTACAATGAAATGAATGAAACAAAAACTCTACTAACTGGAAAATTAATCTAACAATAACAAATAAAAACACAGAAATAGAGTCTTTAATGTTGTAAAGATCTGACATAGGACTAAATTTCCTAGAGGGGCATATGAGTCCCAATCATGGTTTTTCAAGGGTTCAAATGTTGATAAACAATCAACACAAAATACCCAAAAACTAGGAAAAACAATTTATACTAGGACTAAATCGCCCAGAGGGGTGTATGAGTCCTAGATTAGGGTTTTTGCACAAATTTTAGAAAATTCTTAGTGAATGTTAGGTTTTATGGTTTTAATTATGTCTAGACTAAGTGCAATTATAGATTTTCAATGAATTTCAATGATGCAAGATTGAATAATGCAACCTATATGCACTTTCACTAATGCTAGATTTAGAAACCATATATGCAAATTAAATAATGCAAAACCTAATGAAAATTTAATGTAAGCTAGATGTAGGAATATGATGCACTCCAAATTAGAAAATAAGGTGTTCTAAAGGCTAGGTTCACCAAAATGAAACCTAGAAAATAATGGCTTTATATGTTTAGGGAGATAGAACCCCCAATTTCCTACAAGTTTAACTCAAGGAAACCCTAGAGATCTCAATCCAGGGATAGAATGAGGGAGAGAGATTTGCAATAAGGTGTCCTAGGGTGTGATTAAAGACTAAAAGTGGGTTCACCACCAAGTAAGGGCTTGGAAAGATAAGAAACGATATGCAAAACTTAAATAAATGACCTAGAAATGAATTCAAATTAGAACAATAAACTAAGAAAGTATAGAGGTGCACCTAGAAATTGAAGAGGTTTGAATGAGGGTTTGAAATCTTAGAAATATTGAATTTTAATGCACACTGTGAATCATATGCCAGTAGGGGAAATTTAGTCCTAGATTAGGGTTTTTGACAGAAATTGGAATCTAGAACTGGTAACTCGGGATCTGTTGGAAATGTATGAAATCAGGTATACTAAGACTCATACACCATAAGTGGAAATTTAGTCCCAATATCAAGGTTGATGTGAAACTTTGGTATCCTCTAATTCTTTCCTATACCTTATTTCCTGCCAAATCTCTAAGTCTAAATCACTGAATTGCAACTTGTAGGTGACATTCTGTGATCTTGCAATGTGGATGACAACTTTGACAACTTGAAAAAATTTCTCCAATCTTGCTCTTCAATGGATCTTCAACCTAAATCTACAAAGAACACATCAAAGAGAGGGAAATTTTTTGTTTTGTTAGTGGATAGGGGTTTGCCTTGGTCAAACCTTGAAATGAAATGAAATAAAATGGAGGAATGATAAATGAACAAATATGTTATATTGTTGCAACTCACCAAACCATTGAATGAAAGGTTGTAAAATTGTAGGTAATGGCTAGCATGAATGGAGATCTTGACTTGAATCCTTACTTGAATCATAAGAACCTAAATCACAAATATTAGCTCAAAAACAAACATGATGCATGATGACTTTGGCATGATGCTCGATTCTTGAATAGTGCTTAAAATACTTGATAATCACTCTTGAATAATGTTGAATGCTCTTGAATCACAAATTTTCTATGAATGATTATTCAACATGCTAGGATAAAAATGAGTGAAATAACCTTGTATTTATACTTATTTATGTCAAATTTCCCAAAATTACAACACTACAAGGCAACATTAGATCTAGGAGAATAAAATCTCTCTATAATTTGAATTTAAATTAGGTCCAAGATAAGTGAGACTCATACGATAGTTGGGGCATGTATGAGTCCCATTAGGCTAATCTTGGGACACATTTTTAAAGAAATACTTAGTTAAATGCCAAATTCAGATCTACCCTATGAAACTTAGGTGGTAACCATACACCCAAGGTGGCATATGAGTCCAAGATCACTAAAGTTGGGCCATAAAACCAAGATCATTAAATTATGATTGGTCAATTGATATATGTTAGGATTATCCTCAGAAAGATACATTAATTAAGGCTTGTGGATGCAAAATAGGACCAAATAAGGCATAAAGAAGCGCAATTTTAGCAGGGAGGGCCCAAACAAGTGTGAAAATGTAAAGCACTACATTTTCCTACACTACAGTTGCAATGGAGCTTTTTGGATTTTAGGGTGTTTATGGAATATTTTAGGTTATGTTCAAGCAACATTTTTTGTATGTGAGTTGTTGTTGAATCAAAGGAAGCATGCACTTAAAAGTTTAATGGTGTTTACATGGGTAATGACTGACCTTGGTTTTTACACTAATTATAGTGGATATTTATTATTTGTAGAAGCATGTTGTAGTGCGATGTTATAGATTTACGTCCCAAATAAGGAATGGTATGGACCGCCTTCACTTTTATCCACCATGAAAGTATTTTGGTGTTGACCTAATTTGAATTTGCATGGTTGATGTGTATAGATGACCTTAGAGAATGGTTTTAAGGTTGAAGATGGTATAAATAAGAGTCGAGTTGTTGAGGGATGATGAGATAGACAAGAGAGATGTGAATGATGTGAATTATAGAGTTTTAGAGTGAAAATTTGGAAATTCCAGTGTGATATTTCATGTGTTAGATTGTTGGATGTAGTAAGAAGAAGGTTTCTACAATTCTTCTATTATGTTGTCAAGGTATCGATGATATTATAGTAGATTTCTCTATTGTATTGAGATGGAATTCTCTATGTAACATTCTTCTCTATATTCTTTTCTATTATGGAAATGAGCATTTCTCTATCTTTGGGTAGTGAGCCCCATTATATTCAGTATTGATATTACTTTATAATGTGAAAAAATCCTTGCCGTGGTTTTCCACATAAATATGGTGTTGATGTGATTCAGTTTTTGTTATTTGCTTTTTAGGCTAAATCATTATAACAGATTAAGGGTTAATTATATTAATGTGGATCTAAATGTGTATAATTGTTTTGAAGTTTTAGGTACATCTGATTCACCCCCCTCTTATCTATCTTGTGCATTCAAAAAATCAAACAAATTTCTTTGCAACAACTTTCACTTGAAGAATGTACACACCTAGTACACTCAAACAACCTTCCATACTTTGTAACTCAAGAAATCAACTTTTGAAGCACCAAACCACAAACAAATTTGACTATAGATAGATATGCTCATTATAAACACACTTCCAAAATTGCTAGACCAGAAACCAAATTGTGAAGAAATACATAGCAACAACATTTCTCCCAAACACCACTACAACATACAGCTCACACAACTTCTTTTGCAGAATAATCTAGACCAAGAAATTCTAGATATAAAACCTTTGAACACATCTAACCAACATATTCAAACTACACAAGGAGATCTTCAACCATGAAGAAATGTAGAGATAAAACAAAACAACACACTGTATACCAAAACACCTTTGCAACACACTATTTTCCTCTTTTATTCAATTTTTCTCAAAAGTACTTAGAAACCAAGCACCAAAGACATACTCATCATATTTAGAACTTCCTCATCACTACTATAATTCAACTATATGCCCATAGAATCTTATCAAAGCAACACTAGAGGTTGACAGCAGTAGCAGTTACTAATGACAATATAATGAAACTAATTGAAGCATCAACACAACCATTCATTAATGATAACACAAATAAAAGCTTGCAACAATCTCCCCCAAGCATGTTGACATCAATGACAACACCAACTACTCATGCTTGCAACATGATCTTCTCCATTTTGCTTTGTTTTCTCTCATATTTGTAGTATGCAAGATGTATGAGAAGCTCACATCACATGTAGCAATATATCAAGATAAATGATAGAAAAATTCAAAGATTGTGGTTCCTCAAGATGGATGATATGAGTGATAGAAAACTATTGAATATTATGGTTAACCTTGAAATGAGAATGATATCTTTCTTTTATACAAAGCCCAATTCAAATGAAGGGTGGGGATCAAGTGATGATGTATGATAACCAATGGATGAAATTAATTTGGAAGAAAAGAGATACATATGGGAAGAAGGGACCATAATCCAAGAAATCAGGTGATGAATAGGGCTTGGATAAGAATGAATAAATTAAATAATTGCAAAAATTATTTAATTTAGGAGGGAGAAAATAAATATTTAAATAATTAAAACAATTATTTAACTATAGAAGAAAAGAGGGATATGAAATAGTTATTAAATAATTGAAAATAATTATTTAATAATAGATGAAGGGAAATGGTAAATAATTAAATAACTAGAAACAATTATTTAATTATAGAAAAGAGGAAATGATAAATAATTAAATAATTAAAAATAATTATTTAATTATAGAAGAAAGAAGGGAAAATAAATACGAATTTATTTAATTATAGATGGAAAAGGATGATTAGTGATGTAATTTAAATAAATTGATGTTTATTTAAATTAATCAAAAGAGGAATACAAGTAAAATGAAATAATTAAATAATTTAAAATTATTTAATTGCTAGAAGAATATGACATTAGAAAATAATTAAATAATTAAAATTATTTAATTGTGCAGAAAAAAAAGACAAATTAGTGAGAAAATATTGCTTGCAAGATTGGCATATTTTTCAGTGTCTACAAGCATGAGCCCCTAATAACTACTTCTATAAAAAAAGTACAATAAAATTTTCCCCCATGGAAGAAATATGATAGAAGGCCTATGTGATCCCCGAGAAACATTCAAGAAGGAAAGAACCCTATGTGAGGAAATGCTCCCTCGCAAAATTGATATGAGAAAATAAACCATGCTACCTCCCATTAGGTTACCTCCTATAGTGTTGGTAGATGCTCAACACTAGATGTTGAAGATGATTCATAATTGTTGAACATAAATTACCTTTAAAAGAAAGAGAACCATAAATGTGTGCAAGATGTCTTCTCATTCTAGAAAGGAAGATGCAAGAAGAAGGATGAAATTAACTGAATTCTTCATATGACCCAAAGATAATGATGAAATTCAAGATGATGTCTTGGAAAGTTGCTCAAATATTTGTAAACCAATTTCAAATTATCACAAAATATTTAAGGAACATGAAGAATAATCCCATCTAAGAAATATGATGGTGATTTAAGTCCATCAATATTGTCATCAAATAGCCAATAAATTTCCTCAATTGTTTCTTATAAATATAGATTGTAATACTATACAAAAATGGATGATATGTCTAGTAGAAATGTGTTTACGTGCCTACAAAGGATCAAGTTGCTAACATATTCACTAAGGCTCTTCCTAAGGATAAATTTCAGTTTCTCTAGGAGAAGTTGGGGGTCATTTCCCCTCCTTTCAACTAGATGCATAAGGAGATGCATCAGTCGAGTGGATTTCAAGATCCATTCTTTGGTCTGGAATAATGTTGGAGGCTACCTCTCAAGGGGAGGAGTAGGTAGTGACATTGTTGGTTGTTGCAGTCAAGGGGAGTAAGTGTTGTCATTATGAAATGGTTGCTAATTAGTATAGTATGGTGTTTTCTCCTAAGGGGAAGTATATTGACAATTGGTGGAAATAAATTTGTAGAACATTTGTAAGAAGGTTGATTAATGTCAAAGGGGAAACATGAGTGATACAAATATTTTGTCCTTTTCCATTGATGTGAAAGGGGGAGAGAGTCATGTGAAAAAGAAGATAGTTAAGGGAGATAGAATCATGTGAAAATATTAGTTGTCAATTGATAAAGGGGGAGAAAATAGTATAGATGAATAAGGGAGAGTGAGTAATGAGAAAAGAGAAAAGGAAATATGTATGGAGTAGAGTTGTTTCTTTGATTATTTTTCACATCATGTATTGCCTTCAATGAAAACCTCTAGTGTTGAATTGATAATATTTTGTCTATGGTTAAGGAAGTGATGAAGATTTTCAGGATGTGCTTCTCGTCCTTAGTTTTCAAGTGCTTTTGAGAAAATTTGATAAAAAGAGAACACTGTGTACTGTAGTGTTGTTCTAGGTTGAAGAGTAGTGTTTTGGTTTTTCTCTACATTTCCTCTAGGTTGAAGATATTCTTGTGTGTTTTGGGTATGTTGATAAGAGGTGTTAAGAGGTATTGTATTCAAAATTTAGTGTGTTGGATTGTTGTGTAAAAGAAGTTGTGTTCACTAGTATGGGAAAAATGTATTGTAGAGGTGTTTCAGAGAAATATGTTTGCTCCATGTTTCTCTACAAATTTGAAGGGAGGTTGATAGTGCTGGTATCTTTCATCAGTTGAGGTTTCTTGAGGTTTGGTGCTTTGAAGTCAGTTTCTTAAGTTACAATGTATGGCACAATTATTTGAGTGTACTACGTGTGTGTTGGCAACACAAGGGTAGAAAACTAAGAGGGGGGGGGGGTGAATTAGTTGTCACATAAATTATACTTATTAAAATTATTCTCATATCTGATAAATAAACATGAAAGCACTAACCATCATCACATCAAAAACACACATAACACCAATATTTTTTCGTGGAAACCCTATTAGGGGAAAAACCACGGTGGAGGTTAGTCCACAAGTTTATACTCTATTAAAAGTTTTATAAATGGGGAATGCACATGCATTCAGACACACTACCTAGAGATCACTACTCAAATAAAAAAAGGATTACTACCCAAGGGAAGACTCACTATCTTACAGTCACATTCAGATTTCATCCAAAGATTTTGAACTGAGAAAATAGCATACTCTAATGCTTGATTACAGTTTCGGTTAAGCACATAAACACTTTATTCTACTCACTCTCCTTCACACTTTACTTCTACCTCTGAAAGATTAGAATATTATTCGCACGCAGCACACACATCTCACTCACCATTTCTCTCAAATGGTATAAACATTGATCATATATATCCGCAACTAAGGATAACATCAACTACATGTCGGCCCAACAAAATATGAAATGTGTACAAACCATCGGCCCAAATTAATAAACAATTTATCAATGCGAACCAAAAAATGTTGTCCAAAACATAGTGAGGAACCACAACAACATGTATCAAACATGAAACACCTTAAACAATTATTCCTCGAAGATCCACAACATGCTACAATCACCCTGTCGGCCATGATCATGAAAAAAATGAACTCGGAAGAAAATCACCAATCACGAGGACAAAAATCAATGCAAAACAGAAACACAAATAGAGCATAGTCTAGAAACATCCACAAGCATCATGAATCACCATAGAAGCATCTGCAACAACTCAAATTACTAGAATCATATCATCTTCTTTCAGGAACACCAACTAAAGCAATAAAACAACTATCAGAACACAGATACTCATAACTTAATCAAATCTTCATGTGAACCTCTAAAACTTCATGTGGATAAACTAGATATACTTTTCAACAAACCCTTTTATCCACAACTTCTTATCATCAATATATTGAGCTAGCCATCATACTAAACTTCACTGCATCACCAACAACCTGCAACTTATTTTATTACAAATTTTTCAATATCCTTGACATATACAGCCTTAAAGACATTAATTCCAATAGTGTTGACATCAATGACAACCACATATCAGCAATATCCAACAATATCCCCCTTTGGCATTGATGGCCAAACATGATGTGAAAAATACCATGAACAATACTTTCTCTTAGCACAAGTTCTCCCCCTTAGATTTTAACTCTTTTCTCCTTAACTCTTTCACATATTTTCACATGAACCTTATCCCCCTTTGACATCAATGACAAAGATACGCATTATCTTTCTCCAAACAAGCTCTAGACCACATTTCTGAACATCTGACTAATCCCCCTGAGTAGCAACCACCTCAACATCAATTTGGATTACAAGATATGATTATGAAATACATGGACTGATGTAATTCAATGCATCTTAATTTTGATCAGGAGGGATAATCACCCCTATATTCCCTCTAAGATACTCAAAATTATCCTTAGGAAATGCCTTGGTAAAGATATCTACAATCTATTCCTTAGTGGGCACATACTCCAATCTGACTTCCTTTTCACTCACCTTTTCTCTTAGAAAGTGAAACTTGATAGATATATGATTGGTTTTTTAATGCAACACCATATTCTTAGAAATGTTAATTGTACTTGAATTATCATAGAATATAGCAATAGGTTCATCATACACAACTCCGATATCTTTCAACATCTGCTTCATCCACAATACTTGAGTATAATTGTTAGCAATAGGAATGTATTCTGCCTCTACAGTAGATTAAAAAATGGCATTATTTTTTTTACTTCACCATGAAATTTGCTTCTTTCCCAAGAAAAATACACCACCAATAGTACTATTTATATCATTCACATCTCCTACCCAATCAGCATCAATACAAGCACTCAAAGTAAGGTCATATTCTTTAGGATACCATAGGCCAAAATCAACTGTCCTCTTCAAGTACCTGAAAATCCTCTTCACAACTGTCACATGAGATTACTTAGGATCAGCTTGAAATCTTCCAATAATGCATACGACATTGATGATAGCAGGTCTAGTTCGATTCAAATAGAGGAATCCACCAATCATGGATTTGTATCTAGTCTGATTTGTTTTAGGAGAATCATCATCTTGAGTCAACTTACATCCGGTCACCATAGGTGTACCAACTGGCCTTGAATCTTCCATACCAAATTTCTTTAGAAATTCTTTCACATACCTGGACTGAGATATAAAGATCCCTTTATCTACCTGAGTAATTTACAATCCCAAAAAGAATTTCATTTCTCCAATCATAGACATTTCAAACTCACTCTACATCTCATCAACAAATTTCATGCACAAACTATCGTCTCCTCCAAAAATGATATCATCAACAAAGACTTCAACAATCAAATCTATATCATGATCAATCTTGAAATACAAATTACTATCAACAGTACCTTTATTAAATCCAAGCTTCAACAAATAATTTTCCAATCTATCATACCATGCTCTTGGGGCTTGCTTAAGTCCATACAATGCTTTCTTCAATTGAAAAACCATATTTACTTGATTAGTTAATTGAAATCCATCAGGTTGCTCAATATACACTTCTTCATCCAGTTCACCATTTAGGAATGTTGACTTGACATCCATCTGATAAACCTTGAAGTTTTTGTAAGAGGCAATAAGAAAGAAATATTCTCATAGCTTCAATCCTAGCAATAGGAGAAATTTTTTCTTCAAAGTCAATTCCTTCCATCTAAGAATATCCTTTACACACCAGTCTTGCTTTGTTTCTAACAATTTCACCTTTCTCATTTAGTTTATTCTAAAAGAACCATTCAGTTCCAATTACATTTTTTTCCTTAGGTCTAGGAACAAGAGTCCACGTATCATTCTTCTAAATTTGCAGTTCTTCTTCTTGCATTGCTTCCACCCAATGTTCATCTTTGCATGCTTCATTTAAATTATTAGGATCAGTCTTTAAGATCAAACATTATTCTTGTACAATTCTTCTCCTTATTTGAACACCTTTGTTCTTATCACCTATAATTTGATCTTCTGAATGATTTAGTGTTACATACCTTGGAGTCTTAGGCTCTTGTGATCTTACTTCTGCACTTTCATAAGTTTCTTCCTCTTGATTTTCCTGATTCACCAAAATGATTTGAACTTGATTTAGAGTCTGAACTTTCTTTCCTTTATCTGAACTGTCATTCTGATTATCTGAATCATATTCATAGGTTTTGGATGGTCTTACTATGTCTTCATCAACCTTTATATTATCACTTTCAATTACTTTCCTCAATCTCTTATTGTAGAATCGGTAGGCTTTACTTTTAGTAGAATAATCAAGAAAGATTCCTTCATCACTTCTAGCATCAAACTTTCCTATATCTTCGTCTCTTTTGATATAGCATTTACTCCCAAATATTTTGAAGTATCTAATAGTAGCCTTATGACCAAACCATAGCTCATGAGGAGTCTTACCAGTATCACCTCTGATACATAGCCGGTTGAGAGTGTAAACGGAAGTACTCACAGCTTCTCTCCAGTAGATATGAGGAACATTTCCTTCCAACATCATAGTCCTAGCAGCTTCTTGAATTGTCCTATTCTTCCTTTCCACAACTCCATTTTGCTGAGGGGTCTATGGGGCAGACAATTGTCTCTTTATCCCATGCTCTTCATAGAAGGAATTAAACTCACCGAAAGTGCATTCCCCACCTCTATCTGATCTCAAATATTTAATCTTTAGACCTATCTCTGTCTCAACCATAGCCTTAAAAATCTTGAATTTCTCTAGAGCTTCAGATTTTTCCCTTAAGAAAGTAACCCACATCAATCTAGAATAATCATCAATAAGTAACATGAAATACCTATCTCCTTGTAAACTTCTGATTCTAGAAGGACCACACAAGTCAGTATGCACAAGCTCCAATACTTCATTTGAACAATGTTGTTTGTTGCAGAATGAAATTATAGTTTTCTTCCCTAACTGACATTCCTTGCATATAGTATTAGCAGGTTTTATCAACTTAGGAAGATCTCTCACTGCCTGAGTAGAACTTATCTTGATGATATTGTCAAAGTTTAAATGACACAATCTCCTATTCCACAACCAACTTTCATCAACTTGAGCAATCAGACAACTTTTACTAGTAGTAATTAGGTGAAATATGTTACCTTTTGTTTTTGTACCAAATGCAATCACATTTCCATAACTCTCCAATATTCTACACTTTCCATCATTGAATTGAAGATTATATCCCTTTTCAACTATTTATACAACACTTAAGAGATTATTCTTCAAACCTTCCACATATAGAACATCATTAGTATTATGCTTACCATCAAAAGAAATGGATCCTCTACCATAGATTACACTAGCTTTGTCATCACCAAATCTTACAACACCACCATCATAGTTTTCCAAGCTCACAAATTTACTTTTATCACTTTTCATGTGATGAGATCATCCACTATCAATCACCCATTAAACGTTTTCTTCAACTTTGGTAGCTAGAGCTTTCTCCACATTCATGCAACTGGTAGATTTAGTAAGTGCTGGATTATTTTACTTGATAGAAATGAATACCCATTCATCATCTGCCACACCTTCATTAGCAGCATAATAACACTTTCTTTGGAATCTAAGCTTGTTAGATCTTGGCTTAAGAACACTTTCAGGACACCTTGAGGCAAAATGACCTATCTTATTGCAAGAAAAACATTTAAGAGGCAATTTCCCTTTATACTTACCTTCTCCTTTGGCTACCCTTTTGACAATAAGTGCTTCAAGATCATATAGTTCTCTCTCTACTTCTTCAATCTCTCTCATTTCCTGCTCATACTTGGACATTTTTCTAGAAGAACTTTCTCCCAGATCATATCTCTACTTATATTTTCCAGAGACAGTAGCTTTGAATGTAGATTCTATCTTACGAAGAGATTCACCAAACTCACTTAACTCAAAAGTAGCAAGCTTACCAATCAACATGTCTTTGATTACATTTGTCACATTTGTATCTCTTCAATAACAACAACTTTGTGTTTGTATGCATCAAGCAAGGATCTAAGCAACTTAGAAACAATATCTGATTCTTCCAATCTTCCACAAACACATTTGATACTACACACAAGTTCATTCACTCTTTGTATAAAAGAAGTGATGCTCTCATATTCACCCATTATCAATGTTTCATATTTCCCTTTTAGGCTTTGCAACTTAGCAATCTTCACATGGGTGTCACCTTCATACAAAGTTTCCAAATTTTTCCAAATCTCATAAGTAGTCTTCAGTTTCATTATATTTGTCATCTCAAAATCAATCAGAGCACTCAAAAATGATTCCTTAGCCTTGATATTGTACTCGGATTCCTTAATCTCACCTACAGTAGAAGGACCATTCAGTGGGATGATATATCTATTCTTTGTAATTGTCCAGTAAGATTCACCAATGCATCTCAGATGACACTCCATTCAAGTCTTCCACAAAGAATAATTTGTTCCATCAAATCTCAGACTATCCTTCATATATGTCGCATCCCCGATCACCTCAAGTGGTCAAGCTTCTCTAGAGGAACCTGCTATGATACCAATAGTTGGCAACATAAGGGAAGAGAACTGAGAAGGGGGGGGTGAATCAGCTGTCAGAGAAATTATACTTATTAAACTTATTCTCATATCTGATAAATAAAAATGAAAGAATAAACCATCACCATATCAAAAACACACATAACACTGAGACTTTTGTGTGGAAACCTTGTTAGGGGGAAAACCATGGTGGAGGTTAGTCCACAAGTTTATACTCTGTTAAAAGTATTATAGATGGGGAATGCACATGCATTTAGGCACACTACCTAGAGCTCACTGCTCAAATACAAAAAGGATTACTGCCCAAGGGAAGACTCATTGTCTTACAGTCACATTTGGATTTCATCCAAAGATTTTGAATTAAGAAAATAGCATCTTCTAATGCATGATTAAAGTTTTTGTTAAGCACATAAACAATTTATTCTTCTCACTCTCCTTCACACTTTACTTTTGCCTTCGAAAGATTAGAACATTATTTGCACGCAACACACATACATCTCACTCACCATTTCTCTCAAATAGTATAAAAAATTGATCATATATATACGCAACTAAGGATAACATTGAACTACATGTCGGCCCAAAAAAATATGAAATGTGTACAAACTATCAGCCCAAATTAATAAACAATTTATCAATGTGAACCAAACAATAATGGCCAAAACATAGTGAGGACCCAAAACAACATGTCTCGAACATGAAACACCTTAAACAATTATGCCTCGAAGATCCACAACACACTACAATCACCCTGTCGGCCATGATCATGAAAAAAATTAACTCACAAAAGAAAATCACCAATCGCGAGCACAACAATCAATGCAAACCAACAAAATAGATAGAGCACAATCTAGAAACATCCACAAGCATCATGAATCACCACAGAAGCATCCACAGCAGCTCAAATTACTAGAAACATATCATCTTCTTTTAGGAACACCACCTAAAGCAATAAAACAACTGTCAGAACACAGATACTCATAACTTAATCAAAGCTTCATGCGAATCTCTGAAACTTCATGTGGATAAACTAGATATACTTGTGAACAAACCCTTTAATCCGAAACTTCTTATCATCAATAGACTGAGCTAGCCATCATACTGAACTTCACTACATCACCGATAACCTGCAACTTATTTTATTACAATTTTCTCAATATGCTTGACATATACAACCTTAAAGACATTAATGGAAATAGTGTTGAAATCAATGACAACCACATACCAGCAATATCCAATAGTGTGTAGATTTCTCAGGTGGAAGTTATTTTGATGGTTTTTGTTGGATTTTAGGGTGTTTATGGAATATTCTAGGTTATGTTCAAGTGATGTTTTTTATCTACAAGTTGTTGTTGAATCAAAGGAAGTGGTACTTAAAATTTTAATGGTGTTTACATGGGTAATGACCGACCTTGGTTTTTACACTAATTTTAGTGGATATTTATTATTTGTATAAGCATGTTGTAGTGTGGTGTTATAGATTTGTGTCCCAAATAAGGAATGGCATGGTCTACCTTCACTTCTATCCACCACGAAAGTGTTTTTGTCTTGAACTAATTTGAATTTACATGGTTCATGTGCATAGCTAACCTTGGAGAATGGTTTCAAGGTTGAATATGGAATAAATAAGATTTGAGTTTTTGAGAGATGATGAGATAGATAAGAGAGATTTGAATGATGCAAATTGTAGAGTGTTAGAGAGAGAATTTGGAAAGTGTAGTGCGATCTTTCATGTGTTAGATTTTCGGATGCAATGAGTAGAAGGTGTCTACAATTCTTTAGTCATGTTGTGAAGGTGTTGATGATATTGTGGTAGATTTCTCTATTGCATTGAGATGGATTTCTCTGTGTAACATTCTTCTTTGTCTTATTTTCTATTCTGGTAGTGATCATTTCTCTATCTTTGGGTAGTGAGATCCATTGTATTGGGTATTGATATTACTTTATAATGTGAGCTAATCCTCACCATGGTTTTCCCATCTTGGGTTTTCCATGGAAATATGGTGTTCTCTTGTGCATGGTGTTGATTTGATTCAATTTTTTTAATTTTCTTTTCATGCTAAATCATCATAAAAAATAAGGGTTAATTGTATTAATGTGGATTTGAATGTGTACATTAGGGTTTTGAAGTTTTAAGGTACAACTAATTCACCCCCCTCTCAATTGTCATGTGCATTCAAAAAATCTAACAAATTCCTTTGCAACAACTTTCACCTAAAGAATGTACACACCCAGTACACTCAAACAACCTTCCATACTATGTAACTCAAGAAATCAACTTCTGAAGCACCAAACCATCAACAACTTTGACTGTACATAGATATGATCATTATCAACACACTTCTAGAATCGCTAGACTAGAAACCAATCTACGAAGAAATGTAGAGCAAAACCATTTCTCCCAGACACCATTGCAACATATAGTTCACACACTAGTGAATACAACTTCTTCTACACAATGATCTAGACCAATAAATTCTAGATATAAAACCTTTGAACACCTCCGACCAACATATTTGAACTGCATAAGTAGATCTTCAACCATGAAGAAATGAAGAGATAAAACAAAACAACACACTATATATCAGAACACCTCTGCAACACACTAGATTTTCCTCTTTTATTTAAATTTCTCAAAAGCACTTAGAAACCAAGCACCAAAGAAATACCCATAATCAAGATTAGAACTTCCTCATCACCACTACAATTCATCTATACACCCATAGAAGCTTATCAAAGCAACACTAGAGGTTGACACCTATGCCACTTACTAATGGCAATATAATGAAACTAATCGAAGCATCAACACAACCATTCATTAATGACAACACAAACAAAAAATCTTTTCAACAAACTCCCCCAAGCACGTTGACATCAATGAAAACACCAACTAATCATACTTGCAACATGCTCTTTTCCATTTTTCTTTGCTTTCTCTCATATTTTTAGTATGCAAGATGTATGATATGCTCAATATTGATGTAGCAATATCTCAAGATAGATGATAGAAAAATTTCAAAGATTGTGATTCCTCAAGATGAATGATATGAGTGATAGCAAAATATTGAAGATTGTGGTTAACCTTAAAATGAGAATGATATCTTGCTTTTATAGAAATCCCAATTCAAATGAAGAGTGAGGATCAAGTGATGATGTATGATGATCAATGGATGAAATTAATTTGGAAGAAAAGAGATAAAGATGGGAAGAAGGGACCACAATCCAAGAAATCAGGTGATGAATAAGGCTTGGATAAGAATGAAAAAGTTAAATAATTGCAACAATTATTTAATTTAAGAGAGAAAATAAATAATTAAATAATTAAAATTATTTAATTATAGAAGAAAAGAGGGATATGAAATATTAAATAATTGAAAACAATTATTTAATAATAGATGGAGGGAAATGTTAAATAATTAAATAAATAAGGATTTATTTAATTATAGAAGAAAACAACTAATGAATAATTAAATAATTAAAAATAATTGTTTAATTATAGAAGAAAGACAGGAAAATAAAAATGAATAATTAAATAAATAAGAATTTATTTAATTATAGATGGAAAAGGATGATTAGTGGCGTAATTTAAATAAATTGACGCTTATTTAAATTAATCAAAAGAGGAATAAAGGTAAAATGAAATATTAAATAATTTAAAATTATTTAATTACAAGAAGAATATGACATTAGAAAATAATTAAATAATTAAGATTCTTTAATTATGTAGAAAAAAAAGACAAATAAGTGAGAAAATGTTTCTTGCAAGCTTGGGGCATTTTTCAGTGTCTACAAGCATGAGCCCCTAAGAAACACTTCTATAAATAGTACAATAAAAAATTTGCCCATAGAAGAAATATGTGAGAAGACCTATGCGATCCTCGAAAAACATGAGAAGGAAAGAACCCCATGTGAAGAAATGCTCCCTCCCAAATTGATATGAGAAAAGAAACTATGCAACCTCTCATTAGGTTACCTCCTATAGTGTTGGTAGACGCGCACTACTAGATGTTGAAGATGATTCATAATCATTGAACATTTATTACATTTGAAAGAAAGAGAACCATAAATGTGTGCACGATGTCTTCAAATTCTAGAAAAGAAGTTGCAAGAAGAAGGATAAAATTATCTAAATTCTACATATGACCCAAAGATAATAATAAATGTCAAGATGTTGTCTTTGAATGTTTCTTAAATATTTGTAAACTAGCTTCAAATTATCACAAAATAAAAGGAACATGAAGAATAATCTCATCCAAGAAAGATGGTGGTGGTTCAAGTTCATCAATATTGTCATCAAATAGCCAATAAATTTCCTCAATTATTTCTTGCAAATATAGATTGTAAGACTATAAAAAATTGGATGATATGTCTAGTAGAAATGTGTCCCAATATAGTGGATTTTAAAATTTGATATCAATATCTTGTTACAAAGAATCACTGGAAGCAATGGCTAAATCATCATTAGATTTGGATATAGCAAAAAATAATGATGGGGGGAAGAGATCTCTAAATGCAAATCATCATAATACATTGCTCAACTCCAAATGATGTTTGAGTGAGACCATATGATGATTTTGTAGATGCTTAATTTTATAAATCAATATAATGATTTAGAATATTTTTTCATTTTAAAAAAATTATTTCGTAAACATTCATGTATAATATAATTTTTCTTTATTTTTGGGGATTTCATAGAATACTTAGATGGAAGGTAAAAGCACAAACCTCTATCACACTTTCGACCAAATAAATAGATCTGAGTGAACTAATTTCAGCCGAAAATGTTTCAGCTGAGTATGTTTCAACCAAAACCATGTGGTGTATATGTGGCACACATGGTTTATTCGGCCAAAATCCAAAAAATTAATTTTTTCCTTTTTAACTTTCAAATCGGCTTTCAATTTGGCTTATTATATGTGTGGGGTTTCTATCGGAAGGGTTTCGGCCAAAACTATCTAGTTGGCATCCTAGTTGGCAGCCAACTCAACATTTTTCATAATTTTCTAAAAATTTCAACTTTAACTAACTATTTCTCTAGTCAGAATGATTTTTCTGAAAAAAAATATATATCCTTTTGTAGAGCTTGGAGTGGGGAATCCAAATATATAATTTTTTTTATATTTTGATTAGTTTTAATATATGTTATTTTTAAAATAATGAAAGTAGGTTCTTAAAATTAAAAAAGAGGTTGATTAGAAATTAAATAAAAAATAGTAAAACATATTAAATAATTTTAAAACTTATATGGGCCAGTAGAGGAGAGAGTATTCTTTAAAAAGGTATAATTTGTTTTGTGAAAATGATTTAAAAATTTAAAAATAGTTGACGACCCATGAAAACTATCAAATTCTGACATGTTTGACTTTAAAACGTTATTACAAGAAAAATATACATCAAATTTTGATTTTTTTTCCATGCAGTAGATATTGAAGTTACCTATTTGGAGAAAAAAAAATAGGGAGAAATGATTTTTTTTTCAATTTGTTTCTTGATGGTCGGTGAAGTCACTCTTTTCTAAAAAAATTAGCATTCCAAAATTTGTCCTTAAATTGAAAAAAACATAATGAAATTTTTTTTTTTTTTAAATTTAAAAATTATAGGAATAAACTTCATTAAAAGTTCTACATTTCATTAGTTTACATCATTTTTAAATTCAAAGCATAAAGACCACTTTTATGTGGTCGAAGTTCATAAATTTTTTTGTCGTTGGTTGATTCCTTTATAAAGTGTGACACAGGTTTGTGCTTTTACCCTAGAAAGGAGAGAGTGAGAAACATTATTATCTTACCCAAGATAAATCAATGAAAAAACTAGTAAAATAAATGTAGAACCACAAGTTACCCCCTTAATTCATTTAATGAACCCCTCAAAAAATTACAATGATTTGACACTTTATATTTTCTTCATTTACAATTACAACTAAATGGATTTGATATACAATGATTATGTATTAAAATGAGACATATGCTAAAATTACAATTCTAACATACTATCAAGAAAAACTAATAGCACCACTACATAGTGCTAAAAAACCTAGTTAATTTGAAAAAAGACACGTAAAATGGAGCCTTTATGTGCTCGAATGATCCCTCTAATGTTTAAAAATTGGGAACTAAGAAGGGTTACCCTAAATAATCTATGATTTCTGAGAAATCCATAAATAAAAATTAAATTATTACACCATGTAATGTAGAGAATTAAAAATCTCTAAATTAAAAAAGATTTCCTTAGAAAAATATTGTGTATGGTCAATAAATAGGCTTCTACATTTGAGAAAAAAATACAAAATAGCTAATGGTGAATGGTCAAAAGATTAGGGAGAGATTAGATAACGAATATTTCTTAGTGTCAAAATATTCCAATAGCACTCATAGTTGTCTACAAAAATACTTCCATTACCTAAAATCACCCCTCTAATGAGAAAAAATAACCTTTGTACATGCAAAATTTCCTTTTTTTCAATGGTGGTTTTTAGTAAAATATTTAAGGAATATAACCCCTAGGTGGAATCAGTAGAGGAGGGATCATGCTCTAATGGTGAGAGTGGTGGGCCGATGTCATTCAAATAGTCATTAATGGTGACAAAAGTTTAGCACTAACATATAGCACTAACATAGGAAACTAGCAAATTGGCTTCACTCTTGCACAAGGTCTATTTAGGTAACATATGATGCAATAACTTTTACCTATCTTTTATTTTTAAAAAAAAAATTAAACCTAATGTTTTTCTAAAAATTTCTCAACCATATCAAAATGCTTAGATATGATGCAAAGTAGGTATGGATGTACAAAAAATTATAAATGTTCTTGTAGGATGGTGTAGAATTTTGTATGGTTTCAATAGAACTCACCTAAAAATTAGAAAATTTCTTGACCCCAAAATATGGAGTGTTATATATAAAAATTAGTTATCTAGTCTTTTAAGCATAATGGTTAGGTTTGTTTGGCTACCATATGATTATTTTTGGTTGAAAACCCCCTATTTAAGAAAGTGCTTATAGTTTTTTGGATTTGATTCCATGTTAGAGTTAGATATTTGATCCTTATAACCAATAGATCTTGCAAAACAAGTATATGCCTTCTACAAGAGATTTATGATAGAGTAAAAAATACATGATAACTCATGCAATATGTGTTATATTCCATAAGACGATTAACTCAATTTATAATTTTATTCTAGGATGATCAACTAGGATCCATCTTCATTAGAGATCAACTCTACACAAAGAAGAAGATAGTCTTTATGGATAACCCCTTGAACAATTTTCCTTAATTTTCCATTTCAAAATTTTGTCGATTTAATTCCTTTTGATTTAAAATTTATATTGAATTTTGTTTTCATATATTATTTTATCTTCATAGTTATTAAACTAAATTTCTTAACTTTTTTAATATAATATTTATAAAAATTAACATGAATTAATATTGCATATTATCTATTTTTTAAACTAGTTTTTTAATAAATCAAAAGATTTCGAAAAATAATTATTTTATTATCTATTAAATTTGTTAAAAGAATATTTATATAAAATTTAAAATTTAGCATTCTAATTTATATTTTTTAACATAAACAACAGATTGTCAAAGCGTGGCTGACATTTATATTAATATTTAAGATAGGCAATTATTGTCTTTGCCTTGCAATTTTTTAAAGAATTCAAACCTAAGAAGTTTATGTTGTAATCTCCATAAATTTAATAGTCTGGTTTTGACTATGTTTATCAAAGTCTCCTCCCCACGAGAATTTATGGTTTACTCATAATTCTTTAATAAATTCATTTGTCCAAAGTCTTCGTCTCACAACATAATGAAATCCCAAGTATGACTAAGGCATGATATATGCATCTGATAAAATTTCTTGAGAGCTAAATTTCAAGGTCATGAGATATTTAATTAACACTAGCATTCAATGCCAAGAATCAATATATAATAAATTAATTTTTTATATAGTATGTTTTAATATTTTTATGAATATTTTTAATTTTATTTTATTTAATAAAATATAATAGTATAATATTCATAAGAAAGAAGTATTAGAGAAGTACATCCACAAAATCTAATGGGACAAAGTTCATGAAGAAAACAAATAAATATAAACAAAATTAAACCCAACAAAATTTAAGTAGTTGAAGAAATCCCACAAGGACGGTCCTTGTTTTGACTATTGGATTATAAATCTTTGGTGGATTTATGAAATTTAATGGTTTATGAGAGTTTACTAGAGAATTTGGTTATATAGAAGTTTTGCTCTCTTTTAACATTAAGTTGAAACGTAATTTGAAGGTTTTCAATGAAGTTTTAAGTCGAATATTAATATGGAGATCCCTCAATTTTTAATGTTAAATTTTCTATTAAATAATAGCATAAACGTCCCTCAATTCTTAACACAAAGTACTACTATCTAATTATTTATATATAGTTTGGAATTTATTGACTTTAAATTAAAAATATTCAATTTGAAAAATTAAAAGAAACTTAGATAATCTTCAAGTATGTATTCTTCCTATCAATTGCGTAGATGTATTATTGTTCAATAATCTCTAAAAATGAAATTTAGCTCTAAACATAGACTAAATTTAGCACAATTTAACTTTGAGTGAATGATAAAACATTAAGGACTTATTAAAAGGAAATAAATATATATAGTAGGGAATTTGCAAACAAAGAATTACTAATTCCTATCATGGAACTATAACACCCACAGATATCATAAAATGTAATTATTTAGTTTGACATTTCTTGTGAATCAAATTTCAAAAAGTTTATGATATTTTTAAAACATTTATTATCTTAATATGCTCACTTTTAAGTTTTGAGAAATTTTGTGGGTTGTGACTAGTCCTATTATGAGACTACAAACTTGAAAGAGGATAGTAGAGTGCAATGAGACATGAGAAATGCTAATTTATATGTAAAAAATATTTTGACAAGAAATAAGATACTCAATTTTAATTTTCTATGTTTTGTTCTATTGAGTTGACATTTTCATTCATAGAAATAGTTTGAAAACACTAGTTGAAATGCGGGCATGTAATTTGTAGATAGTTCTTATTGCACTCCACATAAATATCACATTCTTCAGGAGTAAATAGAAAATTTATACCCCATATGTATCAAAAAGTGCTAAATAATTTCCCTACTTTTATTGACCAAAATTTACCTTTCACCACTAAACTATGTGTGATTTAAGAATATTCTTCATTGTTACATTAGTATAGTCTTAATGTATTATTAATCTTAAATTTTCTTTGTACTTCTACTCATGGTTCCATAGTCAATAAGAATATATTTTAATTATTATAATATAGCATTTATTAAATGTTATTTTTGTTTTACTTCTTTAGTTAAGTCTTAATCTATTCTCATCAACTATACTCTTTCCTAGTTTTTCATTTTTGGAAAAATGAAAAATTTACTTAGGGAAAAGGGAATGATTACTAAAAACTTACCAAAATTTTCCACCATTCTTTTAATCCTTCGAATAATCAATATACATGTAATAAATTTAAAGAAAAAACAAGTTTTCACTATGTGGTAATTAATAACCATTTTATCCTTGATTACACCTTCCTTGGAGAAAATATGTGTATAAATTTCTAGCTTAACAAGCAACATAAAAATATCTAGCTACTCCAACTTAATCAACAACATAATTCTCCAAGATTAACTAGTAGCATGTATACCAATAGCATCTAGAGTGTAGAAGAAAAGTAAAAAAAATGAACTAGCCTTCCTATTGGAAAAACAAGAATAGACAACAGAGAGGGGGGGGTGAATCAGTTGTTACCAAAATCAAACTTATTCAACATTAATCAACCTTTAATCTCAGATCTGATAATTAACAGTGCAAGCATAAATCAATAACACATCAGAGACATATGAACACCAAGATTTTATACGTAGAAACCCTGTAAGGGGAAAAACCATGGTGGATGTTATTCCACAAGATTATACCCTGTTAAAAGTATAATGAAGAGTAAATAGGGAATGCACATGCATTCAGGCACACTGCCTAGAGCTCACTGCTTAGAGGAAGCCTCACTACCTTACATACAATAATTAGATTAAATCCATCTGATGGGGTTGAACAGAAAAAGTAGCTTCTACAAAAGCTTGATGATAGTTCTAATTAAGCACAAAAAAAATTCTATACACTCTGCTCAATCTCTTTCACACTCTACTTTTCTCTTGAATGATTTGATCTTTATTTGTACATGTGCTTCACACATCGAGCATACACCAAAATAAGGAAAACAACCACTCTTATATATCCGCTACATGCATTTACATCAACTACTTTGTTGGCCACAAATAAAAAATAGATTGCAACTGTTGGCCTCAATACATAAATAAATCTTAATGCACACCAACACAAGTTACTCACAACATAGTGAGGACCCAAATAAACATATTTGAGCACACCCAACAATAAAGTATTAAACCATAGATATCCGCAACACACTATCACCATCATGTCGGCCAAGAACATGAAAAACTTGAACACACAAGGAAAAATATTCAATCACGAGCACTCCAATCAATGCAAATGTACTGAACTGATAGAGAATGATCTAGAAACATTATTGATCATCTCAGAAACATACACAACAACCAAATTTACTATAATTACAATCTCATCTTCCAGAAACACTTGCTACATTAACTAAATAATTGTAGGAATACAAATCTTTATAACTTTCTCAATTCTTGATGTGTACCACTAAAACTTTTAGACAACATACTAGATAGGCTCAAAAACAAAACCTTTAATGCACACCTTCTGATTATCAGTGTGCATAAATTTTCACCATTTGGATCTTTGCAGCATCTCAGATTGCCTAAAATATATTTATTACAAGTGTTTCAATATCCTGGATATATACAGCCTTAAGCATCACCAATACTAATAGTGTTGAGATCAATGACAATCACATCTCAGCAATACAACCACAACATTCAAAAATATCCCCCTTTGGCATTGATGGAAACACATGATGTGAAAACTACCATCAACACAACTAGTTGTTCATAATCTTTTCTCCCTTTGATCTGTAGTTCTTCTCTCATAGCTCTTCTCTCCCTTTCTTGACTCTTCTCCCCCTTTCTTCAAGATTTTTTCACATTTTTCTTCTCCCCCTTTGAAATCAATGGTAAAGGTACACAATCTCTGAACCACATATTTAGCACATCTAACCACTCCCCCTGAGTAGCAACCACCACAACATCAATCTGGAATAAGATAAGGCTATGAATTCACGGACTGATGCAAGGACCTGCATCACTTAGTTCTAATTAGGAGGGGAAATCACCCCTAACTTTCCTTTGAGGTACTCAAAAGTATCCTTAGGCAATGGATTAGTAGAGATGTATGCAATTTTCTCCTTGATAGGTATATACTCTAGTCTAACTTCTTTGTCACTTAATTTATCTCTCAAGAAGTGATATTTGATGGATATATGCTTTGTCTTCAAATGCAGCACTGGATTCTTAGAAATGTTTATGGCATTGGAATTGTAACAAAATATAGCAATAGGTTCTTTATATTCAATTTTGACATCTCTCAACAATTTTTTCATCCACAATACTTGAGTACAGCTGTTTGCAGCAACAATATGATCATCTAAATCATATCCACTATATCTCAATGGTCTATCAATAACTTCATCAACTTTGAAATTTTCACTTTCAACCGTTTTCTTCAACCTTTTGTTAGAGCACCGGTAAGCTTTTCTCTTAGTAGAATAACCTAGAAAGATTCCTTCATCACTTCTAGCATCAAACTTGCCTATATCATCATCTCTCTTGATGTGGCATTTGCTTCCAAATTTTTTGAAATACTTGACAGTAGGCTTATAACCAAACCATAGCTCAACAGGGGTCTTACCAGAATTACTATTGACATTTACCCGATTTATGGTGTACACAACAATGCTTACAACTTCTCTCTACTAGAAATGAGGAACATTTTCTTCCAGCAACATGGTTCTAGCAGTTTCTATAACAGTTCTATTCTTTCTTTCAACAACTCCATTCTGTTGAGGGGTCTGGGGAGTCGATAGTTGTCTTTGGATTCCATGCTCTTCATAGAAAGAATTGAATTCTCGGGAAGTGAATTCACCACCTTTGTCTGACCTTAGGCATTTGATCTTTTGACCTGTCTCATTTTCTGCCATAGCTTTGAAGCTTTTGAAATTTTCTAATGCTTCATGTTTTTCTCTTAAGAAAGCAACCCATATCATTCTAGAGTGATCATCAATAAGAAACATAAAGTACCTTTCACCTTGGAGACTTTTTATTCTAGATGGACCACATAAGTCAATATGTATCAATTCCAATACTCCATTAGAGTTATACTATTTTCTTCAGAAATAATTTCTAGTCTACTTTCCCATCTACATTCCTTGCACATAGTGTTAGTAGGCTTTACTAACTTAGGAAGATCTATGACTACTTGAGTAGGGCTTATCTTGAAAATGATATCAAAGTTCACATAACACAACCTCCTATTCCATAAACAACTTACATCAACTTGAGCAATTAAACAACTTTCACTAGAAGCACTCAAGTGAAAAATATTACCTCTTGTCTTTGTACCTGAAGCAATCATATTTCTAGAACTTCCCCTTATTCTGCACTTACCATCCTTGAACTAAAGATTTTAACCCTTGTCTACCATCTATCCAACACTCAACAAGTTATTCTTTAAACCTTATACATAAAGAACATCATTAGTATTGTGCTTAGCACCAAAAGAAATAGTGCATTTTCCACGAATCACACCAGAAGTGTTGTCTCCAAATCTTACAACACCACCATTATAGTTTTCCAAGCTTACAAATTTATTTTTATCACCAGTCATATGATGTGAACATCTGCTATCAATTACCCACTCATGCTTTTCTTCAATTTTTGTTGCAAGATCTTTCTCAACATTCACATTACTAGTAGATTCAATGGACACCTGGCCAATTTCTTTGATAGAAATGAATACCCATTCATCTTCATTTCCATTTTCTTTATCATATTCATCATCAGTAACACCTTCTTTAGTAGAATAGCATTTATTTTGAAATCTAGTCTTATCAGGTTTATACTTAGAGACTCTTTCAAGACACCTTGATGCAAAATGAACTATTTTACTGCAAGAAAAACATTTGATAGGTAACTTTCCTTTGTACTCACCATGACCTCTAGGTTCTCTTTTCACAATCAATGCTTCCCATTCTTCTAATTCTTTTTCTTCATCTTCAATATATTTCATCTCATCTTCATAATTGAATGTACTTTTGGAACTCTCTCCCGGATCATATCTCTGCTTGTTTTTCCTAGATACAGTAGCCTTAAATGCAGATTTTGACTTAGGAGTAGGCTCACCAAATTCACTTAACTCAAAGGCAGCAAGTTTTCCAATCAACATGTCTCTTGTAACATTTGTCACTGTCCTGAGTTCATCAATAGCATGAGCTCTTTCTTTGTAGGAAGGAGGCACAAATCTCAATATCTTAGCCATAATTTCTTCTTCATCCAAGATTCCACTAGCACATCTAATTCTCATCACTAGTTCATTTACCTTTTGAGAGAAAGAAAGGATGTCCTAGTATTCACTCATCTTCAAGTCCTCCAATTTACCTTTTAGACTCTGTAGTTTAGCACTTTTCACTAGTGGATCTCCTCCATATAATGTTTCCTACTTTTTCCAGATCTCATGTGTAGTCTTCAAACCTAACATATTTGACGTCTTTGAATCTGTCAAGGCACTCTGTGATGTAGATAAAATGAATGTTGATTAGTAAGATGGTTAAATCTAATCTAACATGCATAAATCTAAATCAAACAAAAAAAATGAGATCAAATGAACTAAAATGCAAATAATGTAAAACATAGAATAGTCTCACCGAATATCATTCCATTTCCTTGAATTATCTTGATTCTCCTTCTCCATTTTTCCGTGTTGGTATTCTTGCCCTCAGATTTTTTGTATGTATGCAAGCATAGCCTTGATGTATGTCTAAGAAAAATATCAAAGATTAAGTTCTTCCAAAAATTGTATTGATTTCGGGAGGAGGAATAATGCCAAAGATTAGCCAATTTATAGAAAGTTGGTTTTCCAACGATCGAGATTATTGAATGTCATGCGATGTGAGATTTGTGTCAATTAGAACGTGAGTTGGGAAATTCTGCAAGATAAAGATTAAATTAGAATAATAATTTAATATGGTGTTAAGATTGCTCGAAAATATTAAAGAATAGACATTAAGATTAAATAAATGATTTAACCTTAAGTTGAAAGTCTTCGAAAATAGAAGAATTAGACTTTGAATGAAAAGGATATAGTTAGAACTTGGAGAATGATATGTTCGAATGCACACATGAATTAATTAATTAAATAAAGATATTTAATTAATAAATATGTTCATGCATATGAGTTAGAACTAGTTAATTGATTGGTTGTGACAAAAAGTCTCTTTGCAAAGACGGTCAAATATTGAATCCAAAGATAACTGACGGATTTAAATAGATCTTGAGTCAGATGGTGAGTGAATAATTAGTTAAGTAGGCAATAGAAGAATGTGACATAAAGAATTAATTATGAATTAAATGTTAATTTAATTGAACATTAAAAAATTGAAATGATTTAATTAAATAAATAATAATTTATTTAATTAACTGAAAAGGTTAATTGAATAATTAAATAATTTGAAATTAATATTTAATTATAGTCAAAAATATGATAAAAGGTAAATTAAAAAATAAATTATTTAATTGAGAAAGATAATTAATTAATTAGCAACATAATTAAATAAATATGATTTATTTAATTAATCAGAGTTGAATAAGAGTCATAATGAATTAATCAAATAATTAAAAGGTTATTTAATTAATAGAAGAAAGATGTTTTTAGGAAATAATTAAATAATTACCATTATTTAATCATGACCATGGACATTAGAAAATTATGTTGAAAGTGGTACTCACAGGTCTAGACCAATTTTCAGTGTCTACAGTTTGCCCCTCTTTGATACAATGTTGTTTATCACATTGTGTCAAAGAAATTGAAAAAAAAGATATGCCCCAATGAAAATAGGGTGAGGAAGGATGACGAGGAGGTATTGGTATGCCCCCTCTAGAGGATAGGCAGGTTTGAAGAACATGAGTGTGCTCTCAACATGGATGAGAAAACTAGAAGATGAAGGATAAAAATGATAGAGGAACACAAATAAGTGTGGTGAAGATACAAAAAAGATGAAATGTTAGTGCGGATAACTCAAAATGTTAGTATGAAAGTAAGATGGTTATTTGAATCACATATAATCTTTGATATTTTTCCATATATATACTGAGCTTTGCATTTTATCATCATTGGGTGGGACATGACACAAATGGATAGTAAACACCATGATATGAGATAGACCAAGAAGTACAAAGTCATCCACTTGTGAAAACAGACAGTCACAAACAAGGAGTGTCTTAACTCATACTAAAAGTAAGATTGCCCCAGTATTTTTGTCTAGACAAACCACATACAACAAACAAATAAAAAATAGGTCATGAGACATCATTTCTCCTCTAAATCCTTCATGGGACATCCTTGAGGAAACTAGTAACATGAATCAAAATCCAAAGTTAAAAAGATAGTTGACAAATAGCATTCGAAGAAAAAGAGTCTAAGACATCCTTTCTTCTCTAAATCCTTCAAGGGACATCCTTGAGAAAGCTAGTAACCGGACATAAATAAAAATCTATAAAAAGATAGAAAAAATAAGATATAAAGTCAAAAAGCCAATAAAAGTACTTTCCAAAACTTGATCTTGTGTAATAGTTTGATGTTTGACATAGCTCGATGTGAGGGATGACACATACCATATAAGACGTTGAGTCTAGTTTTGACTTGATGACTATCTGTGTAAGGCATGACAAAGCCTTGTTTTAGAAAGACACATGTCATATAAGACGTTGAGCCTAATGTCATTGATGTGACAAGATACATGAGGCTACGGTGATTGACGATGTTTGTTGACAAGAAAGAAATATCTTGCTTAAGACATAAGTTGATCACTTTGACAATGTGTTTGATTTTGACTTGATGACAGTTTTGACATGTTTTCCTTGTTGATGCATGACTTGTTTTGATTACTTGACTATTATAAGTCTGTGTGTATTGAAAGTGTATGACTTGATATGATGTGCCCTAAAGGACTAACCTAGTGCGGTCTCGAGGGATCATCGATTGATAGCCTTTCCTACGTTGTACACGCAGAGACCTCATAGTTCGACGAGACTTTAATTGACATAACTGACTGAAAATATGTACTTAAGTTGATGATACGCAATGTGTGTGATAGTGGATGTGATAAACTCTAATGGACTGACCTAGTGCGGCCTCGCGGGCTCATTGATTGATACCCTTGCCTATGTTATACACGCAGAGACCTCATAGTTTGACATGACTAGTGACTTTGATATATACAAAGAATAAGTCATGATTTTATGTGTTAGACGTGAGACACCTAGACAGACAGACCTAATGCCTCAGGGGCACACCAACTGATGGCCTTGCCTACGTCCAGTCGTAGAGGCAACGTAGTTTGACTATGTCTATGATTGACTTGACACAACTAACTCCAACTCTGTTTTTGGGATTTTTGACATGTTTTTTATTTTTTTAAATTTTTTTCTTAATGGAGTTTATTAATGTTTTTGGATTTTTGCAGGACATTTTCTAATGTTTTTGGATTTATTTTTTTAGGACATTTTTTGACATTGGGTTGCTATGTACAAGGTCCACATGACACAGAATGCGGATTTTCCCCTAGTCGGGAATAAGACATACAGGATGGAGTGGGGAGACGAAGTGGACTTAATGTCAATTGTTCCAGGTAATGGATAAGACAACCATATATTATGAGTGAAGGTGAAAAGTCTAATTAGACTGATGGTAGATGAAGGAGCGAAGTCGACCACACATGGTGCCTATTTGCCAGGTTTTCACAATCGTACTTATCCATAGCACCACCGAAGTGGTTTTAAATATTGGACGGATTATTTCTCTTTACTATTTTGTTGATTTTTTAATTTTTTTGGTGTTACAAAGATGCCTGTTTGCCAGGTTTTCATCAAGGTAACCATATTTTTGTTTTTTTTCTATTTTATTTTATTTTTCTGATTAAGACATAGTTCTCAGAAGCTATGCATAGAACCTCTTTAGATGAAGGCTACTGATTGGTGACAAAAGTGGTTCTCCTTTAGGGGTAGAGAGTTGATATGCTCCTAATCCAAAAGCTTCTATGACAATATAGGGCCCTAACCAATTGGGTTCAAACTTACCTAGTTTTTCTCATTCAACTTGATTCTTGGGGTTCTCCATTAAGACCAAGTCACCAATGTCAAAGTGTCTATTTAGAAATTTCCTATTATAGCTATGACGAAGATGATTCTAATATTCTTGCAAATGATCTAGTGCCTTTTGTCTTCATTCATCTAGGAATTCTAACTCATGTAATTTGGATACATGGTATTCTTCATCATCAATATGACCTTTCAAGGATACCCTCAGGGAAAGAATTTCAATGTCAATAGGTAAGATAGCTTCAGATACGATACTATGGAGTATGGAGTGGTACCAGTGGGAGTACAAATACTTGTGCGATAAGCCCATAAGTCAGGATTAAGCTGTAAATGCTAGTCACGATCAACGTTATTGACAATATTTTTTAAGATTTTGATAATGGTTTTATTAGATGCCTCGGCTTGGCCGTTACCTTGTGGGTAATATGGAGTGGAAAAATTATGTTGGATATGGAATTATTCACATAGATGGTAGACTTCTTGGTTTTTGAATCAATGACCATTTTCTGTGATAATGGATTGAGGTACACCATACCAAAAAATTATGCAGTTTAGGATAAACTTGGATATTTGTGTGTCGGTTATGTAGGTCATGGGAATAGTTTCAATCCATTTGGTGAAGTATTCGGTGGTGGTTATGATGAACTTATGGCCATTGGATGATGGAGGGTGTATCTTACCTATGAGGTCAAGTCCCCATTGGGAAAAGGGCCATGGTGAAGTAGTTAGATGAAGCTCCTGTGCTAGCATGCATATCAAATCTTTGTGTATTTGACACTATCAAAATTTCTTGACAAAGCTATACGAGTCATTTTCCATTGTAGGCCAATAATAACCTAATCTCATAATCTTGTGGGCTAAAGTAGGACTGCTAGAATGGGATCCACATATACCCTCGTGTGCCACTCACAAGGTTTCTTGTGCTTCTTTTGCATTGATACATCTCATTAAGGTTTTATCTAAGGTATGTCTATATAGGGTATCTCCAATGATGGTGTATTTGGTAGAATTACAGATATAGGTTCTACATTGGTTGTTTGACAAGTCTAAAGGTAAGATTTGGGCATTTAGATAGTCGTATACGTCCTTGTACCAAGGGGAAGTAGGACCAACAATCATACACACCATCGTGGAATCAAGGACATCATAGGTAGGGACCAATAGCTGTTCGACCAAAAACTCGAATTTAGGCACATTGCTAGTAATATCCAATAAGGAACCCATGATTTCCATAGCATCTACTGACATTATCTAAATGCATGGTATTTATTGAAAGGTGATGTCATCAAAGTACTGCTTGAAACTATCGGCTATGCGCTTGTAGGGGGCATGTTTCTCATCTTTAGTTTCATAATCATCATTTACTTGCTAGACTACTAGCTGAGAATCCCCATAAACATGTAGAATCTTAATCTTCCATTGGGTTGCCATTCTTAGTCTTGTCACTAAGGCTTCATATTCCACTATGTTGTTGGTGCAAGGGAAAGCAATCCTAAATGATTTAGGAATAGTATCGCCTTGAGGTGTAACAAATAGTATGCCTGCTCCTGAACCATGATTAGTATGTGACGCATCAAAGTATAATTTCCATTTGGTTCTAGTGTCAACTTTGAAGATAAACTCATCAAGAAAATCTTCCACTAAAGGATGGTCTACCTTCATGGGTGCATCCACTAACTGATCTACAATTACTTTCCCTTTTATAGCTTTCCTCTCCACATATTGGATGTCATACTCACTAAGTATCATCACCCATTTATCAAATCAGCCTACTAATGTTACTTTACTTAGGAGATATTTGAGAGGATCAATATTTGCGACCAACATGGTTTGGGGATTTAGCATATAGTGCCGAAGTTTTTGAGTAGAAAATACTACACAAGACAGGCACATTCTATGGTACTGTAGTTTAGTTCATATCCCACCAAGGTATGAATGATGTAGTGCACTGCCCTTTCATGACCTTGATCATCATTTTGTGTGAGAAGGGCTCCTAATACTAACTGAGTTGCTCAAATGTAAAGTATCAAAGGTCTGTCATCTGTAAGTGGCATTAACACAGGTGGAGCAAATAGATAATCCTTTATCTATTGGAAAGCTTCCTGACATTTAGGTGTCCATACAAATGGTACTCCTTTCTTGAGAAAATGTTGGAATAGATGTATTTTGTCTGCTAGTTGTACTATGAAGCGCCTGATGGACTGTAATCTTCCCTGTACTATTCTTTGCTGACCAATGCTGGCTAGAGGAGGCATTTCTATGATATCTTTTACCTTCACTAGGTCTACTTTAATGCCTCTTCTAGAAATAATATATCCTAGAAGTTTCCATGATTTCACTCCAAAGACAAATTTTTCTTTGGATTTAGTCTGACTTTGTAATTTTCTAGTCTTTGGAATATCTTGTCTAGAACTTTCAAATGATTTACCCTTGTTACTAATTTAGCTATGAGATCATTGACATAATCTTCCATGAGAGTATGTACAAGGTCATGGAAAATAGTCATCATTGCACGTTGATATGTAGCTCCTATATTTTTGAGCCCAAAAGGCATAACATTCCAGCAGTATGTTCCCCATGGACATGTGAAAGTTGTCTTGTGTTGGTCTTCAGCTGCGATTTTGATCTTTTTTATACCCAGAGAAACCATCCATGAGGGATAGCATCTTGTATCTTGTTGTAAGGTCCATTATCATGTCAATTTTCGGCAAAGGGAAGTCATCCTTAGGACACGCCTTGTTGATATCTCTAAAGTCTATACAAATGCAGATACCCCTAGTTGGTTTAGTCACTGGCATAAGATTTGAAATCCATTTTGCATAGTCTATGGATCTTATGAATCTGAAATCCAATAGTTTCTTAAGTTCTTCTTTGACTAGTAGAGCAATTTGTGGATGCATCTTCCTTAGATTTTGTTTGACGGGCTTAATACCTGGTTGTAATGGTAGATGGTGCAATATTAGATCTGGATCTAGCCCAAGCATGTCAACATATGACCATGCAAAGTTTATCTCTCTTTGTGAAGAAGTCTTGAAACTCAGGTTGTTCTATCTCTATCAAAGAGGCTGCAAATTATATTACCCGAGGGTTTTCTTCTGTGTTTATGTTGACCTCAACAAACTATTCTACTAACATTGGAAAATTTTCCTAAGCAACTAGGAGAATATTCAAACCTCCATCCTTGGGTGCCTCAAAGAGGTTTTTGCCCTTGGATACATCCTTTATTTTTACTATTTCTTCATCCAAATGTTCCTTTTGGTTTTCACCTAGGGACTTGTCATTTTCCTCATTTTCATTGTTTTTCTTTTTATTTTCATTTTTGCAACTAGAGGTGTAAACGGACTCCCCAAAATATGATTTTCATCCAAGTCTATGGTAAAGCCAACTTTATGATCACCTCTTGGTATTCCTTCTTGAAGTCCCATGAACTCAGCTATTGCTTCGTCGTTCTCGAATATGTCTAAGATGGGTGTACCTTATTGATCCCAGTTGATAAGTTGGGGATATACAAGGGGCATGTCATCATCGAAGTTATCAAATGTGGAGGCTGACAAGGTGAATATAGAGTGGTTAAAATGGTCACAAAAGTTTTGCACTAACTCCTTTTTATTCTTTTTCCTATGGGTAGGTAAACTCTGATGTGGGACTAGTGTAAGGGCTAGGTCATCATAAGATGGTTTGTCAGGTGCCCAAGATGCAAGATCAAGGGTTTCCCAATAATAATGCTTAAGCCATTCTTCTTTGGATAAGGGATTTTTATGACGGGGGCTAGATGGATTTGGTACGGGTTTTATCATTCTATCAAGTTCCCTAAATAACTTATCGAGGTTCATGGTGCTGGTAGAGGAAAGGGAATCCCATTCATAGTCGCTTGAGTCAGGGGAATCATTGTAAACTAGTTCAAGTGGTTTGTGAGATATCTTGATGTCTTCATAAGCACTTACTTCATCTTGAAATGGTAGTGAAGTACTAGGAAAGCCAATTCTAAGTGGTTGAAACCCTAGCCCTAGGCCTTTTGGTCATGGTGAGATAATGATTGGTTCAATCCTTCCATTCTGATGCAGTCCTAGCCCATTATGTTCATCATAGCCTTTACTTTGCATTATCATAAAGCCTTTTCCATATTGATCCTTAGCTATTTGAATAGACGGTGAGGGGTATTCATTGTCTTCCTAGTACAACCAGGAGGTAATATCATCTTGGTCCACAACTTCTTCACTTAACTCTCCCCATTTTGTCAATGTCACTGTAGGAGGAACATGAAATGTGACTACAAATTGTCTCCTATCTTCTATGGGTAAACCATATGTCTTAGGTGGAACCAGCTAACTAACACAATAGGATGCCTTCATGTGATATTCTCCACAATCCTTGTCTTGGATCTCGACCTTAGGAGTGGATGATGGTGGCTATGATGAAATGGACTTGGTAAGAGTTGATGGATCAATGTACAAGGATAAAGTAGATGATGAAGCTTCTTGATTAACTGAAACCTGTCGTTGTGGAATTTCTCGTAGGCTTGTGCAATATTGAAAAGGATCTGGATCACCATCAATCGTGATCTCGGTGCCATTATACGAGAATTTAAGACAGTGGTGATATGTGGAAGGTACGACTTTCATTGCATGTATCCAAGGTCTACCTAACAAAAGGTTATATGGAAGGGTGAGATCCAAGACTTGGAAGCTAGTGTCCATAACTACAGGGCCAATCCTGATAGGGAGTGTGAAAACTCCTTTGGATGATCTTTCCTCATCATCATAATCCTTAATGAATATACTCTTAGTGGTTTCCATGCATGCTTCTGAGAATCCTAATTCCTTAACCAATTTCAGGGTACAAAGGTTCAAACTTGCTCCTTTGTCTACCAAGACTCATCTAACTTTGGTTTGATGGACTAGGACTTCAAGGTGTAATGGGTCATTATGATCGATCTTCTCAGTTGAATAATGCTATTGAGAAAATGTGGCATGATGGGAATTGGTTAAGTATCCTACCATTTCTTTGAAATGATTGACATCTAAGTTGGTAGGGATAGTTGTGCTTTGTAATGCTTTGTGGAGAATGGCTCGATGATCTTGTGATAAAGTCAACAGTTCCAAGATGGATATTTGTGGTGGGGTCTTGCCTAGTTGATCAAGCAAATTATACTTAGACTTGAAAGACTGTGTAGGTGGCTCAGGAGAAGGACCTGGAAGGGTTATCTTAGTTTTGCATGTTTTTATAGCAAATTCAGGTTGCTTCTTTATGGTAATGGTATAGATGTTTTCATCAACGACTCGGATATGATTGATGATCTTACCTAGTTTATAATCATTCTTAGCACTGTTATAATTGGACGAGGTATTATTCTTAGTTCCCAAACTAGAGGCCTTCCCTTTCCCATGGTCATGTAATGGATCTGTGAAGACCTTGTGATAATTTTTCTTGGTATGTTTCTGCCCATTGACCTCTATAGTTTTATCTTCAACAAAGTCTTGTATGATATTCTTCAGTTGCCGACATTGTTGTAGGTTATGTCCCTTTGTTTGATGGTATTCACAATACGTGTTATCATCCTACCATGAGGGTTTAAACTATCCAAGATCATACTGTTTTGGTTCCAAAGGTTTTAGGAGATTATGTTTAATCAGTTCTTTGAAAACTATCTCAATTGGTTCTCCCAAAGGGGTAAACTCACGTTTAGGAAATCTCCTTTGTAATTGTTGTTGTTGCAAATTTTGGACAAAATTTTCTATTTGATCTAGATTACTTGTCACATCTTGATTGGGGTTGTAACCTCTAAGTGTGATGACAAGTCCCGCATGTAGGGTCTTAGCATCAACGATACCATCATTTGTTACATTTTTGTTTCTAGACCAGAACTTATTTCTATCGTTGGGAGCATTTTGATGTTGAACAACTAGGATCCTGCTTGGTACTTTAATGTCTCCTTTGTCAATAAGGCCTTTTTCAAGGATAATGCCCTTTTTTACCAAGTCTAGGAAAGAGGTACAACAATGTACTCTTAAGTCACTTCTCAGTTTTGGATGAAGATTTTCAAGGAATATCATGACTTTTTGTTTCTCTGGTATCTCAACTGGACATCTACTAGCTAAACTTCTCCATCTCTGGAAGAAAGTGGTGAAATTTTCACCTTCTTCTTGTGTGGTGTGACAATAGGTAGCTATTGTTATTTCATTGTCTATGTTGAAGGCAAAGTGTTTGAAAAACTTCTCAACTAATTCACCCCATGATCGTATGCCATATGGTAGTTTAGAGAACCATTCTAGTGCTATCTTGCCAAGGGTTTGCGGAAATAGTCTCATCAAGTATGTGGGGTCATATGATATGTCTATGTATATTGTAGAGAATTCTCTAATTTGTTCTAAAGGATTCCTCCTCCCATTATAGTTAGGAAAATTTGGTATAATGTATCTATGTGGGAAGGGTGTCATGTATAGCGCTTTGTCAAAAGGACATGGACATAAATCTTGCAGTGAGATAGTTCATTTTCCTGACATAGACATGTTGTCCATCTATTGTTGAAGGATTTGCATTTGATTTTAGAGAACATCTACTTGTGTCAAGGACATGTTGTTTGCATTGTTAGGATCAATGTAGGTGTTCTGAAATGCTATGTTCTGTGATGGATTGTGATTTGGCGAGGGTATAGATATCTTGTTTGAATGTTCTGATTTGGTGTAGGGATATATCCTGTCGGAATGTTTTGATTTGGTATAGGAATATTTCCTGTTGGAATGTTCTAATTTAGTATAGGAATATTTCCTGTCAGAATGTTCTGATTTGGTATAGGAATATTTCCTCTCAGAATGTTCTATGGTATAGTTGTGTTCGTGCCAACTTTAAATCTTTTACCAGTAGTGTTTGTGCAAAAGGGGTTTGATGAAGATGCTCCCGTAGTGAATTGTAAGCCTTGTCTTATGTTGAATTGGGTTGTGTTTACAATTGATGATGTTTGAGTAGGTATTCCAATTGGTATTGTTGTGGTAATTTGAGGAATAGAGACACTTGACGTCATGATTTGCATTGGTTGAGTAGATGTTGTTTTCAAAGTGTGAACATCAAATCCTGGTGGTAGTGTGGCACCTTCTACTAGAAACTTTGATAGATATCATTGGGGATCATTTTCCAAACACTCATCCATAAAGGATGCAAACTTAGTATCTTCTACGACAACGTCTATGTCTTCAGTAAAAAAAATTCCATGTGTGTCTCTAGTGACGTGTTTTTCAAGAAAAGTTTTATGTGGTCTCTCTTTCCCTAATGGTTGGTTTCCGAAAGGATTGAAAAATTTGTTAGGGTCCGATATTGCTTTGTGTTTCTTCTTAGACCTTGTTTCAACCATGAAAAGTTGCTCAGAATGAGGTAATGAAACCTATGTCTAAAAACTGATATGTCCTATTTCTAAAGTTTTTGAGATTTTCTGAATATAAAGGATGTCACTCAAAATTAATGATTTCTAAAATGATGTATAATAGGATGACGTATGCTAGGATGGACAGTATGCAAAATTTTTGAGTAGATTATGATGGTAAATGATTCTAAGATGGGTATAACCTACCACTTATGGAATAAATCCAAGAAATGATCTAACTATACCAAGGAACCTGATTGTAGGAAAAAGACAACTAACAAGGTGAATTTCCCAAACTAGACTTTTGAGTTGGAAAGATTCACTAATAGGATAATAGTGATTAGGTTCAATGATACCGACAAATCGGAGCATGAACGTATCCAATGATGCAGAAATTTGTTCTATTCTATGATATGCAACTTCCTATGGGGTGTCTAAATGTGTATAACTTAGGATGACTACCACTTAAGACGTAAATGACACCTAATAATGCAAGGGTTTTGAGCAATTTTTTCTTGTTTTTGTCCAAGGTTGATCATAAGAAACAAAGGCGAAAAAGATAGTTTTTTTTCCGAACTGAGTTAGCAATTTTTTGAAATTTTCCATTGACAATCAATTTTGGTTCGCATCTCAGATGCATCGATGAATTTGATAGATGCATTTCAGTTTTCAGATGTGGTTAATTGACCAAACCAGGTCTCGAATGTTGATAGAAAAATGTGACCTTTTCTGACATATGCAGTTTATACCATGACAGATGCAACTCATAAAGAAGATGCGACTCACAAAACAAATGTGTCTCAACAATTATATGCGACTTAGAATATAAACACTGTGAAACTAAATCTATTGATAGACACATGCAATTTTTCATTTAACAATTGAAGCTCATAAAAACACATGCGGTTTTAAATATGATAGTTAAGACTTGTAAAGACACATGTGGTTCAAAATATGACAGTTGTGATTTAGTTTACAATTGTAGTTTTCTTATGAAAATGTTACGAATGACTCAGTTTAATGATCAAGTTTCAACAAGAAAGGAAAAAAAAGTACAGAATACAAAGTATTTTCAGTTTCACATGTATGAATATGTTAAAATCAGAAGACAAGTACAACCTAGGTTGTGTTGGATAGTATTTATTGAGTTCTCAATTGGATTTCTCCAGCTACGCATATTCAAGGTAGATGACTAATATCTTGACCCCACTAGCTCCCCTCCATGACACTCACTTATATGGGGAAGCCAAGCTATTGTACCCATGAAACTCCCATGGCATACATTTCATCTCTACACATCAACCATAAGAATTTGAGATGGCTTCACAGGTCCGACCTACTATACCAATAAATAGATTGGGATTTTGGAAAAACTACAACAAGGTTTTTAGTAAGGGCATTCTGTATGTGGGGCACCATCCTCTACGGTGAGAAACCATTTTTTCCCTTCTTGTCAGAACAGTGAGTGTGATTTTTGGGGTTTCCCCCAAAAATCCACTTTTATATACCGGCTCGAAGTCGCTGGCGACAAGCATGTTACTGATCTGAGTCATCTTGGGGTGAGTACTTTTTCCCACCAAGACAAGCCCAAGTTCTAGAGTCAGTAACCGTTTCTCTTACACCCAAGATTGCACAAATGTGCAAGGGGAGAGGATACTTCGATATACCGAATCGTAAGGGTAATTACAAAGTGTGCTTTCTCACTAGACAAAGTAAACACTGGTTAATTTTAAGCCAAATGAAAATTATCTAACTACCAAATACAAAAGTTCATTTTAAATATTTAAAGTCTTTGACAACAGGTCCTGCATGTAATTGATTAGTAGTTTATTGGTTTTCTTCGTCATTCATCCTGGAGAAAAGAAGGGATTTTGGTTTTCAAAGCCTTCTATGCTTCGACCTACAAAAATGGTGTTATCCTCCTAAAACATAGTTGTAAACAAAAGATTAGCGAAAAAAAATGAAAATGAAAACTATCAAAAAGCGAAAATACGGAAGTTAAAATTCAAAATTATTACCAACCAGATGCGTCATTTCAATATACAGATGCATCATGATATTAACAGTCAAATGCATTGCAGGAGGTCTTGGATGTGGCTCATTTCATTAGATGCATCTCAGTATTTCTTAGATGTGGTTCGCAAACTCAGATGCGTCATTTCATAAGTCAGATGCGGTTTGTCGTACGATACCTGTAAAATAAAAAATGAAAAAGCAGAATGGAGTCGCAAATTTTGAAGTGTGCTTCACACCGGGTTCACCAAATGTGACGTAGATAAAATGGATGTTGCATAGTAAGATGGTTAAATCTAATCTAACATGCATAAATCTAAATCAAACAATAAAGATCAAGATAAAATGAACTAAAAAGCAAATAACGTAAAACATAGAACAGTCTCACCGAATATCAATCTATTTCCTCAAACTATCTTGATTGTCCTTCTCCATTTTTTCATGTTGGTATTCTTACCCTCAAATTTTCTGTATGTATGCAAGCATAGCCTTGATGTATGTCCTAGAAGTAAAATATCAAAGATTAAGTTATTCCAAAAGGTGTATTGATTTCAAGAGGAGGAATAATGCCAAAGATCAACCAATTTATAGAATGTTGGTTTTTGAACGACCGGCTCAAATTCGAAAGAGAGATCAATGATCGAGATTATTGAATGTCGTGTGATGTGATATTTTTGTAAGTTAGAATGTGAGTTGGGAAATTCTGCAAGATAAATATTAAATTAGAATAATAATTTAATCTGGTGTTAAGAATGTTCGAAAATATTTAAGAATCGACATTAAGATTAAATAAATGATTTAACCTTAAGTTGAAATTCTTCAAAAATAGAAGAATTAGACTTTGAATGAAAAGGATAAAGTTAGAACTTGGAGAATGATTTTTTCAAATGCACACATGAATTAATTAATTAAATAAATCAATATGTTCATGCATATGATTTAGAACTAGTTAATTGACTGGTTGTGACAGAAAGTCTCTTCGCAAAGACTATCAGATATTGAATCCAAAGATAACTATCGGATTTAAATAGATCTCAAGTTAGAGGGTGAGTGAATAATTAGTTAATTAGATGACAAAAGAATGTGACAGAAATAATTAATTATGAATTAAATGTTAATTTAATTCAACATTAAAAATTTGAAATGATTTAATTAAATAAATAATAATCTATTTAATTGACTGAAAAGGTTAATTGAATAATTAAATAATGGGCGAGTGCATGGAAATGGGTAGCAATTTCATGGACACCGTAAAAAAAAAGTTTGAAAACCATAACGCGAGTGCATTGTTATTTATTGTTAAAAGCAAAAAAACAAATGCAAATCTCTCATTTGTATTTCGACTGGTTTTTTTGTTGCACTCACGGCCAAAAACCCCACAATATTGTGCTCACTTTCTAGGAGGAGAATCTCTTCACCAAAAATCCGTATTTCTTTACAACGATGGCACCACGATGACGAGGAGTTGTGAAAGGTAAGGATTCTATGGTTTTTGTTTTGAATTTGTTAGTTTTAGGTTGAATTTGATATCTATTTGTTTGAATTTTTAGGAGATGCAAATCAACCTGCAAACCCTGAAAATCCTTAATAGGAAGACCAACCAAATCATCAAGATCAAAATCAACCACAACATCAACCTCCTCCACCAATCACTCAACCCCCTCCTAGCACTCAACAAAATTTAATGAGTGAAATTGAGAACAACAAAAAACAAATTGAGGATTTGATCAATAGGTTGAGTGATCCAAATGGTTCAACCACAGAAAGAATCACCCTAGCAAATTCATTGAAAGATATGTTAGAAAATGTAGATTCAATTAGAAAACAAATAACTGGATGGGAAGATAGGAGGCAGGAGGCTAGGGACTATTATGCAAATAAATTATCATACAAGGATGTGAAGGATTTAAAAATTACAAAAGGTGATTTGTGCTCATTATTCACCGACCCACGCACAAATCAAAATCTTACCCTCAATGCGAAGATTTTTCCTATCCATTGGTGCCCCCACCAACAGATTAGGAACTGGTTTCATGATAGGTGGTACATGATCTTCGATTACCCACCGTGCAACAATTGCGAGGTCCTGCAATATTTCCTTAGGAAACTATACAGTGAGTTCATATTGAACAAAATCCCAAATTATTTTGATATGAGGGATTTTCAGGGGAGAGGTGAGGGGTCAGCTGAGGGTAGACCTGGTGCATAGCCGGATCCTATGCGGCAAGGTAGACGAGCTCTCGCTAGGCCACCTCATGAGCACATTGTTATGCCTTCCATCATGAAGGAAAGTGCTGATGTAGAGACATTGCAGGCAATCAACACTTTGACCCAAAGTGTCATCCATCATACTAGCTACATTCTATAGCGCCATCCAGGGGAGTATTCGAGTGGTGGCCTTCGAATACCTGTGTGTCAATCTTGCAGGGCTACTTGTTCACATGACCCCACCAACCATCAAGAGACTGGAACACAGGATCCATCTGCAACTATGGAGATGGAGAGGGAAGCTGAAATTTTGCATGAGGCATATGGCATTGATAGTCAGGTAAAAGTTAGTGCATGTGTTCATTGAATTTAATTTATTAAATTTCAATTTTGAAATGCAAGATTAACTAAAAATGTTTTATGATTTTAATAAAATTGCAAGGTCATAGTGTTGAGACTAGATACACTGGCCCCCCACCAACCTATTTCTATAGTACACCTATCGCTAGGGTATGTAACTAGTAAACAATTATAAATTTATTGCATGTTAATGGCATTGTTTTATGAATGGTAATTTAATATGCAATTTGGGATATTGAACAAACTAATATTGGAGGTTTTGATGGAACACTTCCGAGTGGTAGTGGATTTACTCAAACCTTCATGTAGGTAATAGAATAAAGAGTTTAACTAATGAATAAAGTACTTAATAGATTCGTGTAGTTTATGCATGCACATCGTTGATTACGTTGAATAATTTATTGTTTTATTTTCAGTTGTTGCGAGATGATACACCTCCGAATATGACGAGGGCAATGGATATTGGTGTGACATCTACTATACAATCCTCAATGGCTCTGATAGAAGAGGTATGAGGCAAATTAGTAAATATCAATTTACATTTGTTGTTATAGATGTTAGTTAGTGAAAAATCGAACAATTATTGATTCACATAGTTTAATTTCTATTTGTATGGTTTATACAGGGCTTGAGCATGCCTGAGCATGGGCGTGAGAATATTTCCCCTATGGAGAGAGACCATGAGATGGCGGTAAGTGATTATTTTGTCAAATATATCATTTTTTATAATGTAATTTCAATATATTCATGTCTTTACTTCTTATTGTAATAGTTAAAACTTCACCATGAACTAAACCCTAGGAGGAGTAGTAGGAGCACTCCACGAGCGCAGCAAAAATGAGTGACAGACCTATCACCATCTGAGCGAAAAGGAAAGGCAAATATTTTATTTCTAGGGCATGGAGAGAAATGACTTTTGATTCCAGAGTCCTTTGTTGTATGCCTGCATGGCAATTTTCTACATATTTTTTATTGGACATATTTGACATTGTATGCCTAGATGGCATTCTCGTAAGCCTATATGGCTATTTTGTACATATATTTCATACTTATATCGGCATATATTGATGTATGCCTACATGGCTATTTGGTTAATACAAATATCTTTTGTCGATGCCTGTCCATATTTGCATTATAAATTGATGGTTCAATAGATATGAGTTACGTGTATTCAAGTGCATACTTTACAACTTACGTGCATTCGAATGTATACTTTGTGGCTTACATGTTTTCATGTATAAACCTTGTATTCGAGCATATACTTTGCTTTAATTTGTGTATACTATGTATTTGTGTGTATACTTTTTGAGGCTTATGTGTTTTTGAGTACTTGTGCTTCCCTTATTGACATGTACATGTTTGACTTATTCACGTGTATAATTATTAATTAGTTAGCCCTAGCATTGATCTATGTCATCCTCAATGCATGATCCTTGAGATGGAGTAAGAACACCCTCAAGGTCAAAAGGAGTTTCACATGCATTCTTCATAGGCTCATTTTGGTAGTGAAACCAAAAACCTCTTGCATCATTGAAACTAAATTTGTTTTCCTTTATAGCAGGTCTGAAGCCATTATCATTCTCCATCAGTTCTTCATATATCCACTCCCCATTAATGGTTGTCTCATGACCTTCATGAAACCAAGCACTTATCTCATTTGTGATAGAAGAAATGTATGAAGATTTATCTTCCTCCTAATGAACCATTCATTATCATCAGAGATGGGTTCTTGTGAACCACTACTGATGAATCATGGGTCAATGAGTTTGACTTGTAAAACTACATGATTGAATCCTAATAGCAATATCACAATATTTATATATCTAAATGTGTTATTTCCTTCAGCTAAAATTTGTGCTTATACTTATTTGATTGATGTATGTTTGTGTATGGGATGATAGTAATTTCTATTTGATGATGCTATTGTGTCTTTAAGTTTTATTTATTAAAGGGTGCATGAAACAAGTTTTAAATCCTTAAAAATATTTGAATTTCTTAGGTTTTTCTATTTGTCGAGTTTGGGCTCTGAGCCCGAGTCCAAGTCAAAAAATGGATTGTCAAGTCTGAGGTGAGTCCTAGTCTTGTAACACTGGTGTGAACATGTCGAGGAATAATTTATATGCCGATGAAGAGAGAACCCATCCTTGTTTCCAAACAAACCATGGGATAGATATGGTTGGTATAGATAAAACATCACTCTTCTGGATAGTTCGAACCATAATCTTTCATGGCTACAAACACACATTCATTACATGTGTGTTCTTGATCCTACTAAAGAAATGGTGGAACATGTTGTAGATCAAATATTGCAACCCTAAGTCCACAAGAAGGTTACTTTTTTAGATTTCTGCAAATGTCTTTAAGATGTTCATCCTTCTTGAGTAATGTGAACTATTGATGTCATCTAGATCTTTGAAACTGTCTGCAATCATGTGCAATACTGTAGAAGCTAGAGCTATATCTAATACTACAAATGACTGCTCAATGGAATCCTAATAGCAATATCACAATTTGACACATAAAATACCTCCTACTTATCAATTGATGAGCTAAAGGGGATCTATAATGAATTTTTCATAAGGCACAACACTTGTTGAAGGTTTTGCAAATGGGGTTGCAAGCTAAGTGGGCTTAACCTTGGGGAAAAAACGTTGTGGGTAAGCGCTTGACCTGGAGTATACTGGAATTGGTGACCTCCCGGGTAGGCCTAGTGCCTCACCTCTGTGAGAATCACCTAGATGTAATGAGTGCCAACTGGGCCATTCAATATCATTTCAAATTTGTTGCTTTAAGCAACTTATAAATTTGCAACTTTAGACTCCTCCAACCTAAGGGATCGATCTAGTGGAACATAGCTCAGAGTGATTCAACTTGTTTCGGTGAAAAAGAAGACCATTCCTAGTGTAAAAATACCTATTTGGATGTGTTGGAACAATCTTCTTGGTCACACAAGTTGTAGAACGAAAGTTGCACCACTTTGCACTGCTTACATTTGATGCTTTTTTCATCAAGTGAAAATCTGCCACCACTGGAAAACCAATCCAAGATAGCCAAAACCGAGAGAGGTTTTTGTAGATAGGCTCAACATGATCCTATAGGATTAGATGAGAAGTATCTAAGTGTCACGGTATCTAAGTAATAGCATGCTGAAGTTTGCAGCCATTTTGCACTTTGGACCCTTAAGGGATCAATCCGGTGGAACATAGCTCAGAGCAATTCCACGTGTTTCGGTGTGAAACAAGACAATGCCTAGCATAAAAATACCTATTCAGATGTGTTGGAATAGTCCACTTGGTCACAGGAGTTGCAGAGCGAAATTTGCACCACTTTGCAACTTTGCACTGCTTGAATTTGACACTTTTTCCATCAAGTGAAAATCCACTGCCACGAGAAAACCACTCCAAGACAGCCAAAACCAAGAGATTTTTTTGTAGAGGGGCCCAATGCCTTTCAGTAGGATTAGATGAGAAGTTTCTAAGTGTCACCGTATCCAAGTAATAACATGTTGAAGTTTGCAGCCATTTTGCACTTTGGACCCTTAAGGGATCGATCCGGTGGAACATAGCTCGAAGTGATTCCACGTGTTTCAGTGTGAAAGAGGACCATACCTAGCATAAACATACCTATTCAGACATGTTGGAATAGTCTACTTGGTCACACAAGTTGCAGAACAGAAGTTGCACCACTTTGCAACTTTGCACTGCTTGCATTTGATGCTTTTTCCATCAAGTGAAAATCCGCCACCATGGGAAAACCACTCCGAGATAGCCAAAACCGAGAGAGGTTTTTGTAGAGGGGCTCAACGCAATCCTATAGAATTAGATGAGAAGGTTATAAGTATCATGGTATCTGAGTAATATCATACTGAAGTTTTCAACCATTTTGCACTTTGGACCCTTAAGGGAGTGATCTGGTGGAACGTAGCTCAGAGCGATTCCACGTGTTTTGGTGAGAATCAAGACCATGCCTACCACAAACATACCTATTTGGATGCATTGGAACAGTCTGCTTGGTCACACAAGTTGTAGAGAAAAATTTGCACCACTTTGCACTACTTGAATTTGACACTTTTTCCATCAAGTGAAAATTTTCCGCCACGAGAAAACCACTCCAAAATAGCCAAAACCGAGAGAGGTTTTTCTAGAGGGGTCCAACATGATCCTATAGGATCAAACGAGAAGTTTGTAAGCATCACGGTATTTGTGTAATAGCATGCTGTAGTTTGCAGCCATTTTGCACTTTGGACCCTTCAAGGATAGATCCGGTGGAACATAGCTCGGAGCGATTCCACATGTTTCGGTGTGAAAGAGTACCATTTCTAGCATAAAAATACCTATTCAAATGTGTTGGAATAGTCTTCTTGGCCACACAAGTTGCAGAACGAAAGTTGCACCACTTTGCAACTTTGCACTGCTTGAATTTGACACTTTTTCCATCAAGTGAAAATCTGCCGCCACGAGAAAACCACTCCAAGATAGCCAAGACCAAGAGAGGTTTTTGTAGAGGGGCTCAATGTGATTGTATAGGATTAGATGAGAAGTTTCTAAATGTCATGGTATCTGAGTGATAACATGTTGAAGTTTGTAGCCATTTTCCACTTTGGACCCTCAAGAGATCGATCTGGTGGAACGTAGCTCAAAGCGATTCCACGTGTTTTGGTGTGAAACAAGACGATTCCTACCACCTATTCAGATGTGTTGGAATAGTCTGCTTGGTCACACAAGTTGCACAGCGAAAGTTGCACCACTTTGCAACTTTGCACTGCTTGAATTTGACACTTTTTCCATCAAGTGAAAATCCGCCGCCACGAGAAAACCACTCCAAGATAGCCAAAACCAAGAGAGGTTTTTCTAGAGGAACCCAACTCCTTCCTATAGAATCAGACAAGAATTTTCTAAGTGTAACAATATCCAATGAATAGCATGCTGAAGTTTGTAGCCATTTTGCACTTTGGACCCTTTAGGGATCGATCAGGTGGAACATAGCTCAGAGCGATTCCCCATGTTTCAGTGCAAAAGAGGACCCTGACTAGCCTAAAAATATATATTCAGATGTGTTGGAACAATCCGCTTGGTCACACAAGTTGCAGAACAAAAGTTGCACCACTTTGCAACTTTGCACTACTTGAATTTGATGCTTTTTCCATCAAGTGAAAATCCACCGCCACGAGAAAACCACTCCTAGATAGCCAAAATTGAGAGATATTTTTTTAGAGGGGCTCAACAGCTTTCTGTAGGATTAGATGAGAAGTTTTTAAGTGTCGCGGTATCCAAGTAATAGCATGCTGAAGTTTGCAGCCATTTTGCACTTTGGAGCCTTAAGGGATCGATCTGGTAGAACATAGCTTGGAGCGATTCCGCATGTTTCGGTGCAAAAGAGGACCATTCCTAGCATAAAAATACCTATTCAGATGTGTTGGAATAGTCCACTTGGTCACACAAGTTGCAGAACAGAAGTTGCACCACTTTGCAACTTTGCACTGCTTTAATTTGATTCTTTTTCCATCAAGTGAAAATCCACCGCCACGAGAAAACCACTCTAAGATAGCCAAAACCGAGAGAGGTTTTTGTAGAGGAGACCAATGCCTTTTTGTAGGATCAGATGAGAAGTTTCTAAGTGTCACGGTATCTAAGTAATAGCATGCTGAAGTTTGCAGTCATTTTGCACTTTGGACTCTTAAGGGATCGATCCGGTGGAACATAGTTCAGAGTGATTCTACATGTTTCGGTGTGAAAGAGGACCATGCCTAGCATAAAAATACCTATTCTGATGTGTTGGAACAGTCCGCTTGGTCACATGAGTTGCAGAAAAATGTGTACAAATTGTTTACATGACCTTTATATGACCTTTTTCACATTGTTTACATTTCAAAATTCAAAGTTTGCAAATTTTCCTACTCAAGGCATTTACAGAACAAGGTGCTACTACACCAAACATGAACTCCAACCTTACTATATTTGATTATATCTCATTATGTAATTAAATCTTATTACAATGTCTCTAGCACTTTGTTCTCTTAGATCTTGTACAATGTCACTCATACATTCAATATTCTCTTTAAATGTCTACATCATAGGTGTTGATTATGAGGTTAACTTCAAAAGAGTAACTTGAGATTCCTTTGCTAAGCATCACACACTCTCTTATAATGTATTGAAATCAAAATTGAGATTTGTAAAAATCATCAAAATAAGTATGTTGCATTTCTTTTTTGGCTAAGATTCTCTTTGATGGCTCTTAAATCAGCATTTTCTACAATGAAAGATCAATCAATTTTTAGTAGTTTACTTACAAATACGCAAAGTAAAAGAGAAAAAGAAAGAGCATCCAAAATAGAAATGAAATAAAAATAGATGGAAGGCACTTACAGATGTTGCATGCAGGCAACAAAATAAGGATGTTGCATTGCTTTTCTGGCTGACATTCTCTTGGATGGCTCATATATCTGCTTTTTTTGCAAGGGGAGACCAATCACTATAAAAGAAGATGAAACCATTGGCATCAAACAAATTAATGTGCATACAAGTATACATTAATAAGAACCAATGTGCATATACTTAAAAATTAATCCAACGAACCATCTAGGTTTGCTCTACTCTTTATTGTGTCAAGTATTGCCTCATGGTCAGACTCACAGACCTTCCATAACATCTTGTTCAAAGGTCTACCCCCATATTTGGTCAAATGAACATTCGATGCCACGATAAGGTTCAAGTAATGAAGAATCTTACGATGCATGTCAAAGTCCTGAAATAGCCAATGTTTAACACTTGAATGTGGGTACCTTCTAAGCCATGTTCCAGTAACCACAACTGAGCCTGTAGGGTATTCGATGTTTTCTCCATCTATAACTAGGGCCTCCAATTTTTTTTTAGTCTCAACACAGTGACACAAGTAATAGTCTGTTCCCTCTTCATTGTCTTCATCTGCAATAACTGCATAAACATGCCCTGCATTGATATGTGCAAAAAATCTCTTGAAATTTGTCAACATTACAAATACAGTACAAAGTAAGATAACGATATGGAATTTCAACAACTAAGAAAGTAGATATATCACCTGGTTGAACTAGATTTGATACTTGGTCAAAGTCGACCGATGATTCCATCTGTGTTAGTTCCAATGCTATCGGAGGGCGATACGTGTGAAGTGGGCTAAGATAACTTTTGAACCATTTGTCAACCCACTCCCCTGACTCACAATCATTCTAGGCTTGCATTGTACATGAAGAACAAAATCATGCCATCTTTCATGTATTGATACTCCATGAACCTGAATTTGAGCTAAGGAAAGAGTGTACCTCACTCGATCCTATTATTGTACAACAGTCTTCATATGGTGCAATGTTAGTATCATCCATCAACCAAAAAAATCTACGAACTGAAGACGTACCTTCATTACCTGGACCCATCAAAGCATTACACCACTCGACGACTGATTTTGCATTTGTCAACTTTGCACTGTCTTTATACTTTAACTCTTCTCGTGCTAATGCTCTTTTCACTTATGCTCTTGCACCATCATGCTTTCCCTTTCCATGTCTAGCCTCACAAAATTTCCACATATGTTGAACACCTGTAATGACATGCATCATGCACAACCAGTAGAACATGTGCGAGTTCTTGAATTGTGTTTCACAGTTATCAGACCATATTATATGTTGATCGTATTCTATGCCCCTCTGAGCCAAAGCACTGTAGAACATCTGGAAGCAACCTTGCACGAACTCTGGAGAATGTGTGAGATCATCACTAATGTAAAACTGGTACTCCCTCAATACCTTCCTTTGCTCATCTATACTATCAGATGCATGAACGAATGCTATATGCACAAATATCTAAACTTGTGTGGAGCTGTAATACTGTGACTACACCTCATGTTGTGGCTGCAGAGTGTAGTTCTCTACAAAGTCAACCACAGATACTATGCTTCCAATTGGAAAGGTGTCCTTGCATAGCTTGAACTGCGTGTCCAACCATCGGGCTCTATTGGTATGCATTGCATACTCAGATAGTATACTGTCACGAAATATGGTCATAAATTGGTACATTGGAATCTTCTTAATAACCAAATCACACCTTTTTTCTTGAGACCCATCTTTTGCTGCATATGCCATTATTTTATACTTCTCGAACTCTACTAGTTTTTGTCCCACCTCATTTGTGCTTTCCATATGTTGACAAACTGGCATACGTTGGAAGCCACCGCAACACTTGCATGAACCATCCAAGCATGTTGTCCTATAGAATATCTGGCCATCCTCTATTTCACATAAATTTTTTGATAAGAACTCTCTTGAAGATTTTGGTGGGGCTTCTATGCCACAATCCTACAAAACATCGTTAGTATGCAAATCTAAACATATAGAATGATAAACATCATAATGGTTAGAAAACTCAATATGTAGTATACAACAACAAGTAGTGTGTGTGTGATTTATCTTGACATAAAAAGGTTTAAGCATTTCAAAAAACCTTGAGAAATACTAATTTGAGGATAATCATTTTCAAATTTCTGAAAAAATTGGGTTTGAGTCATATCCAAAAAATGCTCTGGATGTGGCTCATGATTCCGACTACTGATTCTCCTTCTTACCACATCCCTTTGATTCAAAGATGGCCTTGTGTTATTCTTCCAATACTCTTCAATTAGTGTTCTCAAGGCTTGGACAACTTCTTTATCTTTTAATGATTGTCTCCTTGAGAATGCCCATAATTCATTTGTATCATTGCCCTCAATTCTTTGTTCCCTTTGAATGGCTCTTGATAAATTTTTTCTACTAATTCCTGTTTGTTCACTAGTCTTTTTAATTACACGAGCTCTCTTTGTTTGAAATCTTACCAAAGTCGATGTAATGACACGTCGGGTGACATTACTATCCTTTGAGCATGAGGTCTTACCCACACTCTCATAAGCATCCATTAGATTCTTCACAATAGTGTCTTCACTTGATGCATTCAATGTTCTCAACCCAAGAGTCTTCATGATATTCCTATACTTTACACCCCACATAATTTCAACAAATAGTTGACATCTTTCAGTCTCATTTAGCCTTTCAAAGAATCGTTCCCAAATCTTATTAGCATATCTTCTACAAGTGTGTCTTGAAATATTACCTTCCATGTGCTGCAGAATATCATCATCAATATTAATCAAATACTTTGGCTTTCTACGCAAAATTCTAGGTGGTGTTCTCCTAGGTACATACATCTCAACATTAGGAATTTCATCAATATTTAATTGAGGTGGGCTAGATTGCGTACCTTCGATTGAGGGTGGAGAAGAAGACATACCTTGAGGTTCACATGGGGATGATGGCATACCTTCTTCGTCAATTCTGAGTGATGATGTACTATCAACTTGAGATGTGTTGGATGGTGTCCAACAATATTCACTTGTGGTAGATGGTGTCCCTCCATATTCACTTGCAGTAGATGGTGTCCATCCATATTCACTTGTGCTAGAGGGTGTCCTCCATATTCTCTTGTGCTTAATGGTGTCCCTTCATATTCACTTGTCGTAGAGGGTGTGTCTCCAACTACGGTATTTGAATCTATCTTACAATGATGCTTTCGCATTTGTGCATGTTGTGCTACCAATTCTCATTCTCTTTTTGACGGTTGAGGTTCCTCTACAATCGGGTTGTTTTCATCAATCGTTTCCAATTTCGTCTTTTCACGATATGTCACCACCCGAACTCTCTCCTTTTGTTTCAAGGTTTCCTTCTCTTCGTATGTTAGCTTCCTCTTTGTCTTTTTCTTTGGCATGGCAGATAATTTTATTTGTACCATGGTAATGAGACAAATATTAGTTCCTAAGAAATGTATCCATTGAAGTTAATTGAAAAATATATGTTATTGAAGCCTTCATTTATATAATACTTACTATCATCATGTACAAAATTTAACCTAGCATGTAGACAATGTGTACAAATTATGGAAGCACTAGGCTGGCCAGAGCACATTCCTAACTAAAAGTGAATAACCATGATGGTGATTCTGAAAACTAATGAGTGTAATGGCATTGTGAGTGTTTGATAAGTTTGTGGTGTAGGAGCACCTTGACAATCTATGCTTCCATTTTGAAATTTGATTCAATTTTGGGTATCTTCATGTTGTAAGAGGGTCATTAAAGACATTTTCCATGTACCAGTTATATGAGCTTTCAAAGTGGTTGTTTATTAGTTATAGGAATTGGGGGGAGTTGGTTTTCATTGAAAAAGGTTTAAACAACCTCCATTGGATTGAAGGGAGGATTTTTGTTCACAGAAATTCATTGGTTTTTTTGCACTTTCCTGCACTTGTACGCATCTATACAGCCTCCCCTTGATAGAAAACTAATATAATATTGTAGGAACATGTCTTAACTCTCTAATGCATCAGTTCTGAGGGCTTAACATTACGTTTGAAGGGAGCAATTGACAATTTTCTGAAACTTCTCATTTCAAGCCAGTCAAGGGTTTGAGTAGGATTTAATTATGAAATGACCATCCCACCTACTGTTATGACTTGTTTCTTGATGGGATGGCATATACATTGTTAGAGTAGAGTATTTTATTGTTGAACATGCCTTGGAATGAAACTAATGACAATAGGATGGGGTTCTTAGCTCAAACAAGCACTTTTCCATGAGAATTTGAGGAACCAAGGAGTGATTTTGGAAAAATGTTGAAGGAGTGGTCTATGTAATGAACTTTTGACCTTGTGTAGGGTATTTTGAAGATGTTTGATGCTTTGGAATGGTCTAGGAAGGCCCGGGTATAGGAGTTTCTATAAACCCTCCCTCTTTGCATTGAAAAATGGGTGTTTTTGTATTGGAATCCTAGTTGAGCGAGTAAGGTCCTAAGACCTAGAAATTATCTTGTTTTGAGACTTAATTAAAGACTATTTTTGGGTTTGGAATTCTGGTGTTAAGATCTAAGGGTATTTCCTTTGTAAAATTGGCCTACTTGGAGGCCTAAAATAGTGAAAAGGTCAGTTTTCTTAAAGTTGTCCCAAAGGAGTCATGTGATGGGTTAAGGTATGTCTTGCAACTCTAAAATTGGTGCTAGAATCATTCTTTTATTTTCCTGGTGTTTTGGAAAGTTTTGGAGTTAAGGGCCCAAAAATGGTTTTGCAAAGTAACTAGATTCCAAGGGTGAAATGTGGGAAATATTGTTTTTGTTTGTTGTCCAGCTTGGAGGAGTGTTGGGATTGGTCCATTACGCCTTTCTAATCTTCTTAGATGCCTCTTTAAGGCAATTTGACATATTCAATGGTTTTGGGTCCTCTAACTCTGCATCAAAAATGATTATCATAGTTTGAAGTGTGTGCATGGTTTGGGAGATACATGTGATAGTTTGCAGATGCTTGGCTACTAGTAATGTGGACAATGAACAAAGGAACTAAGCTTGTGCATAAGGGAAAACTTCTGAAAGGTTTCATTTTTGTTGTACTAACACAAACAAAGATTTATTAAGCAAATAATGGTTTGGTTGTGCCTTAAGAATTATAGTTTGTGTTTGTAAACACTGGTGCCATTATGGAATATTTAAGACAACTTGTGAATGACATAATCATTGGTTGATGTTTTGAGGAACCTAGTTGATTGTAATCAATTATTTTCAAGGTGTTTTGAAGGTCCTTAAGGAATTTGGAACTCTTAATGCTAATTTGAGTATACGAATCAAATGTTTTGTGAAGGGAAATATAGTTGAATAAGTGTGTCAAGAAAGGTGTTGATTTATTCCTTTGTGCTGCATCAGTTTGTGTAGAGGTATTGGAAGGTGTTTGGACCCTTTGGAGGAATGGGAGAGGCTTGGAGTTGTCTTAAAGAATGAATTTTCATGAATTGTTATGAGTTTCTAATCAGCTTTATGCTATGTTACAATCAATTTTATGATGGTTAATCTATTTTTTTGAGTCTGAAAAAGAGTTGAAACTAAGTTCTAATGTTGTGATGAAAAGATGATTGAGTTTGTTTGTTGATATTCTTCATTTTAAGTTAGGGTCATAAGTACCCTTGATGATTTGTGGATCCTGATAGATGCTATGCATCAAGATTAAAATGGTAATTTAAAATGTGCATTGACAACCTAAGGTTATAATGACAAACAAAAATGAAAGAAATCCATAATAGAATGAAAGAAAATGTGTACAGACCTCACATACCTTAAAAACCAGAATTTCAAATGGAGGAGTTCAACCCAATTATGTAGCCTTAGCTTCTTCTTTCTTCAAACTCCACAACAATTTGACTTGTTCAAAATATTTTTCCCTTCCACACTTCAATTGTATATTAGTTTTCAATGGAATTTAAAATTCATTTGATATTATGTCTTTCAATGTGGAAACTCTGCTATTTCATGCAAAGGTGGTAAAAAGATCATGGAAAAGGTGATGGAATGTGAAAAAGATGCTTGCACAATTCACAACATCATCAAAAAGCTATTTTTTGTTGGAGCACGTGCAGAACCAGGGGAATATGCAGACTATGGGCCTTCAAATCATGGGTATATAGAGTTTTTTACCGTTTTAGTGGAGTAAAAAATGCGCTTGTGTTATAATGCAAGCGCGTTATGTGAAATTTGGTTTCTTAGTATGTGGAGAGGGAGAGAGGGGGAGGGTGGGAGAGAGGGAGATAGAGAGGGAGACAAAGATGGAGTGAGAGAGGGGGAGAGTGGGAGAGAGTGGGAGAATGGGAGAAGCAGAGAGTGGGAGACAAAGAGAGTGGGAGATAGAGAGGAAGGGAGATATGGTGAGAGTGGGAGAAAGATAGAGTGGGAGAGAGTGGGGGAGAGTGAGAGAAAGAGAGAGTGGGAGGGAGAGATGGGGAGAGTGGGATATAGAGAGGGAGGGAGAGATGGGGAGAGTGGGAGAAAGAGAGAGTGGGAGAGTGGGAGAAAGGGAGAGTGGTAGAAAGAGAGAGGG
>CM021109.1:610750472-610998504 GCA_007115665.2 Sequoiadendron giganteum | reverse complement strand
GATCTTCACTCCTTACCGCACTACCGTGGCCTTTATTTCCACTTCCCATGGTATCACAGTCATTGAATTTGACTGTATCCGCTCCCATCTATCGCATTACCGCAAGCACCTTGATGACGACCAGCGGTATCCATTTCGCTGTCTCCGTTAACTGCTTACTGCGTTACTGCGGTCCTCTTTGGAGCCCCCTGTGGTATCGCGGTGAATGTATTTTACACTTCCTTAGTCATGCCTTAACCGTCAGCTAACCACTACCTATTTACCGCGGCCACCACAGTCTGTGGTTTGACTGCGCGCAGTACCGCAGTGAACATTATCTGCCAGCTCCTTAGCTGCTTCGCCAATGACTAACGGTTTACCATGCTATTGCGGTCAACCGCGCGTGGTAGCACGGTAAACACTTCATGATGGCTCCATTGACCGCTACCTGACCACCGCGCTACCATGGATAGTACAATGTCCCCTCGTGGTATAGCGGTAAGGGTTAAAATGAAGATTTTTTTTTATTTTTTAGAAGGAGTGGTAATGGTATAAAGTGAATAATGAAATGGACCGGGATTAATATAAACCATTTTTATGAAAAAGTAGGGAAATATTAGATTCAAATGAGAATAAATCCTTAGGAATTTTATGGAAATTTGTGGGAAAACCTTAGGGTTTTAGATGGAAATTTTAGGTTCTAACAGAGGGTAGAGGGTTAAGGGTAGAAGGGAGAGAGATAGAGAGTAGAGGGTAGAGGGTAGAGGGTTAAGGGTAGAAGGGAGAGAGATAAAAGGAGTGAGTGAGAGAGTGAGACCTAGCAGAGGGAGAGGGGGTAGGAGGGACAGATTTGATAGAGAGAGAGGGAGGGAGGGAGGGAGTGGGAGACAAATAGAGGGTAGAGGGTTAAGGGTATATTATACAAGTTTTAAGGGTTTAGGGTTTAGGGTTATGGGTAGAGGGGGAGAGAGATGGAGTGAGTGAGAGAGAGACCTGAGAGAGGGAGAGGGGGTAGGAGAGAGAGTCTTGAGAGAGGGAGAGAGGGAGGGAGTGGGAGAGAGATAGAGGGTAGAGCATAGATGTTTTAAGGGTGTAGGGCTAAGGGTAGATGGAAGAGACATAGGAGTGAGTGAGTGAGAGAGAGAGAGACTTGAGAGAGAGAGTGTAGGAGGGAGATGGTTGAGAGAGAGAGAGGGTAGAGGGTTTAAGGGTTAAGGGTTAAGGGTAGAGGGGGGAGAGATAGAGGGAGTGACTGAGAAAGAGAGACTTGAGAGAGGGAGATGGGGCAGGAGGGAGAGACTTGAGAGAGAGAGGGTAGAGGGTATAAGGGTTAAGGGTTTAGGGTTTAGGGTTTAGGGTATACAGGGAGAGATAGAGGGATTTAGTGAGAGAGGGAGAGAGGGAGGGAGTGAGAGAGAGATAGAGGGTATAGGGTTAAGGGTAGAGGGGAGAGAGATAGGAATGAGTGAGTGAGTGAGTGAGAGACCTGAGAGAGGGAGAGGGGGTAGGAGGGAGAGAATTGAGAGAGACATAGGGAGGGAGGGAGGGAGGGAGTGAGAGAGAGATAAAGGGTTAAGGGTAGAGGGGAGATAGATAGATGGAGTGATAGAGAGAGACAGAGAGAGACCCGAGAGAGGGAGAGGGGATATGAGGGAGAGTCTTGAGAGAGAGGGATCGAGCAGGAGAGAGATATAGGGTAGAGGGCTAAGGGTAGAGCAGAGAGATATAGGAATGAGTGAGTGAGTGAGTGATTGAGAGAGAGGGAATTGAGATATAGAGAGCGGGTAGGAGGGAGAGACGTGAGATAGAGAGAGAAAGAGAGAGAGGGAGTGGGAGAGAGATAGAGGGTAGAGGGTTTTAAGGGTTAAGGGTAGATGGGAGAGAGATAGAGAGACTTGAGAGAGGGAGAGAGGGTAGGAGAGAGAGAGAGAGATATGAGGGAATGATATATATTTAGGTAGAGAGAGTTGAGATAGAGATAGAGTAGAGAGGTAAGGAGAGAGGGGAAGGGAGGGAGAAGTTAGAGAGAGAAGAAGGAAGGTGGATATAGATTGAGAGAGGGAAGGATGGAGAGAGGGAGAGAGAGAATGAGGTATAGAGGGATAGGTAGGTAGAGAGAAGTAGAGAGGTAAGGAGAGTTGGAGGGAGAGGTAGGGATGGATAGAGAGAGAGGTAGGTAGAGAGAGTAAAGGGAGATATAGAGAAGTGGAGAGGGAAGGAGAGACGGATGGAGAGGTAGGGATCAAGGGAGAGATAAGGATTTAGAGAGAGGTGAGAGAGTGAAATAGAGAGAGAGAGAGAGGTAGGTAAGGAGAGGGAGGGGGAGATAAAGGGAAGTAGAGAATGGAGGAGAGAGGGAAGAAGAGGTAGGGAGGGAGAGATAGGTGAGATAGAGAGAGGAGGGAGGGAGGGATATTTAAGGAGAGAGGGGTGAGATAGAGAGAAAGAAAGTAAAGAGGGAAGGGGGAGAGAGAGAGGTGATAGAGAGAAGTAGAGGCGTAATGAGAAAGGTAGATAGATTGAGAGAGGGCAAGAGAGAGGGAGAGAAAATGAGGTATATAGGGGTAGGCTAGACAGAGAGATGTAGAGTGAATTTTGGTGGAAGAGAGAGGAGGGAGGGATAGGTAAAGATGGATAGTTGAGATAGATAGAAGGAGAGAGATATAGGTAGAGAGAGGGAAAAGAGATATAGAAAGAGGGGGAGGGAGAGAGGAGAGATAGAAAGAGGGGGAGGGAGGGAGAGATAGAGAGTAGAGAGGGAGGAGAGAGATAGAGAGAGGTGATAGAGAGAGAATTATAGAGGGAAAGAAGGTGGAGATATTGAGAGAGAGGAGGCAAGGAGGGAGAGAGAAATAGGTATAGAGGGACAACTAGGTAGAGAGAAGTAGATATGAAAGGAGAGACATAGGGAGAGGTAGGGATGGAGAGAGAGGTGAGACAAAAATAGAGAGAGGTCTAGGTAGATAGAGGGAGGAGGAGATAAAGAGAAAAATATAGGGAAGGAGAGAGGGAGGAAGAGGTAGGGATGGAGAGACAGAGGTGAGAGAGATAAGAGAGGAGGGGTGAGATAGAGAGAAAGAGAGTAGAGAGGGAAGGGGAAAGAGAGAAGTGAGATAGGTGATAGAGATGTGTGATGGAGCTTAAAATTAGAGAGATAAGGAGGAAGGTGGAGAGATTGAGATGGAAGGAGGGTGGAGAGAGAGAGATGTATAGAGGGATAGGTTAGATAGAGAGAAGTAGAGAGAAAAGGTGGGTGAAAGGAAGAGAGAGGGAGAGAGAGAGGGGGGGAGAAAGAGAGGTGAGATAAAGAGAAGTAGAAAGGGAAGGAGAGAGAGAGGGAAATAGAGAAAATTATAGAGGGAGGGAGGGAAGGAGAGAGAAGTGAGATAGAGAGAACTAGAGAGGGAAGGAGAGAGAGAATGACAAGATAGAGAGTAGAGAGGGGAGAGGGGAGGAGAGAGTGAGGGAAACAAAGAGAGAGAGAAAGACAGGAGAGGGAGGGAAGGAGGGATAGGTAAGTATAGAGAGTAGAGAGAGATACATAGAGATTAAGGGAGAGGGATGAGAGATAGAAAAATGTAGAGAGGGAAGGAGGGAGGGAGATAGATATTAGAGAGGGAAGGAGAGAGAGATGGACATGTAGCTCTAACTCTCTCTTTCTCTTTGTCTCTCTCTCTCCCTCTCCCTCAATTCTCTCTCTCCCACCCCCCTCTCTCTCTCTCCCTCTCCCTCTATTCTCTCTCTCCGACCCCCCCTCTCTCTCTTCCTCCCACCCTACCTAGTAAGCCCCCCTCAATCCAACCCCTTCTCTCCCACTCCCTCTCTCTTAAACTCTCACTTTGACCCCCTCTCCATCTCTCTAGACTCTCTCTAAATTCTCCCTTCATCTAAAGACATACATAATGCATACATACAAGCATAATACATATGTACATATAAAATCTTACATCCATATAAGCATACATACATACATGACATACATGTACATACAAATATATCAGCAAACATTAATATATTGGCATTTAACATAAAGTAAGACATAACGCGAGCGCGTTATAACATGCTCACATTGTGTGCTAGTAGACATGTTCCCCGCAGAAGCAAAAACCATGTCAAAAGTGAGATATAACACACTCGTGTTATATCTTGCTTTGGGAATTCCTAAGCCTTAGGCTTTGTATTTGCCTTGGAATACCAACCCAAAGGCTTGGAGGGAATTCCTAGTGACCAGATACGTGTTTTTAAAAAATCACCATATTTCTCATAATCGAGTTCGTGCTCACCGTCAAGATTGCACGTGGTTCAATATCAAAAAAATCGAGCACATGGGTAATGTTGGGTTATCTCTTAGCTATCCAACGATGTAATTTTTTTCACTTTCTGAAAATGTTAAGTCTTTCATCCATAATTTATTTTATTTGTATGTCTTTTTTTTCTCCAAAAAGTCGTGTTTGGTATTTTTTTCATTATAAATTAACCGTTCATCAATTTTTCAAATAAATTACATTTTTAGAAACTAGACTCCATTCTACAAAATTAAAAAATTAAAAAGAAAACAAATCAATTACTTTCCAAAATTTGTAGGGGTAGCACGACCAAAATTCTATTTTCAGGATATGTCCACTTCGCAAATTAGTAAAAAATCAAATATTCATTAAAAAATTATCAGAAAAATTGTGCATCAACTACATACTGTTAGCTAACTTCTGACTATTGTGATTTTAAAAATACTAAAAAAAGTTCACCGTACGAGGTCGTACAAGAGTTGCTATGTTATTTTTTTCTGACAAAAACAACACCAATTTGTGTATGTCCCTCGTTTGAACCCCTTAATCTCAACCATTTTCAAAATAAATTAGTAGTTTAGAAAGTAGACTCAGAGCACTTGAATCCTTCTTTTTGTTCCATCTCAAAATTTTGAGTCTAAGAATCCTCAATTTCACGTCCAAGGTCAGTATTTCTTGATTTCAGAAAAAAGTTGTCCACTTAAGTCCCCTTTTTGGGAACCATCTTGGTGCACTTACCCTAATTTGAGATGAATATTTAATTATAGTCAAAAATATGATAAAAGGTAAATTAAATAATAAATTATTTAATTCAGAAAGAGAATTAATTAATTAGCAATGTAATTAAATAAATATGATTTATTTAATTAATCAGAGTTGAATAAAAGTCATAATAAATTAATCAAATAATTAAAAGGTTATTTAATTAATAGAAGAAAGATGTGTTTAGGAAATAATTAAATAATTATTATTTAATCATGACCATGGACATTAGAAAATTATGTCGAAAGTGGTACTCGTAGCTCTAGACCAATTTTCAGTGTCTACACACTCAACAATGCTTCAATAGCCCTAATATGTGTTTCAATTTCTTTGACTTTATCAATAGTAGATGGACCATTCCGTGGGATAGTATATGCATTCTTTGTAATCTTCCAGAAAGGCTCACCAATGCGCTTCAAATGACATTCCATTTTGACTTTCCACAGAGAGTAGTTTGCTCCATCGAATCTAGGACCTCAAGCTATTAAGATTTTTCCTTTAGAGGAACCTGCTCTGATACCAATTGTTGGAAAAAAAAGAATAGAGAACTAAGAGGGGGGTCAATCAGTTGTTACCAAAATCAAACGTATTCAACATGAATCAATCTTTAATCTCAGATCTGATAATTAACAATGCAAGCATAAATCAATAACACATCAAAGACATATGAACACCAATATTTTATATGTGGAAACCCTGTAAGGGGAAAAACCATGGTGGATGTTAGTCCACAAGATTATACTCTATTAAAAGTATAATGAAGAGTAAATAGGGAATGCACATGCATTTAGACACACTACCTAGAGCTCAATGCTCAGAGGAAGGTTCATTGCCTTACATACAATAATCAGATTAAATCTATCTGATGAGGTTGAATTGAGAAAGTAGCTTCTACAAAAGTGTGATGATAGTTTCGATTAAGCACAGAAAAACTTCTACACACTTTGCTCAATCTCTTTCACACTCTGCTCTGCTCTTGAATGATTTTTTCTTTATTCGCACATGTGCTTCACACATCGAGCATACACCAAAATGAGGAAAATAACCACTCTTATATATCCACTACATGGATTTACACCAGCTACTCTGTCGGCCACAAATAACAAATAAATTACAACTGTCGGCCTCAGTACATAAATAAATCTTAATGCGCACCAACACAAGTTTGTCACAACATAGTGAGGACCCAAATAAACATCTTCAAGCACGTCAAACAATAAAGTATTAATCCATAGAGATCCGTAAAATGCTATCACCATCATGTCGACCAAGAACATTAAAAGCTTGAACACATGGAAAAATCTGTTGGATGTTGGGGTTGTGTTGCTAATATGTGATTTTCATTGATGTCAACACTATTAGACTTGGTGATTCTAAAGGTTGTAAGCTGAGAAGTTTAGAGTGGAGGAAAGTGTTGTAAGTTAATAATCATGTGGTGCGCATTAAAGGTTTTTTTGTTGAGTCTATGTAGTGTGTTGTCCAAAATTTTCAATGGTATGCATCAAGATTTGAAAAAGTTATGAAGTTCTATGTTCCTATAGTCATTCTATTATTGTACCAGGTGTTCTTGGAAGAAGAGGATGAAATTCTGGAAAATTCAATTTTTGTGTATCGTCTTGTGATGTTCATGGATGAGTCTAGATCATGCTATATCAGTTATGTACATCCACATTGATCAAAGTGTTCGTGATCAAATATTTTTCTGATGTGTGCTCGAGTTTTCATGTTCTTGGAAGACATGATGGTGGTAGCATGTTGCGGATCCATGAAGATTAATCTTTTATATTTTTGCATGTTTGAAGGTGTTTATTTGAGTCCTCACTATGTTGTGACCGACTTGTGTTGGTGTGCATTAAGATTTATTTATGTATATAGGTCGATAGTAGTAATTTATTCTTTATTTGTGGCCAACATTGTAGTTGATGTAAATCCATATAGCAGATATATAAGAGTGGTTGTTATCCTCATTTTGAAAAATGCTCAGTTTGTGTATGTGAAGTACATGTGCGAATAAAGGTCAAATCATTCAGGAACAGAGCAGAGTGTGAAAGAGATTGAGCAGAGTGTGAAGAAGGTTGAGCGAAGTACATTGTGCCTAATTGGAACTATAATCAGGCTTGTGAAGAAGCTAATTTCTCAGTTCATTTTCATCAGATGGATTTAATCTGATTATTGTATGTAAGGCAGTGAGCCTTCATCTAAGTAGTGTGCTCTAGGAAATGTTCCTGAATGCAAGTTCATTCCTTATTCATTCTTCAGTATACTTCTAATAGGGTATAATCTTGTGGACTAACATCCACCGTGGTTTTTCCCCTTATAGGGTTTCCACGTATAAAATCTTGGTGTTCATGTGTCTCTGATGTGTTATTGATTTATGCTTGCACTATTAATTATCAGATTTGAGATTAAAGGTCGATTAATGTTGAATAAGTTTTATTTTGTTTACAACTGATTCACCCCCCTCTTAGTTGTCTATCTTTGTTTTGCCAACAAAATCTTCAATCACGAGCACTCTAATCAATGTGGATGTATTGAACTGATAGAGCATGATCTAGAAACATTACTGATCATCTTAGAAACATACACAACAACCAAATTTACTAGAATTGCAATCTCATCTTCCATAAACACTTGCTACAATAACTAAATAATTGTAGGAACACAAATCTTCATAACTTTCTCAATTCTTGATGCGTACCACTGAAACTTTCGAACAACATACTAGATAGGCTCAACAACAAACCCTTTAATATGCACCTTCTGATTATTAGTGTACATAAATTTTCACCACTTGGATCTTTATAGCATCACAAATTTCCTGTAATATATTTATTACAATTTTCTCAATATCCTCGAAATATACAACCTTAAGCATCACTAATGCTAATAGTGTTGGCATCAATGACAACCACATATCAACAATACAACCACAACTCCAACACTTCCAACATACAAAATAGATAGTTTTTGAGATAGAATTTGGTTATATTTTCATAAAATGGGGGCATATCGAATCCATAGGGATCCATTAGATCACATAATTATATTAAATGAAAAGGCCTACATTTCAATATTCTAGCAACCACATTGATTAGATTACTTCTAGTTCCTGATTGAGTGCAATGAGGAAATAAAATGACAGTTTGCATAGAAATTTCTAAATAATGAGGCCACTATTAATGGATTGTGGGTGGATGTGTCTAAGGCAATAAATTTACAAGTTTCAAGGTTTCTGATAATGGTAGAGTAACTTTTGAAATGAGGAGATACCATTGTAGCCAAAAATGAGTTTATCCTACTAGGAAAATAATTTGAAATATAATCACAAGGTATTAAGCATCCTTCATTTCCCTTGTTATGGGACTCAATTTTAGTGAACATTATTAAGTATTTAACATGGGGAAAATCACTTTTATATACTATTCATTTTAAGTTGTACAACCAAATTTATCATAACCGGCTGGTAACTATTACATTTTTTTGCTCCATTTTCTAAAAAGGATGTGAATTAAATACAAAAATGGAAAATAGTCTACCCTATCACTTTATAATTTGATAACACTATTCATAAATAAAATATTTTTTGTTCAATTCCAAGAATTGACCTAGGAAGATTTCACAAAAATAGGTAATTTAATAAATTTGGGCCAAAATTTTGGCAAATGTTGGCCCAAATGGAAGACACCTAAGGTTCAAGAAACCTTAAGATACTAAGGTCCAAGAGGAAGAATAATAAATTGGAGATGAGGAGAATATGCATGCAACCTTTACTCATCATGTAGCATCCCCTAAACATGTAGTATCAACTACCCATATCCCAATTGTTTAGCAGGTAAAAACCTATCCCAATTGTTTAGCAGACAAAAACCCAAAACCATTTAACAACTTCTAGCCATGTCACTTCACTTTAACATGTAGGTTCTTTAGGAAAAATTGCTTCACCTAACCATAGCCTCATTAAACAACATGCAAATAAAGTCACACGACCCACAATATTTAATATTTCTTTTGAAATCCCACAACAACCTGAATAATAGGATAATCCTCCCTCCCTCAAAAATTGACAGGAAACAAAGAATTTATTCGTCCTCCTCTTGGACTCCAAAGAAAATAAGAATCAAACCAATCAGCCAAGGTCCTCACACTACCTTCAAGAAATAGGGGTTACATTAGGTAAGACTCTCATAAAGTGAAATGTGGTTCTTGATTCTGAGATAGACTCAGAAAGCGAGGAATTATTTGTGAGGAGATAAAATTCTAAATCTCCCAACTTAACTTTGGGCATCATACAAATTTAACACTCTCCTTAGATTAAAGAGAAGACAATTTGATGGAAGAAATAGAGCAAGTTACTAACAAGCTATATAAATCTCTAAAGAAAATTAATGATGGTGTAAGGGGGAATGGATGGAAAACTTCACTGTTCCATGCTCCGGGTCTCACCTCAACAATTCCCTTTGGTGGCTCTCTCCGCCAACTCAACCTATAGGTCCTGACTCCAATTCAGATACCCCTGGCTCTACTGGCCATTCCCACTCCCAACCATATCACACAACACAACCAAAACTTGGTGCTTAACTTTTGTTTCACCCTTGACCCTTAATCTTCCCTAAAGGACAAATTCACACAACAATCAACTAGTTCCTTGCAGGGGTGTAAAGATATCCTATCATGCTTCCTAGCATCCTATTAAGTTTCTTGAGCAACCATTAGACTCCATTTCTCCATCACTCCCTCCAAACCCTCACTTAGGGTTAAAAGGCTACAAGCCTAGAGCCCCTATTGGCCCTTCTAACCCGAGATAAGTGGATATCCCTCCAAACTCGTCCAAAGAACCTCAAATATTTTTCATGGATTCTTGAACTTGATACCAATGAATTCAATATTTCCAAGGTCTTGTGCTTTTCCTTGCCATACATAGGTGTCTTCCATAAACTTTGCAAATGTAGGGTTTTTTAGCCAATTCCTGACCACCCGGTTGGACTGTCAAAGAGTTTGCCCAGAAAATGGACTGTTGGAACCTCCTCCTTGGCACCAAGCCTCTGAAAGGCTTCCTTCCACACTTCTACCATGGGATTTTTCCTGGAGAAGTCTCCCCTACAAGTTATGTGCTTGTTAGCACTATCCTTCCTAGCCGGGCATTGCCAAGCTCGCCTAGGAAGAGACTTTCCTCATGCTCCTTCGAATCCTAAAGACTCCTCAACTTAAGCTATATATAGGCATGGAGCTTATCCTCAACCCCCATAGGCTATACACTAGGTATAGTGGAAGACAGAGGTCTAAGTCTCCATGATTAACAGTTTTCTAGACTAATCAACAATGGAAAGAAACTAAACTATCTAAGAATCAACTAAGAAACGATGAGAATGCTTAACTACTATCCACACAAAGCTTTTAAGAACAATTACATCACATTCCAAATGTATCAAGATCCTGGTTATACCATTAACATGCTACCAAGAGCAAAATACAGAAAAATCCAATTATTTCCTACTGTCCTCGGTTACCATTCATGGAAAACTACAATTTTCAAAACTCTAAAATATGCTCAAAGTCTTCCCACCTTTCAAACAAGTTGAGGCACTCCTTATAAAGTTCAAAAAGTGGTTACCCTTCCCCTTGGTCTCACATAACCACCTCCTTAGGCCAAAATTGCTTAAAGCAACATTTTGGGATTTATTTCTAATTACTAGAACTTACCAACCTTGAGTGTCTAAACTCACAACTCCTCCACTCCTAATAGCTCCTGACCCAAGATAGGTCTAAACCTCACCCAAAAATGCAATGGTCAACATGACCTTATCAAATTAAAACAAAAATTCACAAACCTTTCCTATTCCTAGTGTTCTGAGGTGTTCTTCTAGGTTTTTCTCCTAGGTGCTCCTGCACCATTCTCCCCCTCCCTGCATAAACACTATGGAGTAGAAGGAGAGATCAAGGATAGGTCAATGCAAAGCTTCTGGAGCTGATCTTCTTGTACCCATGTAGCTTCTGATTCATGCTTATTCTTCCACTTGATAAGGTTCTCCATGTACACCTTGTGTCTTGTAGACTTTTGTACCCTTGATTCCAAGATTCTTTCAACTTGGTGCTTGTCCTGTGTAGGTAGGGGTATGTTGCTGATGTCCTTGAAGATCTCTTGACTATTCTGATCCATTTTCTTGACTGATCCCTTATATTTGATCAAGTCAGCTATATTGAAAACCGGTGAGATTCCTAAGTCAGTAGGTAGCTCAACCTTGTATGCATTTTTCCCATACTTGGCCAATATCTTGCATGGTCCTACTCTCTTCATCTATAGCTTGGTTGAGACTCCCTTCTGCAACCTGGACTTGTTGAGGTGAAACATGACATAATCTCCCATTGCAAATTGCACATCCTTCCTTGACAGATCTACCTTCTCCTTCAACTTTTGTGTAGCTTCGGTGACTATCTTCTTCACCTGCTCCTGGATCTCTTTCATGGTCTAACTGAAGTCTTCAGCATGTCCACCCCTATGTTCCATAGTTCCAAGATCTCTGAGCTCACAAATACCTCTTGGGTGCATCCCATACACAACCTCAAAAGGACTCTTTCTTGTTGTCCAGTTGACACTATCATTATAGGCATACTCAGCTTGTGAGATAACCATATCCCATGTCTATCCATATTCCTTTGTTAGGAACCTAAGAAGATTACCCAACACCTTGTTAACCACCTCTGTTTGACCATCGGTCTGAGGATGGTAAGCTAATCCAAATGACAGATTGGTTCCCAATCTATTCCATAGAGTCTTCCAAAAATGACTCATGAACTTAACATCCCTGTCTGAAACAATGCTTAAAGGTAAGCCATGAATCCTTACAACCTCCTTGAAGAAGAGATGAGCTATGTAGCTAGCATCATGAGTAGTTTTACAAGGAATAAAGTGACTCATTTTGCTAAATCTGTCCACCACTACATACACACTATCAAAACCAATCTTGGTCTTAGGAAGGCCTACCACAAAATCCATGCTCACACACTCCCATGGTCTGTTAGGAATGGGTAGGGGTTGATAAAGACCAGTATTACTAGCTCCTCCCTTAGCTTTCATACATACAACACACTGTTCCACATACTTTCTAACATCTCTTGCCAATTCAGGCCAACAATAGAACCTTTGAACTAACTCTAATGTCTTATTGATGCCAAAATGGCCACTAAGACTGCCATTATGCTTCTCTTGAATGAGGTTTTCCCTCATTGACCCTTTACGAACACACAACTGATTTCCTTTAAACAACAATCCACTTTGCAATGTATACTCAGCATATTGACTATGAAAATGATTCTCAAAGTTAGCACATACCTTGTAGGCCTCTAAGAAATCTTCATCCTCTCCATAGAGATCTTTAAAGCTTTTAATCCCTATGCTCTTCACTTGTATCTCTTGAACTGTCAACAACCTCCTGCTCAATGCATCTACTACCTTATTCATCTAGCCCTTCTTGTGCTTGATGGTGAAGGTAAAAGCTTGGATGTATTCCACCCACTTCAAGTGTCTATTGCTCAACTTCTCTTGGGTATTCATATAGCTGAGTGCTTGGTTGTCTATAAAGACTACAAACTCCTTGGGTAGAAGGTAATGCCTCCATTTCCTAAGTGACTGAACCAAATCATAAAGTTCTAAGTCATAGGTTGAGTATTTCTTCTTTGCTTCATTAAGCTTCTCACTAGAGAAGGCTATAGGCCTGCCCTCTTGACTTAGCACTCCTCCTACTACCACTCCACTTGCATCACACTCAACAGTGAACAATTTGTCAAAACTAGGTAATAAGAGTATGGGTTGAGTTGCCACTTCTTGTTTCAGTTTCTCAAACCCTCTCTCAGCTACTTGAGTCCACACAAACTTGGTTTTCAAACCACCCTTGATTGTCTCTAGAATGGGTGCACATATTCCACTAAAGTTCTTGATGAATTTTCTATAGAATTGAGCCAATCCATGGAAACTTCTTACCTCAGTCCCTATTGTTGGTGTAGGCCAATTTAATATTGCTTCCACCTTGCTTGGTTCCATCTTCAATGATCCCTTAGACACTACAAATCCCAAATATACAAGCTCTTGTTTAAAGAACTCACACTTCTCTAGATTGATTTCCAACTTCTCCTCTTGCAACCTTCTAAGAACCAACTCCACATGTTTTAAATGCTCTTCTGTTGTCTTGCTGAATATGAGGATGTCATCAAGGTATACAACCACAAATACTCCTATGAAATCTTTGAGCACTTCATTCATGAGCCTCATAAATGTGCTAGGGGCATTGGAAAGGCCAAATGGCATAACTCTCCACTCATATAATCCATTCATTGTCTTGAATGTTGTCTTCCACTCATCACCATCCTTAATTCTAATCTGATGGTATCCACTTTTGAGATCCAATTTGGTGTAGTATTGAGCTCCTCCAAGACAATCCATTAAGTCTTCAATTCTAGGAATAGGGAACCTATACCTAATTGTGATTCTATTGATTTCTCTAGAATTAGTACATAACCTCCATTTGCCTCCCTTCTTGGTTGCCAAGACTACTGGTACTGCACATGGGCTGATGCTCTTTTGTATCAATTTCTGATCCAACAACTCTTGCACTTGTCTAGCTACTTTCAAATTCTGATCTGGTGTCAACTTATATGCTGCTTTGTTAGGTAATGAGGCTCCAGGTATGAAGTCAATTTGGTGACTTATAGCTCTTTTAGGAGGTAAAGTTGCAGGTGTACCATCACTTACTATGTCCTTATATCTTTCAAGAAAATTATGGATTGCTCTGGGTATGATTGCTTTTTCATTCTTATCTTCCTCTTTGGATTGCAATAGAACTACATATCCTTCTCCACCTTCATGTAAGGTGTTGAGGAACTCTTTTCCACTACTTAGTAGCACACTTGGTGTCTTGGACTGTCCTTCATCTTCTGTGACCGCAACTTAAAAGTCTTTCCATCCTTCTTAAATGAGATTGTATTCTCTTTTCCATCATACATGACACTCCTATCATATTGCCATGGTCTGCCCAATATTAGATGACATGCATCCATGGGTAAGACATCACAAATTAACTTGTCCTTGTACCCTCCAATGGAAAATTCCACCGTTACTTGTTCATTCACCAAAACACTTTGCCCTTTGTTAAGCCATGTGACCTTGTAGGGATTGGTGTGGGGTACCTTCTTCAATTTCAGTTTCATTATTGCCTCCTCTTAGATAATATTGTCTGTGGAACCTGAGTCTACTATGACCTTGCATACTTTACCAAGTATCTTGCACCTTACCCTGAATAGAGCTCTCCTTTGTTTTGGTTCTTCTTTGACCGGTTGTCTAAGCAACACTCTTCTAAACATCAAACTCTCTCCATTCTCAGATTCAATATGACTGGCCTCAGTTGCCTTAGCTCTCATGGTGTCCTCTTGTGCATAAGCCACTCTCTTCTCATTGCTTGATGAAGATGCTTTCTCTGGGCACCTATAGGCTAGATGTCCAACTTGGCCACAATGGTAGCATTTCATGTTTGCAAAGTATGAATTGCTCCTACCTGCTCCTCTTCCTCTATTGGATCCTCCTTGAGAACCTCTACCTCTGTTATACCCTCCTCTAGAAGGTGTTTCATTGCCATGATCTGTGGTTTTAAACTCTCCTTGGTTTCTTTGGTCATTACCTCTACCTTGGTAGCCACCTCGCTATCCTCTTTGATCTCTTTGATCTCTACCTTTACCTCTGCCTTTAGAAGCCTGATCTTGTTTCCTCTTGCTTCTCTCCTCAATCTTGATAGCTAATTGATAGCACTGATGTACTATTTTAGGGCTTAGAAGAGTCATCTCTTCTTGGATATTCCACTTCAAGCCATTAAGATACCTAGCCACTTTGAGACTTTCATCCTCTGAGACATTGGACCTCATATAAAGTTTCTGGAACTCCTCAGTGTAAGTGTTCACATCTTGGTCTCTCTGCCTCAAGCTTTGTCTCTTCTTGTGTAACTGGATTTCATAATCATCTGGTATGTATGCTTCTTTCACCTTTGCAACCATACCCTTCCAAGTTGAGATAGGCCTCTTACCTTCCTTTTCTCTCTCTGTTTGGATGAATTTCCACCATGTCAAGGCAGATTCTCTCAGTCTTGATTTGGCCACCTTTACCCTCTGTGCTTCAGTGACCCCATCACATTCAAAATGTTTCTCCATGCCTTCTATCCAATCTATGACTAGGTTAGCTTCCAACTTTCCACTAAACAATGCTATGCCTTCAAGTGCCTTCCCACTCAAAGCTTTTAGTGCCTTCAAGAACGGCTCCTCTTGTAGAACAGGGTCAGGTTCAGGGATCTTGTCCTCCTCTACAACCTCTTCTTTCTTTGGTACCCTATTGTTGTATTCATCATCTTTGTTTAGTAGAGTACTCAATGTCTCCTCCAATTGTGCTAGTCTTTCCCTTAGTCTTCTATTATCTTCCTCTTGGTCTTCAACCTTCTTTGCCAACTCTGCATTTGTCACCATGATTGTGGAACCACTGGATTCCAAGTCTGACATACAAAATTCACTCCCAAATCTTTAACTTGCTCTGATATCAATCTGGTGTAAGGGGGAATGGATGGAAAACTTCACTGTTCCATGCTCTGGGTCTCACCTCAGCAATTCCCTTTGGTGGCTCTCTCCACCAACTCAACCTATAGGTCCTCACTCCAATTCAGATACCCCTAGCTCTACTAGCCATTCCCACTCCCAACCATATCACACAACATAACCAAAACTTGGTGCTTAACCTCTATTTCACCCTTGACCCTTAATCTTCCCTAAAGGCCAAATTCACACAACAATCAACTAGTTCCTTGCAGGGGTGTAAAGATATGCTATCATGCTTCCTAGCATCCTATTAAGTTTCTTGATCAACCATTAGACTCCATTTCTCCATCGCTCCCTCCAAACCCTCACTTAGGGTTAAAAGGCTACAAGCCTAGAGCCCCTATTGGCCCTTCTAACCCAAGATAAGTGGATATCTCTCCAAACTCGTCCAAATAACCTCAAATATTTTTCATGGATTCTTGAACCTGATACCAATCCCTTCAAGATTTACAAGGTCTTGTGCCTGGTCTTCCCATACATAGGTGTCTTCCATAAACTTTGCAAATGTAGGGTTTCTTAGCCAATTCCTGACCACCCAATTGGACTATCAAAGAGTTTTCCCAATAAACGGACTGTTGGAACCTCCTCCTTGGCACCAAGCCTCTACAAGGCTTCCTTCCATACTTCTACCATGGGATTTGTCCTGGAGAAGTCTCCCCTGCAAGTTATGTGCTTGTTAGCACTGTCCTTCCTAGCCGGGCATTGCCAAGCTCACCTAGGAAGAGACTTTCCTCATGCTCCTTCAACTCCTAAAGACTCCTAAACCTAAGCTATATATAGGCATTGAGCTTAGCCTCAACCCCCATAGGCTATACACTAGGTATAGTGGAAGACAGAGGTCTAAGTCTCCATGATTAACAGTTTTCTAGACTAATCAGCAATGGAAAGAAACTAAACTATCTAAGAATCAACTAAGAAACGATGAGAATGCTTAACTACTGTCCACACAAAGCTTTTAAGAACAATTATATCACATTCCAAATGTATCAAGATCCTGGTTATACCATTAACATGCTACCAAGAGCAAAATACAGAAAAATTCAGTTATTTCCTACTGTCCTCGGTTACCATTCATGGAGAACTACAATTTTCAAAACTCTCAAATATGCTCAAAGTCTTCCCACCTTTCAAACAGGTTGAGGCACTCCTTATAAATTTCAAAACATGGTTACCCTTCCCCTCGGTTGGACATAACCACCTCCTTAGGACAAAATTGCTTAAAGCAACATTTTGGGCTTTATTTCTAATTACTAGAACTTACCAACCTTGAGTGTCTAAACTCACAACTCCTCCAATCCTAATAGCTCCTGACCCAAGATAGGTCTAAACCTCACCCACAAATGCAATGGTCAACATGACCTTATCAAATTAAAACAAAAATTCACAAACCTTTCCTCTTCTAGGTGTTTAACCTAGGTGCTCCTGCACCAAATGATTTAGACAAATATCTTGAATACTACTAGTAACAAGGGATTGGGCTAGATAACCTATCACAAATTATTGTATAAATAGATAAAAGGGAAAAAATATTAAATACTACGCTAGTTCGCATACAGTGTTTCCACAAATGGTCTAAGCCATCCCTTGGAATTTTATTTTCAAATAGTGTGGAGGATATGATAGTAATGAAAATGACTTGGCTAGTAGAAAAGGAAGAAATGAAAATAATTTTGAAAAAGAAATCAAGGATAAATATGTAGAAAGAAAAAGGATAAAAATGAAATTATATTAGATGGTTGGCATTACAAATAAAAACTAAAAGCTGGAAAGCAACAACCAGGGTGTATTCTTTTTTCCTCCAAGAATTTTTTTTAAGTTTTCAATTTATGCAATTATATTATGAGCTCTCTAGATCTATATAACACCTAGGGATTTTTTATCTATTTATCAAGAGTCCATCCTAGAGTTCTAAAATTATATATATGAATTTTACATACACAAATTGGTAATACCGTTTAACACAAAATAGAACATAGTGTTATGTGTTGGGGATGTCAAGATTAAATCTTTGGTATCCTTCATCAAAAGTTAACAAAAGATGGATTTTCAATTGCAACACTATAATACGTGGGAAAAGTCAACTCCTTTAAGAATTAGGGGTGAGGAAAAAAATCCTAACAAGTTACTGTAGAGGAGGAAAATTGACATCCCCTTGTAAAGGGAAAATTTTCCTTGACTACCTCAAGGACTAAAGCTTCGATGACAAAATGGAAAGACAAGGGAGATTTTTTATATTTTGTATTTTATGATAAATTAAAATATAATATTTTTAGGGACTAAAAGAGTATGTTTCAAGGGTCTCATGATCAACTTGATAGGCTCTCGACTGAGGATGATAGTGTACCACATAGATATCCCCATGGTGCACTGTAGTCTCGTATGAACTAAAAGTAGAATTCTCTAACAAAGATGATAAGGATCCAACTAAATGAAATAAAATAACGAGGTGGGAAAGAAGAGAAAAACTCACAAGAGGCCCATGCAATGAAGCCTCTTGCAATTCTCCAACTTTAATACCTACACATAAGGAAATGGGAAAAATTTTAGGGCTATTTTAGGGGCTTGTGCCAGTCAAACCCCTGCATAGGTGTTCCCACCTCCACAAATAGCTAGCTAGATAGATATATAGATAAGATAATAGACAAGAAAATAGATAGATGAGATGATATACAAGTAAGAATAACATTAGCTATCAAAATAAAGATGATAATGCAATGAGAAAGGATGTAGTTACCCTCCCTTTAGCAAGCAAGTGATGCCAAAAGAGAGTATGTGAAATGAAGGAAAATAGTTTTTGCAGAATAGGATGATTGGATATATGATACACCTATCTTCCTTATTCTGTTACGAAGAAGAGATCCCCTAAGGTAGGATTGCTTTTCAACTCTTAGGTGGGTCAACCTTATTGGAGATCTTTTATTGTTTTTCCTTATGACAAGATGGGGTAAATATGTTTGAAATACACTTTTGGGAGGAAAACCAAAAATATTAAATGAACTCAATTATGCAATTTGAAACTTGGATCATCAATTTAAAGCACAGCACAATAAGAAATAGCAGACTTTCGACAAATCTAAGAAGGGTAAGTTGATGTGTACCAATCACTAAAATTTGTTGTTGAGTGTCCTCCTAGGACAAATTATCCCTGGGTGAATGGGTCCTACTATAGGGGTCCAATATCTAATTTCACAGTCCTCTACTCCTAGATCTACACTCTTGATTTCTTGAGATCTCACTGTTGGAAAGTCGAAAATCAATTATGCAAGTAAGATATCATTTCTTGATGAATTTGATGACAAATTTTCCAAATTTCACTTTTGATCCAATTTCTCTCCTCCTTCACATGTAGATCTACAAAAACACAAAGGGGAGAAAAATATTTGTTTTTGGTGTATAAGTGTTTGCCTAGGTCAAACCCTAGTTTGGTAATTAAACCTTAAAATGAAGTAATAATGAAAGGAAGTAATGATGAATGAAAAATGGCTTGTTGCAACTCACCAAACCCTTCAATGGATGCCCTTGGAGGACTAAAGTATAACACACCACTCCAAGAATTGTATCTTGCATGAAATGGCTTGATTGGATGCTTGATTTGACACTTGATTTGATGCTTGAATGCCTAAAACCTATGTATCACAATGTTAGCTCCAAAAAAATGCATGAATTTAAATAACTTTTACATGATGATCTTGATCTTGATTGTTGATGTAGAAGAATGATAAACCTTTTCTTGAATGCTCTTGATGATAATCTTCTCTATTGTGAAAGTTTCCTTAATTCTAGATGATAATTGTTAGACTTGAGTTGATAAAAAGACTAGGTATTTATAGGTAAATTTCTAATTTCTTGACAATTAAAAATCAAAGACTGACAATTGCAATTTGAATTTGAATCATGAAATCACCACCAAAATCATATTAAAAAATGGGGTCGTAAACTTAAGGAGGACCCATTCACCCTTGGGTGAATAGGTCCTAGGCCCTAAACCTAGGACACATTTTCCAAGATGTGTAATTTGATGTTTGCAATTGTTTAATATAGGTTCCCCTTTCAGAAAATGGGATTAGTTAGGCTTTTAAATGCATAGGTGGGTCCATTAGAGGATTAATTAAGTCTAATTAATTACCTGGGATGCAAACATAATGTGAAAATGTAAATGAGTACATTTTTTGACACTGCATTTAGCCCCCACTTTAGTGAGAGGATGGCATGTACATTCAAACTCACAATAAAGTAGACAAATAATTCAAGAGAGTTCCAAGTGTAATTTTTTTGATGAGATAGGATGACAAAGATCAAGGAGGATGATCAAGTCCCCAAGATCAATATCCCATGGAAAACCAATATCAATACAAAGGAACACATGCTTGCAGTAGCAACACAAGATACATAATCATGCAACATCAAAATTAATGCAAGGAGGAAAGAAAGATAGAATAGAAATTTTCATTATGCCACATCCATCAAATACACTCATAAGGATGTAAAATAACTTATGAAACACATGGCTCCATAAGTGATAAATTTTTGTTATGCTCGATGGCCATGAAAAATACACTCACAAGGGCTAGTGGAATCCAGTATACACAAGGTTAGCCCCCAAGACAAGTGGCGATTCGAAAGCCATACTAGGTCTATAGGCTCCCATATGTGAACCATACCAAAATTTATACTCCCTGACAACTTTGATAATGCACCATAATATGATCAAGATGCTACTGCCAATGTTGCACTAAATTCAACTTACGTGAACAAAGTAAAGCAAGATGTCAAACAAAACTCATCTTAGGGGGTGTACATAAATAATTCCAAAATGAATATGCCAATGCCAATAAAATAATACCAATGTAATGATCACACTTCCTAGGAGATGTATGTTATCATAACTAAGAAGGGAACATAGAAACAATGATCAGGGACAATTGCCCACTTAAAATGTCAACATACTTGCTATGTTGGTAATTTAAGTAGAAAGAGAGGAAGAGGTGATCCTTGGAAATAATGCACACCTTACAAAACATAGTTATCATTGCCCCAAATCATAGAGCTAAATATGACCACTAAGAACTATCATGTTTCTACCAAGAGAAATATGGTTGTACCTAAAATTGTACCACCATGAATGGCAATGAGCAAGATACATAAAGCTACTAATGCCACATAGTGATGAGCAACATGATAGGATGAAAATAAATATCAACTAGAGGAAATAGGTGCATCAACACAAGGAAGAGTACCACAATCCTAAAGATGTTGAATTTTGTTACCTAAAGACTTACATTCATTGGTACAATGACCATGAACTCGATGATATGCACAAAATGAACTCTTGTTGTAAAATTTATTTTGTGTTCTTGGAGGGAGAGATATCAAATGAGCTTGGAGAAGCCTTGAAAAGGTATCCTCAATAGTAGAATGTGTTCCTTTATTTTATGAAAAATATATTTCATTCTTAGCACAAGGTGTCATCCATACCCAAGACTCTTTAGATTGTGAGATTTTGTACTCTCTCGTAAAGGAGGGTGTAAAATCTAGTGAACCCCAATCAATACAAAGACATGTTTTTGAAGATGTAGGAGTTTTTTGCGTGATGACACTAATAGTAAGAAAAGGTTTCTTTGATGCTTTTTTTCTTTCAATGGACAATAACCAAGACCACTACTTGTTTCTTGTGTGTTAGGCTCTACAAGGACACAAATACCTTTTTATTTAACACCACATCCTTTTCCATTGTAGCTAAGTTGTTTCAAAAGTTCATAACCTCCTCCATAATTTTTTCCATTTCTTTTGGATTTGATGGTTTCTCATGATCACACTCATCATATTTGGATGTATAATTATTATTTTCCTCTTCTTTGCTATAAGTTGTGGTCTCACATGCTTTTGATGACTTAGCTTGTGTTGATATTATGAAAACTTATTTCTCTTTTCCTAATTTGTGTGTAATCTTGTATTCTCCCATTAATGTAGGTTTAAAATATAGTGAACCCCACTCATCATCCAATAGCTTTCTCAATTATTCAATATTCTTCTCTTTTTCTTCCTCTTCCATGGGTTCTACTTTTGAAGTTGGTATCAATGTTTTCAATGGACTTTCCTTATCTTTCTCAATGTGAAAACAACTTTTTGGTTGAGGGTCAACCTTGATTGTATAAAACTTTTTTATAGACATACTTCATTAAATGATGAAGAGTTGAAGGTACACCATTAATTTCATGGATCCATGGTCTACCCAAAAGAATATTGTATGAGAGATCTTAAGGCATGACATGGATAGGAGTTTTCAATGTGAGATTTCTAACTCTAATATGAAAAGCTATCACACCAAGTGGTTTTCTTCTCATATTACCAAATCCATGAATATATAAAGAATTAGGTTTAATCATATTCTTGTACACTCCAATATTTTCTAAAAGGTTCACACTACACACATTAAGATCTGAACTATTGTCAGTGAGAGTTCCTTTTATCCCACGCTTATTAATGACAACCACTACCATCAAAGCTTAATTTTGTTTTTGTGTTTCCAATGGAGTTAATTCATCTTAATGAAAGGTAATGTCTAAGTTGACCGAGTTCATACCTTGAATTATGGCTACTACATCATTTGGTTGCACAATAGGAGGGATAACAACTTATTATAATGAATTTTGAAGCATGTTATGATAATTAGGTGATTCTTGAATCAAATCCCACAAGGATATCTTATCAAGAGTGTTGCAAAATTGTTCTACAAGGTCATATTTTTTACCACAATATTGCAAGATATTAGGTGCAGGTGGGAGATATGGTTGAGGTAATGGAATGGTTGTTGGATTTTGTCTTGGTTGTTGAAAGTTTTGAGTTTTATATGTGTAAGCGACGATATTATAACTTGGTTGTTGCGAAGCATTGTTACCAGTGAGTTGTCTTGAAATATTTAAGATATATCTAGATGGTTTGTGTTGAGGTGGTCTTATGATAAGAAGTGGCTCTAGAGATGAATTGGGAGGTCCAATAATTAAAGGACTCTCTAGAGGTCCAAGAATTAAAGGAGACTTAGGAGGCCCAATAATCAAGGGAGATATAATGTTTAGAACCTCAACAAACTTATCCTCATTTTGATGATCTTCTAGCGAGGGGAAGTTTAATGTCACCTTATCATCTTCATCTAAGGAAGACACATTAATATTGTTTGAAAGACATGTATCAATGTTATCATCGTCTTGTACTATGATATCTTCCCTAGTAGGAGATTTTTTAGGAGGAGAAAACAAGTTTTTTCATGGCATTCAATGGTTGGGTCTTCTAAGATAACTTCATCACAAGTTGGGGAGGTATCTAGAGAAGAAAAACGATGATTTTCTTGCTTATCAATAACTCCATCCTCTTGTTCAATATTGTATTCCCAAGTAGAAGAAGAGAAAAATATAGGATTCTCATGCCTCTCAATGATGGGTTCCTCTAACACCAAAATATCTTCTTCACAAATATGATATATTGGGAGAAGAACAAAATTGATTATCATAATTGTCTAATACTCTATTCTCTTTCACTAAGTTAGTTTCACACATGGGAGAGGGATCAATTAAAAAACAAGAAAAGAGGGGAAAGGACTCCATATTTATATGTTTGTAACAATAATTTCCTAGAGTATTCAATAAGATATGAAAATAGAACATGAAGTATGATAACCATAGATTTTTTCAATGAGAAAATGATGTAATAGTTGTTCTACAGATTTGAAATGCAATTTTTTTCCTAATTTGTAATACCTAAACTAAATCGATGATTAGACCTAATGCATAAAATAGAAATTCCCAAAATTTGGAAGACTAAAATAGGAATTTATCACCGGATTCGAGAAGTGCAAAGGACTAGAAAAATGCCCAAAAAAGTTGGATTTGATGTGCTCTCAATTTTCCCAAGGCCGAATGGGTCCTTGTATAGGGGTTTTAAAAAGGAAAAATGCAAATTTTGAGTTATTGTTTGTGTTGTCTATTCCAAGTTGCAAATAGTGGCTTCTATGACAATTTTTTCCAGATTTTGGTGTCTAAATACAAGTGCAATAAAGTGAAAAAAGTGAACAAAGATGACACTTTTTTAATGCAATTTTGACTAAATTTTCTAATGTAAATAACTGAAAGTACACTAATATGTAATTACTATGCAAAATCAATGTGATATGTATGCAATTATTTTGGATTTTTCAGATTTTAAACAATGTAAAATACAAATTTTAAACCCTAGATGAAATGAAAACTAATGCAATGCAATGCAATATCAACTAATGGAAATCCTAGATCTAGAGTTTGAATGAACTCTAATTTCAGAATTGTAGATGTAAAATGTTGGGTTCACCAAAATGAAATGAAGGAAAATAGGTTTTGGAGAATGGGATGATTGGATATATGATGGACTTATCTTCCTTATTTCATTAGGAAAAAAGAGATACCCAAAGGTAGGGTTGACTTTCATACCTTAGGTGAGTCAACCCTATTGGGGATCTTTCACTATTTTTCCTTACGACAAGATGGGGTAAATATGTCTAAAATGCACTTTTGGGAGAAAACCCAAAAATACTAAATGAGCTCAATTATGCAATGTGAAACTTGGATCATCAATTTAAAGAGAAACACAATAAAAATAACATAATTCTAGCATATCTAAGAAGGGTAAGTTGATGTGTACCACTCCCCAAATTTTTTTGTTGAGTGTCCTCCTAGGAAAGATTCGCCCTAGAGTGAATGGGTCCTACTACAACAGTCCAAAATCTGATTTCATAGTCCTTTGCTCCTACATTTGACTTGCTAATTTCTCTGGTTCTCACTATTGGAAAGTCAGAAATGAATTCTACAAGTAAGATTCCATTTCTTGACAACTTTGATGATAACTTTGACAACTTTCAAAAATTTCACTTTTGATCCAATTTCACTCCTTCACCTATAGATCTACAAACACACAAAGAGGAGAAAAATGTTTGTTTTTGGTGTATAAGGGTTTTCCTAGGTCAAACCCTAGTTTGGTAATTAAACCTTAAAATGAAGTAATAATGAAAGGAAGGAATGATGAATGAACATTAGCTTGTTGCAACTCACCAAACCCTTCAATGGATACCCTTGGAGGACTAAAGTATAACAAATCACTCCAAGTATGGGATCATGCATGAAATGGCTTGATTGGATGATTTATTCGAAACTTGACTTGATGCTTGAATTATTGAAACCTACATCGCAATGTTAGCTCAAAAAACATGCATGAATGTGAATAACTTTGACATGCTGATCTTGATCTCGATTTCTAATGTAGAAGACTGATAAATATGCTCTTAAATGCTCTTGACAATAATATTTTCTCTTGTGAAAGTTTCCTTAATGCTAGATGATAATTGTTAGACTTGAGTTGAAAAAATACTAGGTATTTATAGGTCATTTTCTAATTTCCTGACAAATAAACATGAAAGGTTGAAAATTGCAATTTGAATTTGAATCATGAAAATACTGCCAAAATCATATTAAAAAATGGGGTCCTAAACTTAAGGAGGACCCATTTTCCCTTCGTAAAATGGGTCCTAGGCCCTAAACCTAGGACCCACTTTTTCCAAGATGTGTAATTTGATGTTTGTAATTGTTTAATATAGGTCCCCCTTTCAAAAAATGAGATTAGATAGTCTTTTAAATGCATAATTGGGTCAATTAAAGGCTTAATTAAGTCCAGTTAATTTGGGGGATGCAAACATAATGTAAAAATGGAAAGGATTACATTTTCTAACACTATAGTATGTAACACCCAAGATGTGCCAAGACAACCAAAATTCTAGTGGAGAGAGCTAATACATGAGATAGCTTGCAAGAATGAGAGAAAATGGTGTATAGAATGATCTACAGTGAAAAAGATTGAATAAAATGAGAGCTAGATTGAAGGAATGAAATAATGAGAGGTTAGAATGGAGAAAAGGCATGAAAATGAGCATTTTTTATGTGTTTGCAAGGCATAGAGGAATTACAATTCATGGATAGGCAGGAATTGTAACATTCCAATAGCTACGCAGGCAAGAACATTTTTAGGATTTTTTCTTATTGCAGAGACATTTATGCATCGCGCTAGTATCCATGACAAAAGTTCACTTGGAAAACCAATAATAAATTAGTTATGGATGAGATTAAAATTAGGAAAAAGGGCAATCACATTATCAAATTTAATTAGGCTAAAGGGGAGGTTATGTAATGCAAAATTCTAGAGGGTGCAATTTTTGGCATTATATTTTCCCCACTTTAGTGAGCATGTGTATTCTAACATATGTGAGCTAAACTAGAGAGAAAGAGGTTGAGGATGATATACCCAAGATGAATATGATGCAATTATTCAATCCATTATATGCAATTGAGAAGCTAATCTAGGACACAAAGAGAACATAGCTCTTCCATCTTGCAAAGCTAACTGTAATCTCACCACAAACATGTTATCTATAGATAAGCATGTTAGGTGAAAAAACAAAAAATAAACATGATAAAATCTGTAGACATGATATAATATGATCAGATAAACGACAATGTTGATAGATATGCCTAGCAAGCTAGAGACCATATGGCAAGTAGATATAAAGACCCATGATAGAAATAAACCCCACAAGGGAGGAGAAACTCTATCATGAAAAGATGACATGGGTCTAGTTAGGATACCCCCAAGCTACATGATGAGATCAAGAGACACCAAGTTTTTTAAGTCATAAATTTTTAAAATAAAGATAATCCAAATATGATAGCCCCCCTTAGAATGATGTGTGTTATGTAAAGGAGCAAATGTCATTCTAAGGGGAAGAAACATAGAATGAGATGTTGCGTCATGAAATAAATGGTGAGATATATTCATGGAATGTTATCATGTGAGGGATAACACATAGAATCCACAACATAAAGAAAAAGAAAAGATAAAGAAATCAAGAGCACAGGGGGGTCTAATTATACGAGGTTAGAACTAATCATAAATATATATAGATAAATATAATATAATATGTATAAACTACCATCACCCCCCAAATATATTGGAAGAAGAAGAATAACACACAAAGAAAAATAAAAATCTAGGTCAACATGGAGGAGGCCTAAATTTCCCAATGCTTTGCATCATCCCTAGCATGAAAGAGAAATTTACAAAAGATAGAAGAATGATGAAACAAACAAAAGAAATTTTATGATAGATTTTCTATCTTGTATCCAAGTACCTACAAGGGTATCAAGGGTCCTATAGGAAAGAGCACAAACATAAATAGGAAAGCATAGGGGAACACAAACAAACACACAAAAATATAATCTAATGATAAATAAGAGGTATTGTTCTAGTTCAACACCTCTAGAAAGTCATCCTACTCCCAATCTAGATCATCATAAGGCGAGGAAAGATGAGCTCAAAGAGGGAGGATAGCAATAGAAATATCAACCATCTCACTTATAGTAAGGGCTAAGGATGAGCCCCCCTGAAGGTCTTTGTCGACAAGCTCATGTGAGGTCAATTTCATCAATCTATTGAAGATCGATGACAAAGTCAAAATGTCCTCCATCAAGTCAAACATACACTTCTTTGGATTGAAGTGCCATGAATAAATCGAAGGAGGTTGATGAACCAAAGAGTCATTATAGACCTCTGGAATATGTGCAGTGACAAACTCTAGGGAAGCAGGAGATGTTTTTATCATAAAAATGGAGCAAACCAGAAGAGATTGAGATGCAAAACAAGAAAAAAAAAATTATGAATATCCTTGGGAGATAGGACAAGCTTAAAATTACACTTAAGAGGAGGATGTTGAAACCTCGCATTAGAAGTAGAAGGAGCCATAAAGGACACAACCTTCATATCAGGCATGTTGATGGGCTCAGGGAAAGGAGGAAGATATGGTAGAGAGGTGACTAGGGGAGGCTCCAAGGAAGGAGTGATGAACACCTACACCCTCTTAGGGAGAGGTTTATTGAGGTCTATTAGGAAATATAGAAGAAAGACATAAGAAATGGGAACAAAAGAAGATACAAAGAATTGAATCAAAATAGGAACAAAAGAAAAAGAAAAAGTAGGAACAAGAGGCTCCCCCTCAGTCTTCAACAAGGCCTTGTGTTCTTGGGCCAATGCCCCTTGGTGACATTTACACTCATGTGAAATTCAATTACGATGGCTATGGCCACCAAGAAGGATAGCCTGAGAAGATTCTAGGGGATCCTATTCAACCAGAGGAATAATCTTCATAGCCATTTCCAATGGAAGAGTAGGCTCCTAAGGAGGAATATGATGAGGAACAAAAGGATCTACAAAAATAGAGACAAGGATCTTCGCCATGGGCTCCTTACTTTTTTCTACTTTTGTGGAAAGTGGAGGAATAAGGGGAGGCATCAGGGGTCAAGATTCTAGAACAAGGGATGATGACCCAACTCCAAGGACATGTTTTCCCCGACCATAGAGGGTGGGTTGAGGAATAGTTGGAAAAATGAAGAGTTTTAGGAATTGCAGTTTAGACCTCCACAATATAGGAACCTTTCCTATTCCTATGCTAGGAACAATAGAAGGAACTAAGGACACCACTGAGGGTTTAAATTCACATAAGAACAAGATAGAGAAGGTATATGGGTGAGAGATTACTTTTCCTTATTCTTCAAAGAGGAAGGTACAGAGGACAAGGTGCATTGTTGTGTGTGCATAGAGGCTTTCAAGGAAATTATATGAGAATAAAGAGGGAAAATAGTATTAGGGCTTAGACTCCCATATTGTACCTATAATAGGCCTTGTATAATAATTCTCCATGGGGTGGTAAAGGTATAATAGGGAGAGCCAAAATGATCAAGAGAGAACCCACTTGTGACACAAGTGGTTTATATCCAATTTATTGGATAGTATGCACTATGTCATCATGAGGAAATTTTAGACATTTATGAAAAAATAAAGTGACCGCATTCATGGAGACTAACCTTGGAATTCATAGTATTACCTTAAATAGGTCAAATTTAGGAATCACAATAAATGTGATATCAATGGTTTTAGACCAAACAAGGACCAACAAAGAGATGGAACCAATAAGAGGCATGAAAAATCCATCATGAGTATGGATGGTGGTCTTCGACTCCTCATACTTATTCTTATGTAAATTGTTGATAAATAGGGTTTCCTCTATAATGACATTAACCCTAATAGTAGGGTTAACCATAACACTAGTTATGATGTTTACATTGACTTCATCAAGGATGTATAACAGAGAAGGTTCCTTGTTTAGAGGAAAGTCATGTGATGTTAATGCAATGTCAAGAATATTTTCCACACAACTTGCAGGAGGAATAGAAGTGAATGAGAACATGTTCAAATACTCAAAAGGGCTAGGATCAATAGATCAAGAAGAAGCAGTCATTATCAGATTAGCACAGTGGGAAGGAAAGTGATTTATGTATATCTGTAGTTGCATATTAGGCTTGGCTATACATTTATTAGAATTGTGTATCTTACCATTGAATCAGATGGTACTACTATCTATGTGGTCTTGGATGACATGTATAAAATGTATACACAATTCAATATCATGACCAAGGACTTGGTGGTATTGACAAAAAAAAATTGTATCAAACGAGCTCGGATAAGGTTTACATAATGCTCTCATTTCTAGGAGAGAGATTAAACCATGTTATAATATCTTCTAAAGAAAATTATCATAGGACTCAAAGAATTTTGTGAAAATTCTATTTCATCCCACAGAGTTCTTTTTTAGTAGGAATGAAAACCATGTTTTCTACTACTTTATTTCTTTTAGGATCCCCAAAAATAGACATGGATAACTTATTATCCATACGAGAGGATGAGGAGGTACCCTTGTACTGCATCGATGTCTACTAGTATTCTCTCAATGCAACACATACATGGGCAAAGGAAGGGTATTTCATCATAAGGAATTTTTCTCTCAACACTAACAATAGGTTTCAAATGAACAAATATTGAACATCAAAATCAGTTATGGCATAATATATTTGCGAGAATAAGGATTGGTATTGAGTAATGAAATCAACTAATTTTTCATGAGTCCCCTACTTGCAATGGACATAATCAATAAAAGTGATCTATGGTCCAATGTCCACCTAAAATTATTGTAAGAGCTGATTAACCAATTGGTCAAAAGAGAAAATGGAGTTGTTAGGAAGTGAGTAGTACCATTCAAACATAAAATCTTTGAGAGATCATAGGAATAGCTTTTCTAGCAATGCATGCTAATGAAATAAATCATGCACATGGTAGTAAAGGATGGGACATGGGTCTGCGGCTCACCCCTACCATTGTACTTATCAAACTTAGAAATTTATATCCCTTGAGAGATAGGAGCATTCAGAATGGAAATGGCTAAAGGAATACAACTATAATATGGTTGTAATTCACGGTTTGAGAAGTAGAGATAGTTAGTCTAGCCAATTGTGATTACATCAGCCCCATTTTCTATAGAAAATCATTTATGATTGGATTAGTTGATAGAGCCTGACTAATTGAAGTGACATAGGTTTGAGTTCTAGATACAAGATCATGTATCCCAATGGGACATAGTTCACCCTAACTCTAGGATCATGATAATCAGAACATACAACTATATACCAATGATTTCCAATTGGACATCCTTAGGATTACTCAAGATAGAAGTGTATGAGGATACATTGGTCTCTACTATGTTAGCTATCCCTCAAAGTAACTCAAGACCTCTATGGTCTGAGATAAGTAGATCCCTTAGACCATAAAAAATAGTAGTAGCTTGAGTGTATGAATAACTATAATATTTAATTATAAATATATGAAGAAGAACAAAATTAGGTTAGATGAAAATTAATAAGAAAATGGTACTCCAAGCTCAAGATAATTTTCAATGTCTATATTTTTCCCCTCTTTGAGACAATGTGATTTTTAGTGTTGTCTAAAAGAAAAATTAAGAAAAAATTTCTTTGGATCCTACCCTACCATGCTTTGGTAGAAGTTGGATAATATGGTGCCCCCTTGGGAAATTCAGTAGAAATTTTTAAAAGTGAGCCAATTTTTTTGATAAACTATTTAAAGGTGTTTTAATGCCTAGATGGTGAAAAATTATGTTTGAAGGGAAGTTAGGTCAACATAGGTAGCAATAGGACTACACAACTAGTGCAAGTAATGCAAAATGGGGGTCCATTACGGCACCATAGCCCTATATCTAGGTTATTTGTGGCAAAATATCCTTATTTGTGTTCATTTCTTTTTATATTTTTAGAGGATTATAGTGATATTAAGAAGATCTATAATGGATCTATAGCGAGAATTCCAAAGAGTAGCCACCAAGTGGCATGAGTGTGGAATAATCGATGACTATAAGGAGCAAGAGATGTAGTATGTACCCCACTTTGACTTTGAAATTCTATCATTTTGTGTAGATTTAGGGCTTGAAAAGAAAGAAGCAAGTGCAATACAAAATTTTGTGTCGTAATCATCATTGGGAGTGGCACAATCATCAGATTGCACGATGCAATTGGATTGGTGTGATGCATTTTCTATGTGGAACTATAAAATATTTTCACATTGCAATCAATTTGTGCTACACATTTACTTTTATGAACACCATTTGTTGTATATAGTGTAGTGTAGGAAAATGCATACCCTTGCATTTTCACACTTTTTTGGGCCTTCCTTGATTTAGTTATCCCTATTTATGTCTTAATTGGTTTTTTTTGCATCCACAAGCATAATAAATTATATTTTTTTATGGCTAATCCCGATAAACATCAAAAGATACATGATAATTTAATAATTTTGTATAAGTGTCCCTACTTTTTGGGTCAGGACTAAGATGCCACCTAGGGCATCTTTGTGCCCCAAAGGTCTTGGGACCCTAATTTCAAGTGTGCCTTAATGGACCCCCTTTTTGGGGTCTGTGCCCCAAGTTTTCAGGACTTGGGACTAAGATGCCACCTAAGGTGTCTTATTCCCCCTTAATTTCAAATCTTGGCGCGATTTAACCTCCTTTAATTAATGATTTCATATGTCAACTTGTTGTGGTGTAATTTCAGGATATTAGGCATGGATAAGTATAAATACAAGGTTCATTCACTCATTTTTATCCCCAAGCATTCAAGTATTCATTCCTAAGCAATGTTTATGAGATCAAGAGTAATTCTTCAAGCATTTGGAGCCATCATCAAGATTCAAGCATCATATCAAGGATATTCTTGCATCATGTGTATGTTTATGGGCTAACATTTGTGATGTAGGGTTTTGATTCAAGCAAGCAATTCAAGTCAATATCTATCAAGCATTCATTGGATTCAATATCTACATCCAAGCTAGCCACCTCACACAAGTTTGCATATTTTACAAGGTTTTGGTGAGTTGCAACATAGTACTTTGTTCATTCATCATTTCCTTTCATTATTTTATTTCATTTCAAGGTTTAATTACCAACAAGGAGTTTGACCAAGGCAAACCCCCATTTACTAACAATCAACATTTTTTTCCTCTCCTTCATGTTTGTGTTTGTAGATTTAGGTTGAAGACTTGAAGATCATTTGAAGTGCAAAGTTACAAATTTGCATTGTAAAGTTGTCATCTCTATGGAAACTCACCTATAGGATAGATATAGAGGTTTCAGGACCTAAGATATGAGAAGAAGGAAGTGTAGACATTCGACCTCGGTATCACATTCATAGATTTCAGAAATTCTAGATGAGACTAAGTCGCCACCTAGGGTGTCTTAGTCCTCCCGAGGGTATTTTGTAGAGATTCCTTCATATCCGATTTCAGCATCCAAAGATTTTGCATCTGGCTCAAAAAATAGCAGCAAGAATAATAAGACAATAAGGGAATCTTAGTCCTCCATAGCATATTTTGGTAGCTTCTTTTCATTTCCAAAATCCTTGTCACATTTTTAGACTTCCCATGTACACATCATAACTTTTTGTTATTTAATTTTGTCACTTGCACTCATCATTTAGCTTGCATTACTAGGTTTTGTGTTAAGTTGTGTTTTCTAATCTTTTTCTTGGTGGTGAACCCCTCAAAACCTAAAAGAAACCCTCCTAGGTCCTTCCCTATTGAGAATTGACTCACCCTTTGGGTTAATAGTCAATCCAATTTGGGACCCTAGGACATTCTTGAATGACCATAGGAGAAAGGTGGTGTTTTATGACCTAGGTTATAAAGCACCCATTTTCCTATGGTTCATTTTGGTGATCCTGACATTTTAAAGCATTCATTTTTTGATTTGGAGTTCATTTAAGTCCTAGATCTAGGTTGCATTCATTCTTGCATTGCATCTTGCATTAGTGAAAGCACATCTAGTGTTTCTCATATTTTCATTAGTGAAAGTGCATATAGGTTGCATTTTTTCTCATTAAAAAACTAAAAAAGTGCATTGTCAATCATTGTAATTGCATTTAGGAACATTGTTATTGCATTCAAAATTAAAAAAATTGCATTCAAATTTGCATCCAATTTCTTGTCATTAGTCACTTTTCTTTGCATTCATTTGCACAATTTTTTGTTTCTAAACATTAGGTCCTTGGGTAGGCAACCTAGGAACATTGTAAACAACTCATAATTTGCTTTTTTTTAGTGAAAAGCCTCTACTAGGACAAAAATGTCATTCCTAGAATCTTAGTCCTATTGTGGGTTTTTCGCTCAGAATCCTGTCTCTATTGTTTTCTTTTTGTTCCAATTTCCAAAACCTCAGAATTTCACCAGTAGGACCAAGATTCCCTTGCTGGAATATTAGTCCTTGTTGACTTTGAAGTTCCAATTTTCAGGATTTGAATCTACTTTTTTGTGCTCCTATTTGATGCCTTTGGTTATCCTTTTGAGTTGGTTGAGTTTCTACTACATGAATTTCATTAAATCTAGCTTAAAGTGGTTCATTTCGTGCATTACTCAATTCCAAATTTTCATTTACAACATTTCATCTTTCAGGTTGTTGCATAGTCCAATCAGTAAATTGCCTTATTTGAAATCTGAAAATTGCATTTAAACATTTCACTTTAGGTCATTGGACTACACTTTATTTACTTTTCTATGATAGCATGTTTTCTTTCAAGAGATGTGTCTTTGATATGGTTAAAAATGGACTAAATAAGTACAAAATCCCCTCTTATGAGTTCAATTTATATTACAACAATGAGGTCACTAAGAAACATGTTACTCATCCTTCCACTATCTTTTATAGTTACGAGAACATGTTAGAGAAAGGGGACCCAACCATTGACACAATCCTTAATATTACAATGCCCATTGGTGAGGATGGTATAATATAGGAGGATACAAGCATAGAAAATCATAAAAACTATACCTTTTCTTCTCCCAATACCTTTCCAATTAGTGACAAAGGTATCTTGGTGAAAGAAGATACAAGAATTGAGAATCTTGATTGTCCTTCTCCTATTCCCCCTTTCGAAGATATTAGAAAACAAGAAGATGTGATCATAGCAAAATTTCTAAACATCACCTTACCTAGTCTCCATTCATCCCTTTCTTGTGATAATGTTTTAGTGAAAAAGGATGATATCATAGATAGCCATGACAATCCCTTCTCCTAATAGCCCTCCTCGATGTAAAGAGAATATGTTGGTGTTAGAAGAAGCACCTATTAAGAGTAATGAGAATCTTATTTGTCCCTTCCCTAATGCTCCTTCCATTTGGAAAGATCTATTCAGTAAGCATGACAATCATATTTGTCCTTCTCTTGATGCCTCCCCTACTTGTGATGAAGTTATTTTACAAAATTTGACCATGGAATGTGATGAACATCTTACAAGCTCTCCTACTAGGGTAGATGGTATAGCACAAGAGAATGAGACCATAGAGAAAAAAGGATAATGTCATGAACAATCATAACAATCAAATAGATCCTTCTCCTAGTATCCCCACTATTGATGAACAAGATAGTTCAACCATTGATAACTCCCTTACATGTCATGAAGTCATCTTGGAAGAACCAACCCTTGACTATCAAGAAAATTTGGTTTATAGTTCTCTTAAAAACCCTCCTACTAGTGAAGATATAACGGTGGAAGACAATGAGAACATTGACAATAGTAATTCCTTAGATGAAGATGATGAAGTAACATTAGAATCCTCTTCACTAAGAGATCATGAAAATAATGATAAGTCTTCTAAGGTTATGCACATTAGATACCCCTTGGAGTACTCTCCCAAGCCTAAACTGATCATTTATCCATCCTCTCAAAAACCACAAGTTCAAAACAAACCCGTCCTTATCCTCGAACCACCTAAGAATAATATTTCGCATCAATTGACTTACAATACTATTTCTTATACATACAACACTAGTTACAATTCACAACCAAGACAAACACCTTCAACATCCCTCCCATTGCCTAATCCTATCTTACCAGGCCCCCCTCATTTTGCTTCACAAAGTGGAAAGGAGTATGATCTTGTTGAACAACTTAAGAATACTCCCGCAAAGATATCCTTTTGGGACTTGATTCAAAATTCACCTAACTATCACACTATAATTCAAAGTTCCCTACAAAAATTTCCTATCCCTTCTAATGTGCAACCAAATGACATAGGAGCCATGATTCAAGGATTAAATGTTGACATTGTTTTCCACCAAAGTGAACTCCCTCCTTTGTAAGTGAAAAACATTGTGATTCTTTCATGATCATAGCTCAATACAATACAATAGGCATAAAGTGAACCCTTGTTGACAATGGCTCATCCTTAAATGTGTGTAGTAGAAACCTTTTGGATAAGCTTGGTGTTGATAAATAAAAAATCCTACCCACCTCTTTATCTATTAACGGCTTTGATAACATGCAAAAACAACCACTTTGTGTAATCACTTTACTTATTAAATCTGGAAAGGCCACATTAGAAACACCGATCCATGTTATGCCTCATGATCTTTCATATAATCTTCTTTTAGGCAGATCGTAGATTCATGCAATGAATGGGATACCTTCCACTCTTCATCATAAAATGAAGTATGTCTACAACAACAAAGTGTACACACTTTAAGCTGACCCTGAACCAAATAGTTGTTTGAACATTGAGAAAAACAAAGAGAATCCTTTAAACACATTGACACCAACTACACAAGTGGATCTTGTGCATCAAAAAAACAAAGAAAAACATATTGAGGAAGTCAGGAGGCTACTAGAATATGATTGGGTTTCCTTAGACTTAAAACCAACATTCATGGGAGAATACAATATCATACACAAAGACTCTAACAAGGGAAAAGAAAAAGTGGTAATGTGAGCACAAAATTTGGAAGACCCTTCGAAAGCATCCACCTCCACTACTTCAGATTAAAAGACAACAAATTACACAACAACTTTTGATGAAGCTGATTACGAACAACCACCAGATCCAAAATCAATGAAAAAGCTTTATGGAAAAGGTTATGAGCTTATGAAACAACTTGGATATATTGGAAAAGGATGTAGTGCTAGAGAACAAGGTATATGTGTCCCTATAGAGCCTCACACGCAAGAAAAAACTCAAGGTCTTGGTTATTTCCTATGATAGAAATAAAACCATCAAAAAAACCTTCACTCAACATTAACACTCTAACAAAAGATCCCTCTAAGCCAACTTTAACAATAGTGCATCTTGAATTGATAAACATTAGTGGTATTGATTGTTATCATTTGGAAAAAACAAATAAATCCTTGCTTAACATCAATTTCATCGTGCAAAACACTTACGATTCGAATTTCATAGATTTTAAAACTTCCTTTAAAGAAGAGAACAAAGTCTTGCAATCCAAAGAGTCTTGTGTAGGTATGAAAACTAATACTAAGCAAAAGATATCTTTGCCGAAAAATAATGAATCATCCTCTACTTTTGATCAAGAAATTATCTTGTTGAGATTCCTCCAAGATCATTTGATATCTCTCCCACCAAGAACACAAAATAAATTCTACTACAAGAATTCATTTTGTGCATATCATAGAGTTCATGGTCATTCTACTAATGAATGTAAGGCTTTAAGTGATAAAATTAAACATATTAAGAAGTGTGGTGCTCTTCCTTATGGGGGAGTACCTAACTCCTCTAATTGATATTGATTTTCACTTTAGCATGTTTCTCATCATCTCACCCTTGTCCTGTACTAAGTGGGGGCAAGGGGTTAGGTAGCTTTGTCCTCGTATGCCACTTGTTGTTGTCTCTTTTGGCTAGTTGATCACATTTCATGTATATGTAAGAGCAATATTTGGATATGGATGACATGCCTTAAGTTGGCCTGCATGTGATATACTCTCATATCTTCTTCTAATTTAAAGCAATTTCTCATAGTAATGGTGTTAGCAACTACTTTAAATTGGGGGCATGCATCGAGACTCATGTTTCATTGCATGGTTTTCTTTCTTCTTGCGATGAGTTATTTTTTTGGTGGTGTCATTGGTTTCATTTCCTCTAAGATTGTGATATTTCTTTGACTTGTCCTCTCTTGGAGACATTAGGCACAATAATCCCTAAGAAGAGACCTTGCACAAACTAAGCAAAATCCCTCCAAACATTCTGCTTTCTTGTTGCATTATATTTTTGCACCTTATGAAAGTCATGGATGTATGGCTTTGATATGGTTCCTTGGGGCTCACCTAGTGAAAAACTAGCTTCACTAGGCCTTGTGAGAAAACTTGTTTTATCCTTATCATAGTCATAGGGGTATGACTTTGATGTGGACCTCTCAAGGCTCACCTAGTGAGAAACTAGCATCACTAGCCCTTGTTAGCATGTGCTTTTGTTTACATAGTGGAAAACGCATTCCACTTGTATACCTTTTTGGACAAACAGCCTAGACCTGGTCCACAACATGTTGGATGGCCAATCGAAGCTTGATCCGTTGCATTTTTCCCCTTTTTTTTTTCTTTCCTTTTTCTATCTTTGATGGTGTATGTTTGCGATCTATTTTTGGCTTCATATATCATCCACAAGTGTGTTCCTTTGTGCTTATGTTGGTTTTCCATAAGACCTTGATCCCGAGGGCTTAGCCACCGTCTTGGTCATTGGCATCCTATCTTACAAGCATTTGTACATTTGAACCCTTCTTGATTGTGTGGTTGGCTACTTTAGTGTGAGTTTGGAGCAAGTTCATCCTCTCACTAAAGTGGGGGATAAATGAACTATAGGAAAATTCATACCCTTGCATTTTCACACTTGTTTGGGCCCACCTTGCTTTATTTATCCCTATTTATGTTTTAATTGGTCCTACTTTGCATCCACAAGGCTAATAAATTATATCTTTGTATGGATACATCCGACAAACATCAAAAGATAAATGATAATTTAATAATTTTGTCTATGTCCCTAATTTTTGGGTCGGGACTTAGATGCCACCTAGGGCGTCTTTGTCCCCCAAAGGTTCTGGGGCCCTTATTTCAAGTGTGCCTTAATGGGCCCATTTTTGGAATCTATGCCCCCATTTTTTTAGGACTTGGGACTAAGACACCACCTAGGGCATCTTAGTCCCCCTTAATCTTTTTTTGGGTTTTAATTTCAAATCATGGAGGGATTTAGCCTCCTTTAATTAATGATTTCATATGTCAGATTGTTGTGGAGTATTTTTTGGATATTCAGCATGGATAAGTATAAATACAAGGTTCATTCACTCATTGTTATCCCCAAGTATTCAAATATTCATTCCTAAGGAAAATTTACGAGATCAAGAGCAATTATTCAAGCATTTGGAACCATCATCAATATTTGAGCATCATATAAAGGATATTCTTACATCATATGTGTGTTTTTGAGCTAACATTTGTGATGTAGGGTTTTGATTCAAGCAAGCAATTCAAGTCGAGATCTATCAAGAATTCATTGGATTCAATATCTACATCCAAGATAGCCACCTCACACAAGTTTACAAATTTTACAACAAGGGTTTGGTGAGTCGCAACACATTACTTTGTTCATTCATTCTTTCCCTTCATTATTCTATTTCATTTCAAGGTTTAATTACCAACAAGGGCTTTGACCAACGCAAACCCCCATTCACTAACAATCAACAAGTTTTTTCTCTCTTGCATGTTTATGTTTGCAGATTTAGGTTGAAGACTTGAAGATCATTTGAAATGAAAAGTTGCAAAGTTGTCATCTCTACGGAAACTCACCTATAGGCCAGATCTGGAGGTTTCAGGACCTAAGATCCAAGAAGAAGGAAGTGATGACATTTGACCTCGAGATCACATTCAGAGATTTTAGAAATTCTATATGGGACTATCACCACCTAGGGCGTCTTAGTCCTCCCAAGGGTATTTTACAGAGATTCCTTCAGATCCAATTCTGGCATCTAAAGATTTTGCATTTGCCCTGAAAAATAGTAGTGGGACTAATAAGACAGTAAGGGTTTCTTAGTCCCCCCTAACATATTTTGGTAGCTTCTTTGCATTTCTGATATCCTCATCACATTTCTAGACTTCCGAAGTACAAATATCATAACTTTCTTGTTACTTAATTTTTTCATTTGCACTCATCATTTAGCTTGCATTACTAGGTTTTTTGAGTTGAATGTTAAGTTGTCTTTTCCAAGATTTTTCTTGGTGGTGAATCCCTCAAAACCTAAAATAACCCCTCCTAGGTCCTTCCCTATTGAGAATTGACTCACCCTTTAGGTTGACAATTAATCCAATTTGGTACCCTAGAACATTCTTGAATGACCATAGGAGAAAGGTGGTGTTCTATGACCTAGGTTATAAATCACCCATTTTCCTATGGTTCATATAGAGACACAATTACTAGAATGACATAACTATTAGTTTTAGGAACACAATTGGCTATTAATTTTGAAAAGGTACCCTATGTCAAAAAATGTAGGTTTTAAATAGTCAAGAAGGTTGAGTCAAAGGTTATGATTGACCTAGTGTGTTGTTTGAATACAGACGAGATTATTTACCTCATATAAATACAAGAGTTGGTTAACTTCTATGGTGTTGTGACACCACTTAGACATGGATGATAAAACTATTCTTTATGCACTAGGAGTGTACTACATCTTTTTCATGCTTGATATTAGGGCCAATCAGGGCCTGATTACAACATTGGTGGAGAGATGGTACTTTGAGACCATCTTGTTCCATCTACCAACTAGTGAGGCAATAGTGACCCTCAAGAATGTATGGTGCATCTTTTGAATTCCTATCCATGATGTGAGGGTTCTTTATGAGCCAGATGTTGGGCTGGCAACCATGGTCAAATATTTTAAGATAGAGGACTTTGACATTGAGGACTATAAGATGTGGTGGGACACATTAGTAGACCAATATGAGAGTTATTGTGGTGATATGTAGTGTTGTATTCAACATCCTGATTCTTGATCGACGAGTGTGTGGATTCCTTGATAGATGGGGATGAGTACTAGGTGGAATGATGGGATAGGGGACAATGTATGCTTGGGGACCATGTGTAATGACAATGCTTTATTTTCAACTATACAATGTAGTGTATAGGGGTGTACATTGTTACACATTTGGGCATGGTAGCACATTACAGTGTGTTGACCTATGACTAATAGAGGGCTAGCTATCAGACTACCATATGCTTATATATATGATGTTATAATAACATAGAACCATGTGGGTGATCTTGGATACTAGCAACATGAGTTTGATATACTTGTTGGGTTTACAAGGAGACCATACATGTAGTGTCAACCTTGGGACAACGATGTTGAGCATTTAACATATTGCAAGAAGACATTTTATATGATTGGACACATAGTCTAATCACAACATATTATTGAGAGGGAGTTATTAGAGTGTGTTGTGAAAGTTCGGGGAGCATCAAGATGTTTCTATTGGACTAGCAATGTTTGTGATATCATCTTGACAGGTGGGGACATGGGAATAGATGATCAACTCATAGGTTTTTTCCTAGTATTTTGATGGCATCCAACTAGTACAAGGGGAACTTGGGAAAAAGGTGGTAGATGGAGGTATGATACCTCAATATGATACATGGTTTTCTCAACATAGACCAATACCATTGATAATCTTGGTGTATCGATTCTTAGAGACATGCAAGGTCAAGGTCAAAGAGGGAGACTATGAAGGCTACATGGATGGGGGAGAGGGAGAGGGAGATAAAAGTATGATGGAGATGATGGAGGAAAAGGAGGTAGAGGTGTACCATTGATTACATGGTTACCATTACCACCAATAAAGGAGGGGGAGGTAGTGTAGGAGGAGGAGGTTTGGGTGGATGAGGTGGTTGTAGGAGGAGGTGTAGGATGTGGAGCTATAGGATGGGACCATTTAGGAGGGAAACATCGGGGCTGCATTGTATCCTTCCTAGGTAAAAATTTCTACATTACAAGCTTAGTTAGTAAAGTTGATTGCTGAGAGGGATATTCCAGTTATTAGGATGCAGAGAGTTGAGAAAATATCAGTGAGCTTTATCAAAACTATGAGTGGACCCATAATAGAGATAGTATAGAAACTCTATCAAGTAGTTCAGGAGACTCAATATTATAGAGATATATATGAGGTGTTTGAGCCACCAACATAGAGAGCTCCTAGCTATACAACTAGCCTATCATGTAGTAGATCACATTCAAGAAGGACTATTAGCACTAACAGGGTAGAGGGTCTGATGAGGTCACCACAAAGATGACAAATAGGGAAAGCAGAGGTAGGATATTTTTGAGGTCAATAGGATAGGCCATCACCTAGGACATCACCATCAAAGAGTGGGGGAAACATTGGTTAGGATTTATTTTGATTATTGTATTTAGACACTATTGTATATTTTGGTTTTTGAGCCTGCAAGCTCCATTATGATAGACATTATGATATTATACATGGACACTATTTTTTGGATATATATGAGATGCATTATTTTAGTTTCATTTGTTTATATGTATATTTCTATGATTTTTTATTTTATATGATGCTTATGGTGATGTTTAGTTCTATATGATGGTTACATTAGCATGTTTTCTAAATGATGATGATATGATTTATGAGGCGTGTTGTTTATGTATTAAATACTAATATGGATGCAATTTTTTTAATGGGATATGATTATATATTATAATGATAATGATTTTATTTATGAATGTCTAATACTTTATGGATAATGACAGTGATAGGTTTGTGAATGCAGGAAGATGTGATATGCTATACTAAGACGTGATTTAAAGTGATGTAGTATGCTTATGGTTATGATTATGATTTAATGTAATGATTTTGACCTAATATGTATGTAGGATGGAATAATTATGCATGTGATATGGTACCTAACATGAGTGTGAATGTAGGATGATTTTATTTTATGTTTCATAGCACAACATCATAATGGGTGGGAGGACTTACAAAAGAAATGTTAGCTAGAAGAATACATTAGCTAGAAAGGAGGAATAGTTAATAAGATGAATGGATTTTAGAGATGGATTGATTAATAGGTCACTTTGAGCTTTGACAAGTGCATAGATATCCAATGTCACCAAGGTATGAGAAAAACAAGGTGTGAAATGTTATCCCTTTGCATAGATAGACAAATTGGAGACAAGGAGTGGCATGACTCATACTAGAGATAATAGAACCTTGTCAAAATATGTGAGAAAGTTGCCACAAAGCATGTTGATCCTGATGAAAGAAATAATTATATGACCTTTAAATTGTGTAGGATATTTTGATTATGCCAAATAGAACATAAATTACACACAAGGAACTTAGTTTCTCCAAAAATATTTTCAAAAAAAACCACAAACAACAATCAAGAATAAATAATCATGATCTATCCTCACTCCTCTAATCACTAGTGGATATTATAGAGTAGTATAGGAACATGAAAAAGGACAAATAAAATAAAAAGATAAGACTAAATGGACCAAGTGAGTCAAAAACCATTTAGATCTTCTTTCCAAAGATGAGTTTTTTATATTGGATTCAAAGGATTATGTCTGCTTTCAAGAATGAAGCATCTCTTGTAAGATGTCAAGTCTAGTTTCAAGGATGCAACAACCTATATAAGACAAATGACAGTTTGTGGAGATAGATGATGTTGATAGATAATGATGATTAGGAAATTGATTGGTTAGGCTTGAAGACTGGTTTGAGAGCTTGTTTTCTATTGTGTGAATTGTTGAGCTCAATGTTTAAAAGATGTTATGTTGGTGTTTGATCAAAGTGTCAATCTTAGCAAGAGACAGTTTATTATGGAAAGTGGATTATAATGTTTTCAAAGCTTATTATCGATTGTGGATTTTTTATTATGGATTTTTTATGGATTGTGATGAGTGATCGTGATAGTGAGATGAATGTTATAATGTATCCTCTATTATTACATCAAGGACTCCATCTGAAAAACCTAGATCAAGGATTTCCCCAAGTCAAGTAAAAGACCAATTATTGTAGAAATAATTAGGTGGATTGACCTTATTATGGATTGAAATGAAAAGTGAGTGATGCTAAATACCAACCAATTTGAAACCATGAAAGGTATAAAAATATTTATTATGGGAAATGCATGAGTAAGTGGGATTTTAATGGTGAAGGAGTGGATGCTCGGGTTATTATAGATGGGGTGAAAAAAATAGGTAGAATGATAGTAGATGGAAGAGAAATATCCTACTATGAACGGTGCTTGTTTTCCAAGATTTTGACCATGGTACTTACCCAAAGCATCACCAAACTATTTTTCACTATAGGGTGACTTAATTCTCTTTTATTTTTCCATTTTTTCAATTTTTTTTGTTTTTGATGTCGCACAAGATGCCTGTTTGCTAGGTTTTCATCAAGGTGACGATTTTTTTGTATTTTGTATTTTTTGCAATTTTTTGCAATTTTTTTAGTCTTTTGTGTTTTTTCATTTTTTCATTTTTTGTTATTTTTTAGATTTTTGAAAAGAATCTTGACGATACTACAATAATGGCATACACTCCTTAATAGTTGGATGGCCATGCTAGATGGTATGATATGGATGGATATGGATGCTTTATGTGGTAGATGGAGGGAGCTAGATTATGATTCATAATGTGCACACTACATGGGTTGTCAAGCTTCACATGAAAAGGAGCTTGGGAAACCAATGATTAAATCACATGAAGGGCGCACCATCGAGAGACATCGCTAAGAGGGATGAAGTGATATGATGGGTGTATGGATATGGTTGGATTAGGTAAAATGCATGGCTTATGTGAAGATGATGAGGATGGAGACTTTGGATCAACAAGCTCATTTTTTGAAATTTTTCTTTGACAAATGCCCCCAGTTATTTTGGATGGAAAGGCATGATTAGAGATCAATTTTTTCTTTCTTTTATTTTTAAATTTTATTTTTCCAATAGCATTTTATTTTTATATGGGATAAAGGACTTTCCTTGATCTTTATATTATTTTATTTTAGATCTCCTTTTCATAAAGGATTTTTTATTTTTTATTTTTGATTGATAGCCTTATTTTTCTTTTGGGATGATAATTTTTGATCCATGTAAATCTAGGGTGGGTGGATGTGGATGAAGTGGATGAGTCAGATGAGATGGATGTGTTAGATGAGATGGATGAGTTAGATGAGATGGTAAGAATTTATGGTTCTTGGAAGAGATAGGCAATGCACCCAATGGATTCTTTGTGATTATCCTCTTTGGAACCATTAATGTCAAAGGAAGCTTGCACATCCTTAATGCATTGGCAAGAAATATTAGGAGAGGTAGTAGTAGGATATGCATACCCTAACTCAAGATGGTATCTCATAAGATGGAGTGGAAGGAAGATTATCATGAGATGGGAGTGGATGCTATTGGATGTCCTCAATAGGATCATGATTAGCGAGTGGAGTATCATAGATATCTTGATAAAATATGGGATTTTCATGGACATGAAAGGATTGGGATAAAGTGGATATGGAAAATACTAAAGGGTCTTCAAGATACCAAAAGGTTTCCATCCAAGCATGGTCATCTATATTGGTTATCACAAACATTTCAGTATGAATTAGCACTAGCCTTAGGAGTCTTGACATCATTAGAAAGATTCACATCTTCATCCACAAGACACTTGGTACTAGGAGCATCCAATTTCAATGGTACATACCCAAGCTCTCTACTTTTAGGAAAACATTTATGTTGAAGAGTTTTATGATTCCCTACTTTTGTGATCCCAAAAAACTATGAACATCATGACCTTCTTGTTTCATAATGGAAAATCCTTTCCATATTGTTTGACAAGAAATTTAACATGTTCTTGATCTTCTTTGTCTTGATATAGCTAGGTAGAGATATTATCATCAATAAATTCTTTGTCTCTTTCTCCTGACTTAGTGAAAGTAGTGGGAGGTTGATATTAAATTATGGTCTTAGAGTCCTTTTGAATAGGACATAATTTTCCATAAGATTGAGGAGAAGTGGGAAACTTGCCAATGTAAAATGAGACTATCATGTATTTGACTCATCCCTTGTCATGGATCTAGAACTTTCTCTTAGGGAAGGGTATGGAAGGAGGTGAATATTTGGATAGAAAGGTGGGATCAATGTAGTGAGATTAAATGGAAGATGAGGCATCCCTATTGATTGGTACTTGAAATTTAGGAGTCCCTCTCAAATTATTATAGTATTGGAAAGGATTGGAATCTCCTGATATGGTGATTTCAACTCCATGATAAGGAAATTTCAAGAGTTGTGATACATGGAGGGGATGGCCCTCATGGAATGAATCCATGGATGACTAAGGTGAAGATTCTAGTAAAGTTCTAGATCTAAGAATTGACACACTTTTTTTTCCACTATTGGACCAACTCTGATATGAAGGGTGATAACACCCTTATAAGAATTCTCTACATCATCATAAGCTTTTATGACAATCATTTTTATGATTCAATGTATGCCTCATAGAATCCCAATATTATAACCAATTTCAAAGTACAGATGTTTAGGCCTGCTCCACCATCTATCAAAAATCATCTAATTTTATGTTGTTAATGAATATTTTGAGATGGAGGACATCATTATGGTATGGATTTTACAAGAGGACGTCATGATTTATAAAGGTAACATGGTGGCTTGTAGAAGGATATCCTACTATGGCCTAAAATTGGTTAGCATCTAGATCGGTGGGGATGAAAGAATATTGTAATGATTTATCCAAGATACCTTTATGTGCAAAGGATATGCACATAAGCTCAAGAATAGATATCTATGTAGGTGTTTTTCCTAGGTGATCCAAAAGGTTATAATATTGATTAAGTAGTTGGGATCTGGAAGTGACTCCTTGTAGAATCACTTTGGATCTATGGGTAGTGACTACACACTTAGGAATTTTTCCTTTAGAATAGTTACAGTTGAGATATTATTATCCACTTTCTAGATATGGTTAACGGTATATTCATAGGCTACATTAGTATAATTGGAATTACCCCTGGTATTAGATCATGAACTGGAGGCTTTCCCTTGACTGTGATTTTGTAAAGGGTCTTTGAATATAGTTTGATCTATTTTAGAGGATCCAATGGGGTTATCGATCACTATATCTTCTCACTCTATAAGATCTTGAATAATATCCTTAAGTCTAAAGCATGTAGAATTTTTATGTCCCATATTCCTATGATATTCATAGAAGTCGTCATTCCACTAGGTCCATTTAAAAGGCCCTAGGTTATAATGTCTTACTTCAGGAAGTTGAAAGACATTGGATTATAAAATATTCCTTAGAACAAATTAAATTGGTTCCCCTAGGGGTGTGTATTGTCATATTCGAGCTAGGTTAGCTCTAAGGGAACCTCATGATGAGTTGTTTTGAATAGTGTTGGCTAGTTGTGGAGGACCTTATGATTGGTTATTATTGGTTGCTTAGATATTGGGTGTAGTAAGTCCTTTGAGACGAAGGATAGGATGAGAATTTTTCTCCACATTTACATCCACAACACCATCATTTGTCACATTTTTTATTTCAGGACCAAAATTTGGATTTGTCATTTGATATGATTGGGTTATTGTTTATCTTTTTGAAAAATTTCATGAATCCTTTTGCTACACGGGACTTCTCGATATTTATACCCTTTTGAATAACTTCATCAAATGTAGTAGAACAATGGAATAAAATGTGAAACATCAAATGTAGTAGAATAATTATTTTTCAAGTATGTGACAAGGACATTTTCTTGCCAAATTTCTCCATCTTTGTGAGAAGGCGACAAAAGATTCTCCCTATTTCTTCTTAGTGTTGCATAAGTTTACTATAGTTATCTCATGCTCAATATTATAGGAGAAATGTGATGAATTTGTTAGCCAATTCATTCCATATCCTTATGCCAGGAGGTAAATATGCAAACCACTCCATAGCTTGTCCTTCAAGACTACATAGGAAAAGACGCATCAAGTATGTTTTCTCATGTTGGAGGTCTATACAAGCTGCACAAAATTCTTTTGACATGGCTATTGGATTTCCTTTCCCCATGTATTTGTCAAATTTGGGTATCTCGATATTTGGGGGGAAAGGTTGTATATATAGACTCTTGTCAAAGGGATAAGGACATATGTTCTCCATCGAATAAGTCTTTTTAGATCTAGAAACTTGCATATTGGCTATTTGTTGTTGCAAGGTTTTAATTTGTTGGGCCAATATATCTGTTGGTGAGTTATGCTGGAGGGGTATTTGGTCAAGCATTATAGTTTAAGTTTTGCATGAGACCCATGGTTAGGTTTCTATTTTGATAATTCGATGCTTGATGGATAGATAGGTTGATCTAATAAAACATGTTCAAATATTGATGATGCGTCATGGGTTGTGTGGATGTTGGATATGATTTTTATGTGAATGTATAGGTAGATTATTGATTAGGTACTATTCAATGCCAAATAATTACTTGCTTATGGAGTATGTATGTTGTTGTGTTTGTGAGGAAATGATATTCAAATTTTAATTTGTCCTAGTAGATGTATGAGGGTGAGTTGATGCTATGTGAGTTCTTTGATTTTGATTATTTTCTGAAATGTTTAGATTTTGATTGTTTATTGAAATTTTTAGTGGAATTGAAGTGCTAGAGGATGTAATGATATTGGAATTCATATATTGTGAAGGATTGGTGATGTATGTTTATCACATAGATGTCACATTTATTTCTTGTGTTATTGTTTGAGGTTTTGGTGATATATTATATGTAACCTTGGCACATTATGAAATTCCCTTCTACTTTGTCTACTCGTGTTCAATTGTTGTGGGGTAGGATTATTTGATGGAGTTAATATGTCAATGAAACCTATGTCCTAGCATGTCACTTCAGGTGTTGGTTCCATTGTCGTCGTTTTATAAAATCCCATAGGAAACATAGTCCCCTTTTGTATAAGTTCTAAAACATATCTAGTGGGATCTTCTTCCATGATTTCCTCCATTATGTCCAAAAAATTATGATCTTGTGAGACCTCATCAAGGTCTTCTTGGAAAAAACCTAGTTCAACGTGATTTGAAATAAACTCATCATCAATGGGAGGTAAGGTAGGTTCAAATTCGAGTATGGGTTGTGAACTCGTAGGAGTCTCAAATTGCATAATGCTTGTGGAATCAAAGATAGGGTCTATTGTAGGATTCATTTGCTTCTTTTTTCTTTGTGACCTATTTTCAACCATATAAGCCCTAGTATTTTTTGATTATATGAGAAAAACTAGTTTTGAAGGAACCCAAAATCCTTTGCATCAAGTTACATCAAAATGTTGGGTGATCCCACAAAAGTGGTTTACACTTTTTGGGACATTCTTTTTTTGGCTGAAATCACATACTTTTAGAAAATATAATGATTTAAGCTTTGAAAATTTCTATTTAGAGGATTCCAATGGAAGAGGGTTTGATCAAACCACCTTAGATCAAACCCCCTTGGATAGAACCCCGCTAGTTTTAAACCATACCTATAGCAGAGTCTCCTTTACACCTATCAAAATGCTGATAAAAAACCACTTTTCATTTACCTTTTCGGGGATCAAATAAAATCATTTAAAATTTATTTTTTGTAATTATGTAATCCTTATTATAAGCTTCCCAAAAAGTATAAGTTTAAATATATTTAATTTGATTATTATATTTATTTCTTATTTCTTGTGAATGTGGGTTTTTCACCGAAAATGAAGCTCTATGTAAAATAGTATATTATCAAAAAATATTATAAAAAATATTTCCATGCTAGGTATTTATGTCTTTGATCCAAAAGAAAATGAATTTTGATAAAAACAAAAAAGTTATGTTGTATACGGTCTTCCTATGTCTAAATTGTAATTGGTTTGATTTCAAAACTTAATTAAGAAAAAAATATTCAATAAAAACTATGAAACCAAATGAATGTGCTAGATATCATAGTTAAAAATATAAATTCAAAATAAATAGAATTTTATCTTTCATAGAAAAAATTTGTGTTGTTTACGGTGAACATCACTCTTTAAAAATGGTGTTTATTGTTAAAAACTAGTTTTCAAAGGAGATGGAAAAAGAAACGCAATCGAATTCCAAATTTTTTAAAAAATATATATTTAGAATCTATGGATAAAATGTCACAAATCACCAGTTTGCATCATCATCAAATTCCTCATGGTTTAGCACCTATAGGTGCTCGAAAGTGAAGATTTAGTTAAAAAAAATTAGTTCAATGTCTAGTTTGGCCAAAAATTGTAAACCAATATTGTGGGATCAGCCTATTGCTAAGTAAAGAAAAGAGAAATTAAAGCACTAGCAACAACCAACAACCATAAAAAGCCAACAAACAATAAAAAAATAATGAAACAAAAGAGCTAAAACATACCAAACACAAGTGAATTACTTCAGATTTTTTATGTATTGGCCACCTCAATCTTTTGATTGTAGTGCAAGTTAACCATATCCATCAATTACTATTTTTATTTTTCAAAATATTTCCTCATACTACATTTAGCCTCCTCTTTGGAACTCTTCTTACCCTTCCCCTTGGAAGTCTAATCCTTCTCATACATCTCTGCAAAATGCATTTGATCCTCTTATAGTTGGCTGATTTTGTCAAGGATTACCTTGAGAGACTTTGCGCTATTTTTGACAGGCATATGGCTAATTTGTAAGAGATTCTTGATATCCTCATTAGTTTCCTTGATATTTCTATCCAACTCACAAAGGAAGCTTTCAAACTCAACTTTGAAATTAGAAAAAGAACATTCCAGATCCACTATCCTCTCAATGATAGGGAGGTTGGATGAATCAATCACTGATTCATGCCCTAGGTCTTGCCTGGAAGACCTCTATGGTGTCTCACTCCACCACTTCAACCTTTAGGACCTTTTTCTTGTTTTAGATCCCCTAGTTCTCCTTACCAACCCAACTACCTTCATAGCTCTACCTACCAAGTCAACCTTGGTGCAATTTTGCAAATCTTGCCTTAGCCCTTAATCCACCCTAAAAGCTATCCTCCTCCAAAATCTTGAACTTAGTTTTGCAGGGGTGTGGAGATGTTTCTAATGACTTTAATCCATACTACTAGGATTCTTGAGGGTCCACCTAACTCCATTTCCTAGTCACTTCCACCAAACCCTCATTTAGGTCTAAAAGGCTACTAGCCCTATGAGCCCCAATTAGGCCTCCTCCTTTGAGAACTCAGGGTTTTTCCCAAGGTTCTTCCAAGTAACCCTCAAAATTTTCTTGGGTTTCCTGGTTCTTAATTCCACCACTCAAAGATTTTAGGGGTCTTAACTCTCAACTGTCTGTATAAAGACTTAACCCTCAATTTGGAAAAATTTAGGGCTTTTTAAGCCCTTTTCCTGACCTCCCTACAACTGTTAGAGGTTCCTTTCATCAAATGGATTGATGGAGCTTCCTCCTCCATTCTATGCCTTGGAAAGTCTCATACCTGCCCTCTCCACACCGTGATTTTTCAGGAAATGGACACCCCTGCAAATCAAGTGCTCTACACTTCTTGTCTTCTCTAGTCGGACACTTCTTGGCTCACCTAGAAGAAGACTCCCACAGTGGCTCTGGTGCTAACTAAGACTCCTAACCCTACTGTATGTAAAACCATGGAGTCTAGTCATAGTTCCCAAAGGGCCGTACAATGTGTATGGTGGGAATGTGAACTAACACTCCATTCTACTCAAACTGTCTGGTTCAGACCAGCAACTGTGTAAGGAAACAAACCAACTACAACCAATGCTTGAAACTAAAATAAAAATATAATTACTACCACACAATGCTTGAATAACACTTACAGTACATCCTACACAAATTACAACACCATGTTTAATCCATTTACACACCACACTAAGGAAAAAACCAGAAAATTATAGAAAACTACCACTGTTTTCTCTTGAATTCATAAATTTCAAACATTCCAAATGCTTCCAACCTCACTCCCATGTTGAGGTCACCCTTCAATAGGGTCTCTAAATCAGTTACCCTCTCCTTAGGACACTCCTAGGCCACTTGTAGATTCCATTCCTAAAAGGTCTAAAAGGTCTTAAACCTCACTTGAGCAAAACCCTTAAGCCTAAGCAATGGTCAACATGACCTTCATCAAATCAACACCTGATCACAAATGCCACTAAGGCAAAAACCTAAAGGAACATGAATAGGTAGGTAAGTTGGCCTAAAAAAATTGCCCAAGACTTGACCTTCTAAACAACCTATGGTAACCTATGGGTGCTCCTGCACCATTCTCCCCCCTCTACACAAACACTAAGGAATGTGGGGAGAGAGCAGAGATAAATCAATACCCTGCTTCTTGAACTGAGCTTCATCCACCCATGTAGCCTTTGAGTCTGGTTGGCCTTTCCATTGGATGAGATGTTCCATGTATTCCTTATGCTGGGTAGACTTCTTCACCCTTGATTCCATGATCCTCTCTGCTTGCAGCTTGTCTCTAGGAGGTAACGCTATGTTTCTCACATCCTTCAAGACCTCCATATTGTTCTGATCCATGTCAATGACTGGTCCCTTATACCTGATCAAATCAGCCACATTAAACACTGGTGAAATGCCTAAGTCTGCAGGTAGCTCCACCTTGTAGGCATTCTTTCCATACTTTGCTAACACCTTACATGGTCCCACTCTCTTCATCTGCAACTTGGTTGATGTCCCTTTCTGCAACCTAGATTTGTTGAGATGGACCATGACATAGTCCACTGCTGAAAATTGTAGATCTTTCCTAGATATATCCACCTTAGATTTCAGCTTGTGAGTAGCCTCTGTAATTGTCTTATTTACTTGCTCCTAAATCTCCTTCATGGTCTGAGAGAAATCTTCAGCGTGGCCACTCCTATGCTCCATAGCTCCTAAATATCTAAGTTCACACACACCTCTTGGGTGCATTCCATACACTATTTCAAAAGGACTTCTACCTATGGTCCAGTTCACACTGTCATTGTAGGCATATTCAGCTTGTGATATGACCATGTCCCATGTCTATCCATACTCCTTGGTTAAGCATCTTAGAAGGTTACCTAACACCTTATTGATCACCTCAGTTTTCCCATCGGTCTGAGGATGGTAAGCTGATCCGAAAGACAAATTAGTACCCAATATGCTCCATAATGTCTTCCAAAAATGACTCATGAACTTCACATCCCTGTCTGAGATAATGCTTAATGGCAATCCATGGATTCTCACAATCTCTTTGAAGAAAAGATGAGCAATGTAGCTAGCATCATGGCTAGTTTTGCAAGGAACAAAGTGACTCATCTTACTGAACCTATCTACCACCACATAGACACTATCAAACCCTATCTTAGTCTTAGGGAGTCCTACCACAAAATCCATGCTAATACACTCCCATGGTCTGTTGGGAATGGGTAGAGGTTGATACAAACCTACATTGCTAGCTCCCCCCTTGGCTTTCATACAAACTACACACTGCTCCACATACCTTCTGACATCCATTGGCAACTTGGGCCAATAATAGAATCTCTGCACTAGTTCCATTGTCTTGTTGATACCAAAATGACCACTAAGACTGCCATTGTGCTTCTCTTGGATGAGATTCTCTCTCATTGATCCTTTTGGAACACATAACTGATTCCCCTTAAACAAAAGTCCACTCTGCAATGTATACTCTGAGAATTGACTATGAAAGTGATTCTCGAAATTAGAACATACCTTATATGCCTCCGAGAAGTCTTCATCTTCTCCATAGAGATCCTTGAAACTTTCTATCCCAATGCTCTTTATTTGTATCTCTTGCACTATCAACAATATCCTACTTAGTGCATCTACCACCTTATTCAACTATCCCTTCTTATGCTTGATGGTAAAAGTGAAGGCTTGGATGTATTCCATCCATTTCAAATGTCTATTGCTCAACTTCTCTTGGGTGTTGATGTAGCTAAGTGTCTAATTATTAGTAAACACTACAAACTCTTTAGGTAGGAGATAATGCCTCCACTTCCTAAGTGACTGTACTAGAGCATATAATTCTAGGTCCTAGGTAGAATACTTCTTCTTAGCTTCATTGAGATTTTCACTAAAGAAATCTATAGGCCTGCCTTCTTGGCTTAGAACTCCTCCTACTGAAATTCCACTGGCATCACATTCCATAGTGAATAACTTATCAAAACTAGGTAACAAAAGGATGGCTTGAGTTGCCACTTCTTGTTTCAGTTTCTCAAAACCCTTCTCAGTTTCAAGAGTCCATTTGAACTTAGTCTTTAGTCCACCTTTGATTGTCTCAAGTATTGGTGCACATATACCACTAAAATTCCTTATAAACTTCCTATAAAACTGAGCTAACCCATGAAAACTTCTTACCTCTGTCCCAGTGGTTGGTGTAGGCCAATTTAGGATAGCTTCCAGCTTGCTTGGATCCATCTTCAATGATCCTTCAGATACTACAAACCCCAAATACACAAGCTCTTATTTGAAGAACTCACACTTCTCTAGGTTGATGGCTAACCTCTCTTCCTGCAATCTTTTAAGAACCAACTCAACATGCTTTAGATGTTCTTCTGCTATCTTGCTAAAGATGAGTATATCATCTAGATATACCACCACAAATATCCCTGTAAAGTCCTTGAGCACTTCATTCATGAGCCTCATGAATGTGCTAGGGGCGTTTGAGAGGCCAAATGGCATAACTCTCCACTCATACAACCCATCAGTTGTCTTAAAGGTTGTCTTCCATTCATCCCCATCTTCAATTCTGATCTAATGGTATCCACTTTTGAGATCCAACTTGGTGAAGTACTGAGCTCCTCCAAGACAGTCCTTCAAATCCTCAATCCTAGGAATAGGGAACCCATATCTTATTGTAATTCTATTTATAGCTCTTGAATCAGTGCATAATCTCAGCTTGCTAGCTTTCTTGGTTGCTAAGACCATAGGTACTACACACAGACTAATGCTCTTCCTAATTAGTCCTTGGTCTAACAACTCCTGCACTTGTCTAGCCACTTCCAAGTTCTAATCTGGTGTAAGCTTTTAAGCTGCTTTGTTTGGAAAGGAAGGTCCTAGTATGAAGTCAATCTAATGGCTGATGGCTCTTTTTGGAGGTAAAGTTGTTGGTGTTCCATCACTAACTATGTCTTTGAATTGTTCTAGCAACTTCTGGACTGCTCCTGGTATGACTGTTTTCTTAGTCTTGTCTTCTTCCTTGGGTTGTACCATGAAGACATATCCTTCCCCTCCTTGTTGTAGATTTTTGACAAATTCTTTTCCACTACTTAACAAGACACTAGGGGTCTTTGACTGTCCTTCTTCCCCATCTGACTGTGACTGTAGTTTGAATGTCTTTCCATCCTTCTTGAAAGAGATAGTGTTCTCCTTACCATCATAAATGGCTCCTCTGTCATACTGCCATGGTCTTCCCAATAGAAGATGGCAAGCATCCATGGGAAACACATCACAAATCAACTTGTCCTTCTACCCTCCAATGGAGAACTCCACCGTTGTCTGCTCATTGACAAGAAAACTCTGCCCTTTATTCAACCATGTCACCTTGTAGGGGTTAGTGTGGGGTACTTTCTCCAACTTCAACTTCCTCACTGCCTCCTTAGAGATAATGTTATCAGTAGACCCTGAATCCACTATAACCTTGCACACCTTTCCAAGTATTTTGCATCTTACCCTGAATAAGGCTCTCCTTTGCTTTGGCTCCTCCTTGACTGGTTTTATGATTAGAACTCTTCTAAACATCAGGCTCTCCCCCATTTCTAATTCAATGTGACTAACCTCTGGTGACTTGATACTCATGGTGTCCTCTTGAGCATATGCTACTCTCTTTTCTGTACTTGATGAATATGCTTTCTCCGAGCACCTATAAGCTGGATGTCCTACTTGAGCATAGTTGTAACACTTCATACTAGCAAAGTATGAGTTACTCCTGCCTACTCCTCTTCCTCTACTTGATCCTCCTTGAGGTCCTCTACCTCTTCCATAGCCTCCTCTAGAAGTTGTTTCACTTCCATGCTCTATATGCTTAGACTCTCCCTAATTTCTTTGTTTAGTACCTCTACCTTGGTATCCACCTCTATGTCCTCTTTGATCTCTGCCTTTACCTCTACTCTTAGAAGCCTGGTCTTGTTTTCTCTTGCTCCTCTCTTCAATCTTTATAGCCAATTGATAGCATTGGTGCACTGTCTTGGGACATAGAAGAGTCATCTCCTCTTGAATGTTCCACTTCAAGTCGTTAAGATACCTAACCACCTTAAGACTTTCATCCTCTGAAACATTAGACCTCATACAAATTTTTTGAAACTCCTTAGTATAAGAATTCACATCTTGGTCTCTTTGTCTCAAACTCTATCTCTTCTTATGCAACTAAATCTCATAATCATCTGGCATGTATGCTTCTCTCACTTTGGCAACCATTCCCTTCCAAGTTGAAATAGACTTCTTTCCTTCCTTTTCCCTCTCTGTCTAAATGAACTTCCACCATGTCAAGGCAGAACCTCTTAATCTTGACTTTTCCACCTTCACCTTTTGTGCTTCAATGACTCCATCACACTCAAAATGGTTTTCCATTCCCTCTATCCAATCCATAACTAGATCAGCTTCCAATTTTCCACTAAACAATGGTATGCCTTCAAGTGCTTTCCCACTCATGGCTTTCAATGCCTTCAAGAAAGGCTCTTCTTGCAAAACAGGATCAGGCTCAGGGATCTTGTCTTCCTCTACAACCTCTTCACTCTTGAATACCCTACCTTCCAACCTATCACTGACCTCATCGGTCTTGGTTTGCACATTATTCATTGCTTGCTCAACTTGAGCTATTCTTTCCCTCAATCTTCTATTGTCTTCCTCTTGATCTTCGACCTTCTTGGCCAACTCAATATTAGTCACCATGGTTGTAGAACCACTAGACTCAAGCTCTGACATACAACAATCAATACCAAATATTTTGTTGCTCTAATGACAATCTGATAGGGAGGTTGGATGAATAAATCACTGATTCATGCCCTAGGTCTTTCCTGGAAGACCTCTATGGTGTCTCACTCCACCACTTCAACCTTTAGGACCTTTTTCTTGTTTAAGATCCCTTGGTTCTCCTTGCCAACCCAACTACCTTCATAGCTTTGCCTACCAAGTCAACCTTGGTGCAATTTTGCAAATCTCACCTTAGCCCTTAATCCACCCTAAAGGCTATTCTCCTCCAAAATCTTGAACTTAGTTTTGTAGGGGTGTGGAGATGTTTCTAATGACTTCAATCCATACTACTAGGATTCTTGAGGGTCCACCTAACTCCATTTCCTAGTCACTTCCACCAAACCCTCATTTAGGTCTAAAAGGCTACTAGCCCTATGAGCCCTAATTAGGCCTCCTCCTTTGAGAACTCAGGGTTTTTCCCAATGTTCTTCCAAGTAACCCTCAAAATTTTCTTGGGTTTCCTAGTTCTTAAGTCCACCACTCAAATATTTTAGGGGTCTTAACTCTCAACTGTCCGTACAAAGACTTAACCCTCAATTTGGCAAAATTTAGGGCTTTTTAAGCCCTTTTCCTGACCTCCCTACAACTAGTAAAGGTTCCTTTCATCAGCTAGATTGATGGAGCTTCCTCCTCCATTCTATGCCTTGGCAAGTCTCATACCTACCCTCTCCACACTGTGATATGTCAGGAAATGGACACCCCTGCAAATCAAGTGCTCTACACTTCTTGTCTTCTCTAGCCGGACACTTCTTGGCTCGCCTAGAAGAAGACTCCCACAGTGGCTCTGGTGCTAACTAAGAATCCTAACCCTACTGTATGTAAAACCATGGAGTCTAGTCATAGTTCCCAAAGTTCTGTACAATGTGTACGGTGGGAATGTGAACTAACACTCCATCTACTCAAACTGTCTGGTTCAGACCAGCAACTGTGTAAGGAACCAAACCAACTACAACCAATGCTTGCAACTGAACTAAAAAGCTAATTACTACCACACAATGCTTGAATAACACTTACAATACATCCTACACAAATTATAATGCCATTTTTAATCCATTGACACACCACACCAAGGCAAAAACCAAAAAATTACATAAAACTACCACTGTTTTCTCTTGAATTCATAAATTTCAAACATTCCAAATGCTTCCAACCTCACTCCCATGTCGAGGTCACCCTTAAATAGGGTCTCTAAATCAGTTACCCTCTCCTTAGGACACTACTAGGCCACTTGTAGCTTCCATTCCTAAAAGTTCTAAAAGGTCTTAAACCTCACTTGAGCAAAACCCTTAAGCCTAAGCAATGGTCAACATGACCTTCATCAAATCAACACCTAATCAAAAATGCCACTAAGGAAAAAACCTAAAGGAACATGAATAGGTAGGTAAGTTGGCCTAAACAAATTGCCCAAGACTTGACCTTCTAGACAACCTATGGTAACCTATGGGTGCTCCTGCACCATTCACCTTGTTAAACTCTTTCATCACCCATTTGGAAAGTTTGAAGGTACATGTGGCACTAGTTCTAGCCATGTTTAGTAGCTCGAACATAGAAGTGTTATCATTATCTAGATAGTAGAAATCCTTAGAAAGAGGATTAACATTTGTTATTTTTAGTTTATCCATGGTCGGATTCTTACCTGCAGCCTCCCTCACACCCTTCTCCACAAAAGCATCTTCAATAACCTTATCTACATCATCATTGGAATCATGAGGAGGATTCTATCGAGAAGGATAATCTTCCACAATTATGGCCTTACCAGCAGTGTCCTTCACCTACTCTAGTTCCTCTTGCTCACCCATTCTGCATCCTTTAGACTCTGACCTGTGCATCTTATCTAGTCTCTTTGAAACCCTCTGACGAAGCCCCAAATCCGCATATTCATCCAACTAAACCAAATTCTCTTCCTCATCCTTCTCAGAATATTTATAATTTGGATAGGATGTAACACAACCTTCTTTTTAATTGCCCACCATTGAGGCCCAGTCTTTTTCTGTGTCGAATCATCCTCACCAAAAAAATACCCACTAGAATATCTCCCATGAATGACCAATTTCTTGGCGGGACCCTTCTTTAATTTTTTAGAGTGAGAGTTAGTCAGGGATGAGGAGACCGCAACAATGTTGTGATCATCCACCTTCCACTCTTCATCCCCATCACCATTAGTATCTGAACCAGTAGAAAAGGAATCATCACTAATGGCCTTCTCTTTTCCCTTGATAGAATTAGTCAGAGTGTTAGCTCTCACATGCTCCATGATGAGAAATATGATCCCTTCATGTATCATAGGATTCCTATGATTCTTCAGGTGGGCATAGACTGAAACTTCCAAAGAGGAGAGAAGGAAAAATGAAAATTAAACATGCAAATTATGTCTAAAGTGATTGAGCAGAGTGAAATGATTCCCTAAGATAATAAAAAACCAACCATCGAGGCTTACATACCTCATTATAACTATTTCAACATCATCCAAAATGTGCATAAGTGAAAGATGGTCATAACCCCAAGATGGAAGCTTCACCAAGTCATCCTTCTCATGGCCCTTAAAGAATTGATCCATTACATCTTCATTACTTTTCCTTTCTTTTTAAAATTTGCACCCTTCTATCAACAAGCTAGTAATGAAGGAAATGAAGTCTTCAATGATGTTAAACTCAATCTCATGCACCTTCAAGCATCTGCTATGCTAGCAATGAATGAATTTAGTTGAGGCTTCATGGTCAAAACCATTAATCCTCTCCAAATAAGGTGTTAAGTGCCTATGTTTTAGAATCTACCAGACTCTACATTTGTTCTTCCATTTTTCATAGGAGATAGGTTTGAGCCTACTCCTATACCCTCTTGTTTTAGTAACACTAAACAAATCAAAAAATAGAACCCAAAAATACTTTAGAAAATGCAAATGATGTCAAGATTGGGCCAAACACAACCCATAAAGTGTGTGGCATGCAAGGGAGAGATAATTACCTGATCACCCCTCTCAAAAACTCAAGTCTAGTTGTCATCTCGTAATAATAGTTTAGCCCTCTTGGGAAGGGAAGAGTCCTCTTCCAATGACTTATAATTAATAAGACTAACAACCTCGTTAGCAAAGAAATCTGCTAGGGAATTTCCTTCCTTATAAGTATGACATACACAGGTATCTTCGAATGATGTTAACATCATGATAGAATCATTAATAAGTGACTCAAACACCTAACAATGTTGAGGGAGTCACCCTCAACCCACACTTTAGAAACACCCATGTCCAACATAGTAGCATTGATGCCAATGTAAGCAGCTTTAGCCTCAGTAAAGACCTAATATGTTCAAAGACTATGTATTTTGGATTTTTTCAAAAAAAAATAGGTTTTTTTGATTTTTTATTTAAAATGGTACAAATTATTATGATTTTATGCTAATTTTTTTGGATTTTTTTAATGTTAAAGGATGATAATGCAAATGAAAATGAGTTTATGCTAATATTTTTGGATTTTTTGATTTTAAAGGATGATAATGCAAATGGTTTATGATTATGCATTTTTTTATTTTTGAGGATGGTGATGAAAAATGATGTATAGTTATGGATTTTTGATTTTCAACCTTGTAAGATAATGAAAGACCAAAATAATCGAAAGGAATACCTAGATCTTTTAAGAATAAGAGCTATGATGATGATTGATAGGAAACCTAAACTATACTTATGAGTTTAGGGTCAACTATTGATGGATTGATGAAAATATAAGAGATCAAAACACCCAAAGGATAACTATGGTCAAATTAAAATCTGACTATGATAATATTAGGGGGTATGTTTGGTGAAAATTATGGTAGAACAAAGTGACCATAAGAAAAGTCTAAAATCTCAAAGGGATAATGATCAAGATGATGGAAGATAAGAGTCAAACCCTAACTAGACTAATGAGTTTAGGTTCAACTATTGATAAGATGATAAAAAGCTATGAGATTTAGGAATATAAAGATAACCAAGGTCTAATAAATTTTGGTTGATTAATGTGCAAGATATGGAGGTTGTATGAATGCTTGAATAAAGTCTTGATCTATGAATACAATTAAACTAAGGCAATGGAAAGTGTAATACTAACTAATATGAAAGGTATGATAATCCTCAAGTCTCTATGTAAGGATGCTAAATTGGTCAAGTTTGATATCAACAAAATGGATCCTAAAATGAAACCCTAGTTTTTGTCAGACTAGCAAATGTGTCGAAGAACATTGAATTTGTAGTGGAAAAACTGATAAATGTGTCACAACAATTGCATTACAAAATAATAGATGCATCATAGAGCTATAATTATGGTGTAGGGAAACAAATGTGTTACAAGGCAACTACATATGCGTAAATATATTTTTTTAACTTATCTACAAAGTTGCATTACAGGACTCTACAAATGTATCACTCTACCTAACTTTTGGAAATTCAATGTTTTGGGAAGGTTTTTATGAAAAAAATCAAATTTTAACTAGAAAACACTCAAAAAATAGTTGGAAGATAGAATGACTATTGAATATTAACTCAAAAGGGTAAGGCTTCAAGCCAAAAAGGCCAATGGCTTCATAGGTTTAGCACAAATAAAGATAATTGGAATACAAGCACAACTTAATTATTCAAGTAGGATTATTAACTTAGTGTAGGCCCACCATGCCAAAGGTGCTAATACACCAAGATCAGTGTGAAACACCTCTATTTCGAGAGAAAATAGCTAGAGTTCCAATGGAATAGGCCAAAAATGGTAATACGCTATTCTTTCCTCTCACATTGGGAGGATAAAAATGCTAAACCCAAAGATTTATATCTCTACTCAAGGATGTAAATGGTGAGTAGCTTTGAGAATGATACTATACCATACACTACACTAAGCAACAACTGATGGCTCCTAGGTTTCTAAAAAGAAAGGTTTCTAGTGGTGGACTATCATGAATAGAGGGCTTGTCCATAGAAACTTGAGAACTAGGAGGCCCACTCCCACTCTCATCACCAAAGAAATTCTCGATGGACTAAGGATCTCATAGCTCAGCTTCAAACAAAGCTAGCCACTCCTTGGGGTACAAATTTCACTCTCCCCCTTTATATGCCCCGCCAAGAAATGTGGTTGAGTTCAAACCTTGGGGTGATGAAATACCTAGGTAGACCTCCTACTACAAATCAAAATAAACTATATTGTGTTTCTCTTGCACCCAAGATCACACAAGTGCACAAGGGGAGAGGATATGCACACACTAACTTGGGTAAAAAAAAGGGTGCAAGTGCACAAGACACAAAAATAATCATTATTTTTAACCCTAAAATCAAATGTTATGTAATATAGAAAATATATATAGACAAGTTTTAAATTTTAGTTCTTTGGCCAACAAACTTACAACAAATGAATAAATAGTTCAAATAATGTTTTTATCAAACGAGCTATGATAAATAATATTAGTAGTTTAAATTATGTCTTTGTCAATCGAGCTACAACAAACAAGATTAGCAGCTCCAAGTAATATCTTCTCCAAACATTCACCACACATCTACAAACAGAGATCAGTAACCACAAAACACCTAACCTAATAGATAAAAGCATATGCAATTGACTGAATCTAAAAGATTTATACCTTTTACATCTAACAACCAAATGTGGTGCTTGACTGTTAGTCATATCGCTACATATCATGAATGTGTCACAATGTCTTCTACAAATTCATCTCTCTATTTCGACATATGTGTCCTTTGCTTCAACAAATGTGTCACAATGAAAATGTGACAAAATATTATAGATGCAACACAGGAACCTATAAGACAAAAGAAGCAAACAAAAAACTAGAAAGGACAATTTACCAACAAAATATCAATGTTATGGATTAATAATAAAAAAAATTTAACCTGCAAGACCCAAAGCACAGATAATGTTAGGAAAAACAACCCAATTATGTCCCATAACAAATGTGTCACTATGTTCCTATATATGCATCACAAGATACATGCAATTACATTGCGTAATCCTGCAGAAAAAAGAAGAATTGTAAACTCTACAAGAAAAATGATTATTTTTTGTGTAATTCACGTTGAGTTCACCAATTTATATGATAAAAAATCTTGTTAAATTAAGAATCTAAACAACAGCCACACAATTTTGTTAGATCCAAGATAAAACTCCAATCTAACAATGAAGCAAAAATTTGACATAAGAAATAAAAGAAATGCAAATTACACAAGTGTACCTTCCTATGTCAACATTGATTCACCTTCATTGCTCTTCTCCTTCTCACTTTTTGAAGCTTTGTTATTTTTCTCTCAAATTATTAAGTGAAAAAATTTCTTTAGCTCATGACAATAATGATGGTGAGTGTAGACATTGAAAAATTGGTCTAGGCCTGCGAGTACCATTTTCGACATAATTTCTAAATAACCATGGTCACGATTAAATAATGTTAATTATTTAATTACTTTCCTATACAAATCTTTATTATGTTAATTAAATAACTTTAATTATTTAATTAATTCATTATGACCTTTATTTAACCTTGATTAATTAAATAAATCTTATTTATTTAATTACAACCCTAATTAATTAATTCTCTTTCTGAATTAAATAATTTATTATTTAATTTACCCTTTATCATATTTCGGTTATAATTAAATATTCTTTTCGAATTATTTAATTATTCAATTAACCTTTTCGAGAGTCAATTAAATAAATCATTATTTATTTAATTAATTTGTTTTCAATTTCGAATGTCGAATTAAATAAACATTTAATTCATAAAAAGAGTTATTTCTATCACATTCTTCTATCGCTTACTTAAAAAATTACTCATTTATCACTTGACTCGAGATCTATTTGAATTAGTCGGTTGTCTCCTGATTCAACATCTGATCGTCTCTGTGAAGAGACTCTCTGTCATAACCAGATAGTTATCTAGTTAAGACTCAAATGCATGAACATATTTATTAATTAAATATCATTATTTAATTAATTAATTCATGTGTACATTTGAACATATCGTTGTCGAGTTCTAACTTTATCCTTTTCATTAAATTCTTATCTTTCTAATTTTTGAAGACTTTCAACTAGAGAATAAATCATTTATTTAATCTTGAACTCCATATTCAGTCTATTTTCGAATAGTCTTAACACCAGATTAAATTATTATTTAATTTAATCTTTATCCTGTAGAATTCCCCAACTCATGTTCTAACTGACACAAATCTCAATTTCTTGGCATTCATCAATCTCGATCATTGATCTCTCCTTTGAATCTGAGTCAGTCATTCGAAAACCAGCTTTCTATAAATTGACCTGACATTCGTCATTATTCTTCCTCCCAAAATCGATATACTTTTGGAAGAGACTTGTTAATCTTCGATATTTTTCTATAATCACATACATCAAGGCTATACTTGCACACTTACTAAAAATATGAGGGCAAAAATACTATCACGGAAAAATGGAGAAGGACAATCAAGATAATCTGAAGGAGTTTACAGATATTAAGTGAGATTATTTTAATTATCATTTTAGTTTATTCCTTTATTCTTTGTTGTTTAATTTAGATTAATTATTGTTTATTAGATTTAACTTATCTTTCTTGCAACATTATTTTATCTATGTTACATTTGGTGAACCCACCGTGAAGACATCCATCTTTGCAATCCATAGACTTCTATTATTATTTTTTTGCAGGTATCGTAAGGAACGACACATCTGACTGACAAAACGCCACAATTGTAATTGTGAACCAAAATTGACAAATCCTGAAATGCATCTAACAAAACCTGATGCATCTGCAAATTTTTTCAATTCAATTGATTGATGAAAACCATGATGCATTTGCAACTTTAAACAACGCATCTTCCTGGTAACATTTCGAGTTTGAATTTTTTGTTTTACAGTTTTTCTTTTCGATTTTATTTTAGCTAATGTTTGATTTGCAGCGTGTTTTTAGGAGGATAACATAGTGTTTGTAGGACATAGCATAGAAGACATAAAACATTTGAAACTTATTTTCTACAGGACAAGTGACAAAGATAGATTTGAAAAAAAAAACTACTAAATCATTTTCTTGGAGAACCTTGTGATGAAGACAAATGATTAAAAATACTGACAATTTGCATGTAGAACCTAGGTTGAAGGGTTTTAATTTAAAAACTTCTTGCTTGGTAGATTAGAAAATTTCTATTTTGGGCTTAAAATTAACTACTATCTTTCGTGTCTACAATTTTTTAGATTAGAACCTCGATTTGGTACATCATAGTATCCTCTCCCCTTATGCATTCATGCAATCCTGGGTGTAAGAGAACCACTTATTGACTCTATAAATTTGGGCCTATGTTGGTGATTAAGAGTAACCAAAGTGACTCAAAACTAGTGATGGGATTTTTCACCGAGCCACTCCCAACCAGTATACAAATTTTAATACTCGAGGAAAGCCCAGTATTATGAGGATCCCAACGGGCAAGCATTTGATTCCCCAGTACCCTTGAGGTGCATCAAAACTTGCAGAGCTAACCTCTATAGACTGGGATGATATTGCATCTCGCATGGCTCTTCTGAATGGGTGTCCAAACTAAAAATCCAATTTGTTCATAGTTAAGCCAAAATCCTTCTATTTATTGGTCTGGTAGGTCAGACCTGTGAAGTCATCTCATATCTATATGGTTCATTATAGAGATGAAAATTATGCTATGGGGAGTTCATGGGTACTGTATCTTGGCTGCCCTAATAAGTGTGTGTCATGGAGGGGAGCCAGCGGGGTCAAGCTACTAGTCATCCACCTTGAATATACATAGCTGGGGAAACCCAATTGAGAACTTAGTAAATATTATCACTGCCAGCCTTAGGAATTGTACATGTCTTATGGTTTTAACAGATTCATACACATCAAAACTGAAAACAGTTTGTCTTCTATGATTGTATTCTTTATTTTCCAAAACATGGTAACGAAACAGAGTTAGTTTACATTATCATTCACCAGAAAACCGTAAATGATTTGTGAGTCATAACTATCAAATTCAAAACTGCATGTGTCATTACAAGCCATAACTGTTAAACAAAAAACTACATGTGTCTATCAACAAAGTTAGTTTTCACAGGGTTTAGATTCTGAGTCGCATCTTCTTATTAAGTCGCATTTGATTAGTGAGTCGCATATGTCATAAGTTAAACTGCATCTATCTGTGAAAGTCACATTTGTCTATCAATAATCGAGACTAGGTTTTATCAGTTAGCCGCATTTGAAACTTAAAACGCATCTATCAATTTTAGAAATGCATCTGAAACCTGAACCATAATTGACTGTTAACAAAAATATTGAAAACTGCAAACTTAGTCTAGAAAACAAACTATCTTTTTCATCTCTGTTTCTTACAGTCAACCTTGGACAGAAACTGGAAAATTGCTCAAAAACCTTGCATTGTTTAGGTGTCATTTACGTCTTAGAGATAGTCATTTTAGTTGCAAAAAATTATTTATCCAATAGGAATTTGCATATCATAGAATAGAACAACTTTCTGCATCATTGGATACACTCATGCTTCAATTTTCATTATCATTGAACCTAGTCACTTTTGTCTTACTAGTGAACCCTTCCAACTCATTAGTCTAGTTTGGGAAATTCAGCTTATCAGTTGGTCTTTGTCCTACATCAGGTTCCTTGGTAAGGTTAAGTCATAGCTTTGTATTATTCCATAGGTGGTAGGTTATATCCACTTACAATCATTTATTGTCATAAGTCTACTCAAAATTTTGCATATTGTCATCCTAGAATACATCATTTTAGAAATCCATAATTTTAGTGACATTATTTATATTCAGAAAATACCAAAAACATAAACTAGATCATATAATTTTAGGCATAGTTTGCATCACCTTATCTTGAGAAACATTTTCATGGTTGAAACAAGGTCTATAAAGAAACAAAAAGAGATGGCAGACCCACAGGGCTTCATCAATCCTTTCAGAAGCCAACCATCAGGGACAAAGAGACCACACAAAACTTTGCTTGAAAAACATGTCACTAGAAACACACATGGAAAAATTTATTCTGAAGACATAGATGTTGTGGTTCAAGATCTTGAGTTTGCATCCTTTATGGATGAGTGTTTGGAAAATGATCCTCAATGATATCTGGCAAAGTTGCTAGTAGAAGGTGCCACACTACCACAAGAATTTGATGTTCACACCTTGAAAATAACATCTACTCAACCAATGCAAATAGTGACATAAAGTGTTTCAATCCCTCAAATTACCGCAACAATACCAATAGGCATACCCACTAAAACATCCTCAATTGTGAACATGACCCCATTCAACATATCACAAGGTTTACAATTTACTGTGGGAGCATCCTCCTCAAATCCCTTTGGAACAAACACCACTGGTAAAAGAGCCAAAGTTGGCACAAAAACAACACAAGCTATACATCATATCAGCACCAGTACTGTCATTCCACAAATAGGGGCTACACAAATAGGAAATATTCCTATACCAAATCAAAACATGCAGACAAGAAATATTCATATACCAAATCAAAACATTCAGACATGGAATATTCCTATACTGAATCAAAACATTTAGACAAGATATATACCCTCACCAAATCACAATCCATCACAGAATATCGCATTCTATAACACTTACATTGATCCAAACAATGCAACCAACATACAAGTAGATGTTCTCCATAACTAAATGCAAGCTCTCCAACAACAAATGGACACTATGTCAATGTCAGGCAAATGAACTATCTTAGCACAAGATTTATGTCCATGTCCCTTTGAAAAAGCGCTATACATGACACCCTTCCCACACAGATACATTATACCAAATTTACCTAAGTACAATGGGAAGAGGAATCCTTTAGAACACATTAGAGAATTTTCTACAACATGCATGGACAATTACTATGACCCCACATACTTAATGAGGCTCTTTCCGTGAACCCTTGTCGGGATAGCATTGGAATGGTTCTCTAAACTACCATATGGCATAAGATCATAGGGCGAATTAGTTGAGAAGTTTGTTGAACATTTTTCCTTCAACATAGACAATGAAATCACGATAGCTACCTTGTGCCATACCACACAAGAAGAGAGAGAAAACTTCACCACCTCTTTCCAGATATGGAGGAGTTTATCTAGTCGTTGTCCTGTTGAGATACCAGAGAAACAAAAAGTCACGATATTTCTTACTAGGGCACAACTATGGCATTTTTTTGATCAATTTTTCTTTGACACAACACCGAAATGACATTGTATCAAAGAGGGGCAAACTGTAGACACTGAAAATTGGTCTGGGCCTGCAAGTACCATTTTTGACATAATTTCTAAATAACCATGGTCATAATTAAATAATGTTAATTATTTAATTACTTTCCTATACACATCTTTATTCTATTAATTAAATAACTTTAATTATTTAATTAATTCATTATGACCTTTATTCAACCTTGATTAATTAAATAAATCTTATTTATTTAATTACGACCCTAATTAATTTCTTTTTGAATTAAATAATTTATTATTTAATTTACCCTTTATCATATTTCGACTATAATTAAATATTCTTTTCGAATTATTTAATTATTCAATTAACCTTTTCGAGAGTCAATTAAATAAATCATTATTTATTTAATTAAATCTTTTTCAATTTCAAATGTTGAATTAAATAAACATTTAATTCATAAAAAGAGTTATTTTTGTCACATTCTTCTATCGCTTACTTAACTAATTATTCATTTATCACTTGACTTGAGATCTATTTGAATCAGTCAATTGTCTCTCGATTCAACATCTGATCATCTCTACAAAGAGACTCTCTGTCATAACTAGTCAGTTATCTAGTTAAGACTCAAATGCATGAACATATTTATTAATTAAATATTGTTATTTAATTAATTCATTCATGTGTGCATTCAAACAGATCATTGTCAAGTTCTAACTTTATCATTTTCATTCAATTATTATCTTTCTAATTTTTGAAGACTTTCAACTAGAGATTAAATCATTTATTTAATCGTGAACTCCATATTCAGTCTGTTTTCGAATAGTCTTAACATCAGATTAAATTATTATTTTATTTAATATTTATCCTACAGAATTTCCCAACTCACGTTCTAACTGATACAAATCTCAATCACATGGAATTCATCAATCTCGATCATTGATCTCTCTTTCGAAACTGAACTGATCATTTGAAAACCAGCTTTCTATTAATTGACCTGGCATTCATCGTTATTCCTCCTCTTGAAATCGATACTATACTTTTGGAAGAGACTTGTTAATCTTCCATATTTTTTTATAATCACATACATCAAGGCTATACTTGCACACTTACTGAAAATTTGAGGGCAAGAATACTATCACGGCAAAATGGAGAAGGACAATCAAGATAATTTGAAGGATTTTACAGATATTCAGTGAGATTGTTTTAATTATCGTTTTAGTTTATTCCTTTGTGCTTTGTTGTTTAATTTAGATTAATGCTTGTTTATTAGATTTAACCGATCTTGCTTGCAATGTTATTTTATCTATGTTATAGTGAGAATTCAAAGCATGTGGTTAAATTGCAAAGAAATAAATACAAAATTTATAGATGATTCAGGTGTAATTGACGGATGATATTTGAGAGATGATTAATAGTCAAAATTAAATGAGACAATTTGCATGAGAAAGTTTTTCTTTTTTAAAAATGGAAAAATGGAAGAGATAACTGGAGATGGAAATAGAAACTAGTATGAGTTAAGTGGAGAAAAAGGTGGAGAGTGGAAGAGTTAAGTGGAAGAAAGAGGAAGTTAAGTGGCGAGAATCAGGTGAAATGGAAGAGTTAAGTGAGAAGAAAAATAAAAATTAGTAAGAGTTAAGTTGAGAGAAAATAGAGTAACTAAAAATAAATAAATGAATAATATTTATTTATTTTCACCCACGGATGAATAATTAATTAAATTATTAAATTTAATTAATTATAGAATAACTTAGGGTTAGGATGATAAATTAAATGATATGTTTATCTAATCATAGATGAGATTAGGTTAAAGATTAAATAATTTAAAATAATTATTTAATTTAAGAAATAACAAGAAAGATAATTAGAATAATTAAATAATTAAAATTATTTAATTATAAAGATGTGTAGAAGAACAAAATTAGGGTTATATGAAAATGGTTCTACAGGCTCAAGACAATTTTGAGTGTCTACAATTCTTATTATCTTAACAAAGTAGATTGGGTTCATCAAAAGATACCATATCCTTGGAAATATTTTTTTTCTTTAGGAAGACATCAAATAGATAAAAAATCACATCAATAGGCCATATTTATCATAATTTATTTCACAAAGGCTCATGAATGAGCATAATGACCTTTCATCATCACCCTATTTAAGGGCCTAGATTTTGACCCCAATTATCTTTAATCTATTCAAATTATTTTTACAAATGCCTCTACTCCAATAATGTTTTTAATATTTATCTTTTGAGATCTTTTACTCTATTTTTATGGTTATTCTTTGGCCCATCTCTTTATATAATCATTGTTGAAGCATATGAATATTTTCTTGTCAATGTAGACTCTCAATAATGATTGAAAGGTATTTTGATTCCTAAATATCCATTCCAAATTGTTAATGACCAATTCAGTAATAATTCATTCCTCTATCTTGGAGAAAAAGGATTTAATTTGAGCTAGGATTTTTAGTGTTTGAATACATTTTTCTTTTCTTCTAGCTCTAGGATTGAGTGGAAAAAAATGTAATATTTTTTCATATTCTTTCCAATGCAAACCATATTTTTATAGTTCTTATGGATAGAAATGGATTTCTCACAAGGAGGTGTATATGTTCCTTAGCATATCCTTTGCTTTACTATCATTTTTTATCTCTTTGGAAAGTTGTGTTCTTATGAATTGAAAAATAATTGGACTTTTGTGTTGCCAAACCTCTTTTCTTTCCTGCTAAGTTTTAGATTTTCTCTAAAGTTCTTGTTGCTACTCGGATTTAGTACTCTTTTCTTTGTACCCCTTCCAATGCCTCTTATAAAAATCTATAATTCTTTCTTAAGGATTCTAACTATGCCTCTTTAGCGAAAGGAAAAATGAATTTATATACTTCCACAAGAATTTTGTTATCTTCCAAATGATTCTAGTGGTCTTCGCTTGATTGATAGTTATATATAAGGATTGGATTTGTGTGGTAAGTATTTTCCTAGACATTGGAAGGTAATTGGAACCTCAAGAAAAGGGGTATGTGTTGATTAAGTGCTATCACACCCACTTCCAAAGTTATTCCATTCAAGGGTAACCCTAAAGATCTCAATGCAAGAGAAAGAAGTCTTATATTGGGGTTATCCTAGGGACTGAATATGATCTAATGAGGGGTTCACTACCAAGTTTAGAATTGGAAAAGATAATGAAATGCTAGATGAAATGAAAAAACCCTAACTAAATGCAAACTAACACCAAATGACCTAAAAATGCAAATGAAACAACACCGAACACTACAAAATAGAATGTGTGCACCTAGAAATCTGGAGAAGGCTGAATGGAGGCCTGAATCACTAGAAATTCTACTTTCAAAGCTGACTAGGAATCATTCTCCAAGTTGGGCGAATCAGTCTTTTTTTTAGGAAACTATATAGGAACATAAATTTGCCAAAAGGGTATCCAAATCTGCAAAATCCTGAAATTTGATTGGAACTAGAACTCATTTGCTAGAAGGGGTGAATCAGTCTAGTTGGGATTTTCTGCAATTTCAAAATTCCATATTTCTCTTCTCAGTCTTCTCTATCCTTCCTAATTGATTTCCATATTTGAATCTCTTATTTGCAATCTGTAGGACTTCTCCAATGTTCTCCAAGGCTTGATGACAACATTTCGCCAATCTCGCTCCTTAGTAAATAAGAAACCTAAACCTATAAATCACACAAAAAAGAGAGGGAAAATTTTTGGTGGGTTAGTGGATAGGGGTTTTCCTTGGTCAAGCCCCTTCTTGGTAATTAAACCTTAAAATGAAAGCAAATTTGAACGAAGAATGATGAATGAACAAAAGAAAATGTTGCAACTCACCAAACCCTTGCAATAATGTGTTGCAAACATGAGTGAAATGGCTACAATGGATGTGGTTCTTGATTATTGTTTGTATGATGTTTATCTTGCATGAATTTTTTTCTTGAATCATAAACCCTACATCACAATTGTTAGCACAATAACAAACATGATGGATGAAATATTTGACATGATGATTGACATTTGAATGTTTCTCTAAAATCCTTGATAATATTCCCTTGAACTCTCTTGAATGATCTTGTGAATGCTCAAATGCTCTTGTGAACTCTTTTGAATGCTAGGTGTAAATATGAGTGAAAAAACCTTTTATTTATACTTAATTATGCAAGAATTCTCGAAATTACAACACTACAATCCAACATCAGATCTAGGAGAATAAAATCTTGTTAGAAATTTAAATTAAATTTGATTTTGGACCATAAGAGACTCATTTTCCAAGTTGGATGAATGATTCCCATCAGGCATAATATATGGGACCAAAAACCAAAAGTTCTTAGATATGTGTGAAAACTGGGTCGGGGCCAAAAGATCCAGGTGGGACCCATTCACCCAAGGTGGTGAATGAGTCCCAGATTTATAAATCTAGGCCACACAAGCTAGAAACACTTGAATTATAATTGGGTATTGATTGGTGCTGAGATTATCCTTAAGAAGGTGCAATAAATGAGTCTTGTGGATGCAAAACGGGGCCAATTAAAGCATAAAAAATCCCAATTATTAATGAGAAGCCTAGAGAAGTGTGAAATTGTGTTATGACACTTTACAACACTCCAAATAAGGCAAGATTAAAGTTGATTTTGATTAAAAAGAGGTTTATGAAGTTTAGTTATTTGAAAAAACACAGTAGAATCCATTAGTTCACAAGGGCCCAAGACTTGATGTGAATGTGTCAACCACATTAAAACACTAAATCAAGGAAAAATTATGCCCAAATCACAAGGAGGACCCAAACAAGCCAAAAAAAGTAGAAGGGTTACTTTTTTAGTTACTCCATCTAGCCCCCACTTTAGTGAGAGGCTGAACTTGCTTCAAACTCACACTAAAGTATACCAATGCACATCAAGAGGGATCCAAGTGTACCAATGTTAGTAAGATGAGATGAAAACAATCAAGATAGGTGATCAATCCCCTAGGATCGAGATCCCATGGCAAACCAACATAGGCACAAAAGAAAACATGTGAGAACATTTGATATAAAAAACAAGGAACGAAGCACACACATGCACTGTCAAAGATGAAAGAGAGAAAAAAAGAAGAGAGGATCAGATCAAGCTTTGACCATTTTTCCATCATGATGTGGATCATATCTAGGTTTTTTTTCTAAAAATTGCATACTCACTCTATGGAAACAGAACTCCTGGCTATCCAGTAGGTGAGAAATCAAAAAAGGTGAGAAACATACACTCATGGCTGGTGTGCACTCACACACACACAAGTGGCTATGGGTAAATTCATATCTCGGTTGGGCTTCCCACTCAAACCATACCAAATTTATACCTCCTAATAAATTTAATAAGGTGCCATGCAAAATAATTTTTAAGCTTCATGAGATTAGAGAAATTTTGTATGCTTGGAGCTCATGAACAGACAAGATGGCTCCACAATAATGCAAGTTGTGTTATGCAATGTGGCCATATAACAACAAAATGAAAAATAAGGAATGTTCAAATGATTATATCTTAGTTCATGTGAGGTATTTAACTTAGGGAACATTGTGCCTACTATCTCCAAGAGAGTGTTACGAAAAAATTCAATAGTGAAACAAATTTTCCAAATGCCAAGTCTTAGAGGAGAAAAGAGATGTATTTTAATTTTTACAATTAAAATTCATTAATAAACACATGAAAGAAATAACAAAACTAAGAAACAAACACATAACACAATTGAAACCAGATTTACGCGGGAAAAACCTTACGAGAGAAAAACCCACCACACCAAAGAAAGATCACTTGTATTATAGTAATCAAATTACATACAAGTTATAGTCTCTCCTTTTCAGATGAAAATTCTATATCAACAACATTTCCCTGATCAACCTTGTATCGAATTACACTGTTACAATGCATTCATTCAACATACAATGAAATTCACTCTCTGATCATTTAACTAACCAACCCAACCAGACCAGACCCTTGATTGAACTGTTCATCACTTGCTCAAGCTATCTATTTGATTCCCACAAGAAAATGGTCACAACAATTCAATTTCCCAATCGGTTTGCATTCTGTATCACTCATTGGTCCAAGACAAAACACGTACGACAAACACTTGGTCAACCAATTTCAACTTTATCGCTCATCGGTGAGACAACAGAATGTGTTAAATCGATGTCACACTGTCCATAGGCTATCGCTCAGACTTCGGTGAAGTCTCTCTGATCTTTAAGACCATTGGCAAGACAATCGCTATCACCAACACAATAGGAAGCCACATCGAACATTCATGTCTCCCCGATGACCCAATGAACACTAAGATTGTGCATATCGGCAAGAGACGTCGAACATTCACCAAGAGAAGATCCATCAGTGAGAGAAACACCACTGATAGGAGATCAGGAGGTCACATCAACAACACAAGTCTCCTTGACGTGTTCATCACCAAGACTCTCCCCGATGATCTTCGTCGCCTAGACATTTTCTATCAGAGCGAGCTGGAGATGTCACCCTGACTTTTCTGGTCACACCGATATCACCGAGACAACCATGAGTTCATGTCGATGTCACCAAGACTTCTATTGTCAAGTGAGTTTGGAAACTCACTTCGATAGATCATGTCACCCCTATGGTTCTCATCACCAAGACAGATCCAAGGTCATAGTGATCTGATTAGCTGCTCATCAGTAAGACATTCGAAAGGTCTCATCGATATTTCTCTTTCATGATTTCAATGTCAGTAAGCATTGAGGAAATTTTTCCAATAATCTCCCACTTGACGAAGATCTTAGTGACACCTCCAGAGCACAAAAAAACTACTGAGTTTTATGGGCACCAAGGCCCATCGAACTGGTACACCACCTATACTTGTTTGTGCTCACTAGTTTTGTCAATGCATTTGCAACATTTCAAAAAGTATCCACCTTTTCTAAAGAGACCTTTCCATCCTCCACCATATCTCATATAAATTGATATTGCACATCAATATGTTTCATCCTGGCATGGAAAGTAGGATTCTTTGCCAAAAAAATAGCACTCTCACTATCACAATAATTTATAAATTTCCCTACATCAAACCCAGTGTTAGAACACAAATGTTTTAACCAAATTTCTTCTTTATAGGCATGAGTTTCTACCATGTATTCAACCTCCGTAGTGGACAAAGAGACTACATCTTGTCGCTTTCTCATCCAACTAATTGCACCACCATTCAACATGAAAGTATATCCACTGGTGGACCTTCTACTATCAATGTCCCCTGCCCAATCAAAATCCACATATCCATGAATGATGAGAGTCCTCTGTGATCCAACCAAATTCCAATGGTAACACAAAGCATAGTCTGAAGTGCCCATCATAAATCTAAACACTCTTTTCACAGCATCCCAACGTGTCCTTCCTAGATTCACCATAAATTGACTAAGAAATCCCACTTCTTGGGAAATGTTTGGCCTTTTATAGACCATTGCATACTTTAAAATACCAATTGCACTAGCATAAGGCACTCTAGCCATGTCCTCCATCTTAGTAGGATATTTCAGACAATAATCAATAGATAGCTTCGTTCCCTGCAAAACTGGAACAACTAGCTACTTGCAATCATTCATACCAAATCTCTCCCGAATAGTATTAATATAATTACTTTGGCTAAGCCATAACTTTTTTCCCTTCCTGTCCCTGGTTATTTCCATCCCCAGAATATACCTAGCTGTACCTGTTGGGTCTCAAAAACGCTGGTTTGAATGAGCCACATGAGGTTTCCAAACTCTCACTACGTTATTGGTCAACTAACAAGGCCAACCAGTATGGTTGAACCCTCTACTCTTAAGGCTCTGCTAGACCTAGGCGGGTGCACCTATATGAGCAGCACAGATTTTGAATTTATGTTTCCTACTTGATCTAACTATCCACAAATGGCAATTTAACAGTGGAAAGATATGATCCTAATTTGGTATGAATTGTATATGCAATATTAAGGTGTGAATTAATATGTTCAATTAAGAGATGTCAAATGAAATGAATAAAACTAATGTAATGAAAATAAGGTAGATGAGTGCCTTATTGGGTAAAACGGAGTCAAATGAAAGCTTTTAATGAGTGGTTTCTATCTAGAAATTCCTATAATCATTTGGCATATAACTATGAGTTTACAACTGGTATAAACATGCAAGGATGTAATTGATAAACCCTCCTTGAGGTAGAATATCAAATCTAATTATCTGATTCTTCTTACTGATCCAAATGACATTCCCAGATTAATGTAATTGATTGAAATGAATTTAATTCTTCATTAAAGAACCCAATTAATCAAACCACATAGAAACAAAAAATGTGTACTGATAAATTGAACATATACTTGATACTTCAATTTAAACAATCAAGAAACATCAGATTGGAGACAATCAAATAATTGTAGGAATCCAACAAACAATTGATGCCAGAATGAAATCACCAAATCAATAGTCTTTCATTATCTTCCTTGAAATTCATACATGCAACATAGTCTCCTTGAATATCATTATGAAAATATAGTGCTTACAGAAGTTTATCCTATTCTAATTCTATCTTCCAACTCTTTTCTATTATCCAACAACGGATACTTATACACTTAGTTTGCAGAAGGACATGCCTTTTCAAAAAAAATTTAAGCATAAAACGTTAACAAGTTCATTAATTAATTTCTGTTAAGCCACAAATGAACTATAGACATGTGCTCTGTATAATCCTGGAGCTTATGTGTGTTTGCATCTCCCAACACATCACGGATCATGATCTCCATCATCATCACTCGTTCATTCTTCTCACATGCTTCATCCAATGTTATATCCTTTGCAGTGGTTGTGTTCAATATCTCTTGGAGTATCGAGTCGCATTCGCCTTTCCATGTAGTCGCTTCTTTCAGTTCTCTTTCATCATTGTAGAACTTATTCAATCTGCCATTAGTAGCTTCAATCAATCCATGCACATCCCCTTGTAATTCCTCAAAGAATTCCTTGTGCTTATCCATGATACGATTGGAATTTTCAATTCTCGCAGCATTAGGAGTACCCTTTTTCATTTCCTCAATTCTTTCTTGGATTCTATCATCCACTCTTCTATGTTCTTTTATAGCATCCATGTATTGTGAGTGTTTTCCCCAAAGTTTATTCAACCAAGTGTTTAAAATAGCCTACCTCTTTTTGATGATTGCAGTGAGTGTGTCCACTTTTCCTTGTGAGTATGCACTTGACCCTTCCCAATGGTCCTTTTTATGTGAACTCTCACCTTGGGTGAGCATCTTCGTTGGCCCTGTTACAGCTCCTACCAGGTCCTTTAAATGTTCATTCTTTCTTAGAATTCTCTCGTTATAGGTTTTATACATCTCTCTCTCTCTGATCAATGCTTGGATCTTGGCTTTATTCAACTTTGCTATATTTATCCCAATGTCTGCAATTGCAACAAGATCGGCCTCTCCAACCTTCAGAGTCATGACATGTCTGAATGCTTTCTCAGTATCAATAACAATTGAATTCTTGTGAGGGGAATACAAAGCCCCAATCATCAATGTTTCATCATCAAGATTGTATCTTGATCCTGTATATACCTCCGTCACCTTCTCTATGTTGAGCTTGTGGGTAGCATGGTTATCTATCAAGAAACTATCAAAAACTAATGCAGAATTGAGATCCAAACCTAGGAAAATCATAACACCTGCTTTTTCTAACATCTCCCTTCCCTTTTCAGGGGTCATGTTCGTCATCTCTTTTTCCACCTCATCCCTTAAGACTTTTAACAATTGATCCTCATTTCCTGGTGTGACATTGTCAACTAGTCCTCTTATTTTTTTCCCTTTCTTCTTGTATAAAAATGTTTTAAACTCTGAGTTCTTCACAAATTCATCATCTACTATAAAAGACCTATAATCTTGATGTCTCGTATCTACATCCATAGTTTCCTCAACATCTGTTTCTCTAGCAACATAGACATAATCCTGAGTCCTTATTCTCGATACCTTCCCAGATGAGCCATGTGGCCTGTCAGTTTCTGATATTCCTTTAATGGAGGATAACAACTCAGCATCTACCAACTCCTGATCATGCTTCTCAATCACCATTTCTACTTCCTCTGCCTCCAATTTTCTGATTATGTCATCAAATTGATAGGGTACATGCTAGTACCCTCCAAAATTTATTCTTTGTCTGGCAGAGTGGATATATCCCTCTGGATCAAAGTTTTTTCTTGATGGTGCTCTTCTCATGTTGTAGTGCAATAATTTATCCAGGATCAGATTGTATCCCTCCTTTTCCAATATAATAAAATCACCAAAACATAATGTACTGAGCATAAAGGCCCATTTCCTATATGAACTTAAGTTCATGACACTGGAGAAATCCATTTGCCTAACAATTTCTAAGTATGCAATTCTATCTGGGACTGTTCTAGGCAAAATGAATGGTGTATCCTCAAAACCATAAACCCTAATCATTGTGGCATTCTCTAAGCAATACCAATCCCCCCAGTTGTGGTTGATTGGTCCATTATAATCCCTAGGCCTAAGAAACCTCTTTACTTCTTCAGATAAGGAATAATCACAAGGATGATTAAAAAATCTATACAAAGGTTTCACAAAGAATTCTTCAAAATGCAAGAAATTGGAATTAGCAAACCTGTTGTCCCAAATAGTAGTCCATAACTGAATAGGCAATGGCCTACCTTCCTTATCAGATTGTGAAATCCTCAGCTCCTGGGGTCATAATCCAAGCTCTTGTCCAAAATATAACACTAAATACATCAACAGTGAATAATTTCTAAGATGCAAGACAGAGGAACCATTTCTTTATCGCTATCAACCCTGCATCCAGTTCCTTAAATACATGTGAAGCATAATCAAATGATCTAGAATTGTGATACTGAATAGCTACAACAATCACCAATGGCACAACTGTCATATGCTCTGGGACTTCAATCCCTAATAACTATCCCACTAAAAAATAAGTTAACTTCTGGTAGGGTTCGAAGAGATCCACATGAAATGGTGGTCCCTCACTGTCTGCCATTGGAGTAGGTTTACCATTAAACCTTATTTTGTGCAGGGGTAATCTCCATCCTTTATAAATGGTGTCCATTCTTCTAAATTCACTATTGAGCTCTTCACTTATTATTTTCTCACTGCATATTCCTTCCAACCTGAAAACCTCAGCTATTGCATTCTCAGATATATGTATTAATGGATTCCCTGACAAATCACATATATCTTTATTCTTTGGGTTATAATGACCAGCCAACAATTTTATCAGTTCGACATCAACAAAGACATTAGGGCACACTAATTTTCCCAAATTGAGCCTCCACGGATTGCACACTAGCTCAAAGTGATTTCTCCTATGGTAATGAAAATTGAACAACTCGTACCCTCTAATTGGGGTCCAAACATCCCCTATGTATTTGTATTTGTCATCTAATTTATCAATTTCCACTTTGAGCTGCATATAATGCCTAGCTTTAGGCCCTAAACCAAGTAACTGGTCTATGAGGTCTTGATTTAACTTCCTTTCAGTGCCCTCTGGTTGCAATTTAGTTTTTTGCTTCTTTTCCTTTGATTGACTACCCTCCCCGGGTTTTCTTCCCTTTATTTTTCCTGAACTAGTTCCTTCCATTTTCAAAATTCATGAGTTTTGAGAGGATAAGAAACTTAATATATTTTTCCTACAAATCCAAGTCAGCTGAATGCCCTAATTGTTCTTTTGGTTCACCTCCTCTCTTTCGTTGCCAATTCTGTGAAACAATGATTTCAATTGAGCACACCCTGATATGCAAAATCTTTTATGCTTTGTGGCACCATTAATGTCTTTACTGAGACATGAACGCTGCAATTTTTTTGAAATTCTCACCGTCACATCAGGGATCATATCGGCAAGACATTTCAAATCTCTGGCTGATCCACCTATTCAACACTCACCCATCCGCTAAGACGTCTTGCAGTTTCCCCGACATCACAAGTCTCCCCAATAGTTTCTTTCCTTTTGATTTTTATATCGCCATGACCTTCACCGAAGCAACTATTTCCCAAACTTAATGAATCGGGCCAATGGTTCTTCACCTTACTCCAAAAGCTCTTCATCTCACCGAGATGTTCACTTTATCGACTTATGTCACCGAGACCAAGTATTTGTTCTGCCGACAGAATGATACTCGCCGTAATCTCTCTTAGATCTCCCCGCTGAGACATATCTAACCGATATGATTTTTCTTCGGCAAGACCACGCGCATTGTCTTCTCGACACCCTTTATTTCCACATGCTCAATTTTGTTGGTGTAACCCAAGGGGTCGGTAAGACTCTCTGAACTCTCCCCAGCATCATTTGTCTTACCAAGTGAGTCCTCCCTTTGCTTTATTGGCAAGACCAGTAACGCTTCGAGCAGTGCTTTTAAATCTCACTCCGATGACCATAGTCTCTTCGATAGACTTTATTTTATTCCAATCGGTAAAAGGTAACCTAGCTCGATATGACCTTACATCGTCACACCGATACCTTTTGTCTTGCCGATAAGAAATACAAACCTGTATTCTCTTGGTGTATAACTTTATCAGTATGACCCTTCTGATGTCTTACTGATATAGTGAGGAAATGCATATTATCATCGATGAGACCTGCATCAACTTATGCCAATATTTTCAAATGTTATAGATTTAATGCCAGATGAAATTTACGGGGCTTTATGGCAAAAATTTAATCCGGACTTTGGTAAAAAATTCTATGTGAGGAATTTTATGTTTGTATTATGAACCTTTTGGGAGACTAATAATCATGAAGGGTTAATGAGGTTGTCAAAATTTCACAGTTTCAATAGTGGCTCCATCTGGGGATGAATGATTGTGAGATCATTGCAAGGATCTAGATCTCTGGGTGAGTAGACCGAACAATATGGATGGAAACAAGTGGAGATGAATATGATCCTAAACTATTGTACATGGAGAAAAGATCAAATAAGGATTTCCAGGATTGTCCATGTACTAGCAATTTCCTGTATCCTTTACTTCCTATACTACTATGCATGGAAAGTTTATGAGAAGTTTTCTTCAAGAGTTGTCCATGCACTGGCAACCCTTGATCCTCTATGACTTTTAAGAGAAAAAGGTTTCTAGAAATTTCCCATGTACAGGCATCTCCTGTTCTTCACCACTCATATTTTTAAAATAATATGAATCCTCTCCTTGCTTTCCAATAATAAAAAAAGGTCCTAGCCATAATGCCTCAAATTTTCCATGTTTTCCCTTCTCCTAGCACCTAGCATTCCACATCAATACCAGATCATCCTTTTCAAATTTTCTATTTTTGTCTTTTTTGTCAAACAAATATTTCATTTGTGCTTGCAATTTCATGGCCTGGTTTTGAGCTATTCTCCTTATTTCATCAAGTTCTGCAAGTTGCTCCATTCTCTCCTCCATTGGTTTAGGAACATCTATATCTTCTTGAAGGATAAATTTGTAAACTGGCAATAAATTTTGCAAAGGCATCCTAGCTTGTGTTCCATACACTAATTCATATGGGGATTTTCTAACTGCCTTTTTGATAGTAATCCTATCTGCCCATACAACCAACCTTAACTTTGAATCCCAAGATTTTTTGTTCTTACCGAGCATCCTTTTTATGATTTTTAAAAGACTCTTGTTGCTAGATTCTTCCTGACCATTGGCTTGTGGATGATATGGGGCAGAATAAGAAATGTTAATGCCATATGTTCTACAAAATTCTTTGAACTCATCAGACCTGAAACACATGCCATTATCTATAATCACTCTCAATGGTGTACTGAATCTAGTAATAATGTTATCCATTAAAAATTTGACTACAACTTTACTTTTTGCTTGTTTGGTTGGGATTACCTCCACCCATTTGGTGAAGTAATCAGTGGCCACTAGTATCCACCTATGTCCTCCACTCGATTTCTCTTGTATTTCCCAAATGAAATCAATCCCCCACTGATGAAAAGGGGCTTCAACCTGCATAGGTCTGAGTGGTAGAGATTCCTGATACTTCATTTTCCCTGAGAACTTCTGGCATGCTTCACACTTCATTACATATGAAAATGAATCATTAAAAACTTTTGGCCAGTAATAACCTGCCCTAAGGATTTTATGTGCAGTTGTTTTTGCTGAATAATGCCCTCCATAGACCCCTTCGTGCATTTCTTTCAGAACATGATCAGCTTGTGACTCATCCAAACATAATAACAACATGTCATCTCTGTTTTTCCAGAATAAATCACCTTCTATACATACATTTTTAGAGGCCTGTAGTTTTAAAGTTCTTTTTTGGTTATCATTGAATCCTTCCGGGAACTTTGTGTTCCTAAGGTAATGAATGATGTTTGTGTACCAGGGTGTGTGTTCAATACTTGCAATTGAATTTCCTTCTTCTTGTACATTGCAAATTTGATTTGCCTCAATGTTTGTTTCTGCCATTAATTTGGCCAATCCTTGGCCTCTTATTAATTTAGTAATCTATATTTCCATATCAAATTCTTGAATTTTGTTAATCCACTTGCACCTCTTCCCTGTCACTTCTGATTGTGTCAAGATGTCTTTGACTACTACGTGAGGAACATATGCAATTACTTTGGCTCCAACAAGATACGGTCTAAAGGCTTTTGTGGCCTTTACCAATGCAAAGGCTTGTTTTTTCATTATGTCATACTTCAACTCCGATCCCTGTAAAGATTTACTAAAGAAAGATACAGGTTGCTCATGACCATCCTCATTTTTCTATAACATGACAACAACTATTGTATGCAAGGAAGCAAATGAAAATATTTGAAAAGGTTTTGTGAAATCAAGAGATTTGAGGGAAGGGGCTTCCTTAATGTCTCTTTTAATGGATAAAAAGGCTTCTAATGCTTCTGGGGTCCATTCAATTTTTTGTCCTTTCTTTAGCATTTTTTATATGGGTTTGACAATCTCAGCAAAGTTGGACACAAACCTCCTAACAAAATTAATCTACCCAAAGAATGATTGGATGGCTTTCATATTTTTAGGGATAGGAACCTTATCTATAGCCTCAACTCTCGCAGGATCTATCCTAGCTCCCTCTTTTGATACAATGTGTCCTAAGAGTTTTCCCTCTGTAACAGCAAAATGACATTTCTTAGGGTTCAAACTAATGCCATATTCTAAAGCTTTAATGAATATTTTTTCAAGATTCCCTATATGATCTTCAACCTTTTTTGAGTAAGCCATAAGGTCATCTTGATACACCACCATTATAGCATTGATCAGGTCAGAAAATGCTAAGTCCATAGCCCTTTGAAAGGTTTCTTCCGCATTAGTGAGACCAAAAAGCATTCTCACATATACATATGTTCCCCATGGGGTTGTGAAAGTTGTTTTGTATTGCTCACATTCCTTGACCTTAACCTGGTTATAACTAGAAAAACCATCCATCATAGACAACAGCTCACACCCAGTTACCTTATGCAATATGGCTTCCATGTTAGGCAGTGGGTAGTTATCTTTGAGAGATGCTACATTCAAATTTCTGAAATCTACACACAGTCTGATATCTCCATTTTTCTTTCTAACAGTAACAAGGTTTGACACCCATGTCGAATGCCTGATAGGTTTAATGATACCCCCGTCTCTAAGTTTGGCCAACTCCTCCTACATTTTTGGTTCCAGTGTGGGGTTAATGGGCCTATGTTTTTGACTAAATGGATTTGCATCTTCTTTTAATAGGATTTCATGTTGAAATAAATCCTCCCTATATGCCTTGAGGTCCTCATAAGACCATGCGAACACATGTTTATGCTTTCTTAACAATGAAATCAGCATCCTTCAGACAATAAGGCTTATCTTCTTCCCAATATATACCTTCCTTGGTGACAATTTGGTCCCTAAGTTTATTTCTTCAATATATTCCCTTTTGACTGGTGTTTGTTTCATAAGGGATTGATCACTCCCATCATATACTCTTTCCAATGCCACTAACCCCTTGGGAAGTTTATTAGTCTTAAGTTGTAGGATTTTCTTTCTAAATACTGTCTGTTCTCCATCTATCTCTTCCACAAAGGCATTGAAATCAATTTCCTGAGCCTCATACTGGTCTATACAGTGAATAAATTTTAAAAGATCAGTGTCATCATTAAAAACCTGCCAACTAAATACATTGTCTGGCACAACAGGTCTTGCTTTGAACTCAACTTGGGACACTCCTGCTAGCATGATATCATCTTGTTTTAGTGCTACATTTTCCAAGAAGTCTGCCATTATATTTTTTGATCTATCCACCCAATCAATGGAGAAAGCATCAAACAGTTCAATTGTATCCCATATTGCATTTTTGTACTATTTCAGTCTTTTATTTTTTGCTACATATTTTGATCTAATCTGAGATATAACCAGCTCCGAGTCCCCAAAAACTGTTAAGAGTTTAATCTTGTGTTTAACAACTAGATTCAATCATGTCAATAAAGCTTCATATTCCGCTACATTGTTTGTACATTAAAATGCTAACAAAAATGAATATTTGAAAGTTGAACCATCAGGTGATATAAAAACTATCCCAGCTCCATTGCCTTCTTGGCTGCATGCTCCATCGAAGTACATTTTCCATATCCCTTGTTGATTTTCAAAAATATTTTTATCAATTGGATCTTTGCTTACCAACCCAGGTTGAGATAGTTCCACTCTAAAACTTCCCAAATCAACATCACATAAGCAATTCAATGGCTCTTGAGGAGCATATTCAACAATTTGATTCATTCTAGGTTCTTTATACAATTTTACCTCTTCTCCATTCACTGGTATGGTGGCATACGATAAGTCAAACTATACATTGCCTCCTACTACTGCAGTCCACTATCTCGATAGAAGCATTCCAAACTGGGGAGGTGTGTCAATTATGGTTATGTCAATAGTGTAAGCTGCTTGTGGGTAAGTTGCTAATCTTACCTCCACATTCTTCATTATTCCCACAACCAGGTCAGGCCTGCTATCCATGGCGTAGCATTTACCTCCTTCCACATCTATCCACAAACCGAGCTGCTTCATCACCCCTACTGGCATGATATTCATGGAGGCACCTAAATCTATCATAAAATTTCTTACTAGTTTTCCGCTTATGAGTAAAGTGGTGAAGAATGGGTCAATTTGTGGTGTGTTCATTAGGCAGGCCTTTAGGATTTTTACCTCCTTTCTTTTATTATTTATTTCATAAACTTCTTTGTTTTTAGGGCTTATATTTTGATTTCCACTAGAAATTAATTGTATGGCGCCTTCCCTATATTCCTTTATTTTCATCATTTCAATTAATGGGACAAGAATTTTCAGTTGAGATAAAGCTTGTATAAAATCAAAGGATGTACCTTCTATTCAGATTGCCTTTTTAGCTTCAATGAATTCTCCTTTGTTCTCTTCCTTTTCCCTTTTGGATGTTTGATCTGGCTTTTGCTTCTCAATGGGAAATTTTTTACTTTCCTCCTCGGGAGATCCCTTATGTTCTCTTTTGTCTGGTTCTTTATCATCAATCCCTTTTGATGTCTCATCTGATGCTTCTTTATTTTTTATAAATATCCCTCTTGGGACACCCTCATCTCTATTCACCATTCTGTTTCTCAAACAATATTTGTTTTTGGCTTCCTCCACTGCTGCAATTGCCAATCTTTTAATCTCTTCTTCACTTGGTCTTCTTATATTGCATCTATTAGTTTGACTTATAGATGCAACAGGGGGATCTTGCTCATTATCATTTTCTTCATGATCAGAGAAAACATGTTGATCTGCCATGTGAACATTGTATTTTTGGTGATCAACATTGTACTCATATCCTTCCTCCTCTGAAGATGCATATTCCTGCTCTGAAGAGTTAAGAGTGTGGGAAGTTAGGTAGACATTCTGGTCTTCACCACCATCATCTTCCAGTGTGTCTTCTTCTGGTATTGACTGAGTTGTTACACAATTTTCTGGGGAATGTGGTGCATAACAGACTGAGCACCAAGGACTCTTATCTACCATATATGTCCCTTTCTTTTTCAATGGATCTGGTGTTTCTTTATTTCTTGGCCTATCACTTATCGGCTTCCCATCCTTCCAATTGGTATTATAAGGCATGTCATGCAGCCTTGGTCTTTCATTCCTATATGTGTTCTCTTGTCTATTTGGAGGAGCATATTGGGGAACCCTAGGGTTTTCCCTTTTAGAAAATATCCCTGCAGCTTTCCTAATATTTTCAATAGTTAAGGCTATCTTTTGGGCCTCAGCTAGGTTCCCAGGACCTCTATTTCTCAATTCATATCCCGTCTTGGGGTCAAAGGCTTTCAAATAGATACTCAACATAGTAGGATCAGCCAACTTGGATGCCTGAGGTATTTTATTATGTAATTTAACAAAACTTTGGTTAAAATCAAAGGCTAACTCATTTTGATGTTTCTGGATAGTCACTAACTCATTCAAGGCAAAATATGATGCACACTGATTCCCACACTGCTGAAGAAACTGCTCATGAAATACCTGAATGGAATAAATGGATGCAGTTGGTAGACTCCTAAACCAGTATCTAGCATCCTCAATTAGTGACATCATAAATAGTCTCATTTGTACATCCTCATACTACATGTCCAAGTCCTGAATGACTGCTTTAAAATTTCTCAGATGTTCCTCAGTTGTAACTGCATTACTTCCTATGAATTTGGGGACTAAGTTCTGCCAATTGTTGTCTAGAGGGTAAGGGTAGATTTGAAATCCAACAAGATCAAATTGTCTAATCATGGTTGTGCATTGTGGAGGAAGATTTTGGAGATGCTAATGCTAGTAGAGTGGGTTATTATTTTCCATGTATTGTGGACCTTGTGGGGGTACATACTGCTGATGAGGAGGTGGTTGAATATTTCAGTGTTGTGGTGGAGCATTTATGTTTCTATATTGATTTCTATGCTGATTTCGGTGGGCTTGAGGGGAATTTGATGGCTTCACATTGTTGTTTTTATGAGGGGGTGTATATTTGGGTGAATCGGCCACAGATGTTTTGATTTGAGCTTTGTGTAATTTCATCTTTCTTAATTCTTCCATTGCTTGAAGTTGTTGCTTGTATTGTACCCTTAGTTTTTCTGCATGTTGCCTCATTTTCTCCCACTGTGTATCTTCTTCATTTTGTGTCATGAGTTCATGGTTTTCTTTAGATGTTGCCTCATATTCGAGTCCTTCCTCAAAAAGTGCAATTCTCTAATCACATTCAAATTTTCTCCTTTTCTTAGCTTCAAATTCAGCCATGAACTCTTCATCTTCATCATGGCTTATTCGATGGAAAGGATTTCTCTTCTCTTTAGGAGTATGAAGCTCTTTAGATGGGCTATTCTCAATTCTTAATGCCTCATATGAATTGTGAGTCCATAGGTGGTTTTGATATTCTATTTTTTGTGGTTGGATCTAGGTCATTGAATACCTTCTTGCTTTGATCACTTTTATAAGTCCGTTTACCCTTGTCATTAGGACCATCTCCCTCCTTGTACAAAGATCTCCTTCCTTACATGTTGTGAGATACTGTGATGGTCTAAACTCTAGGTTCATTCCTTTATGATTTGTATCTTATTGTATTAGCCTCAATGCTTTTGTTCATTCAGAGTCGCCACCTAATTTTTCTAAAAGTGAGAAAATATTTTGTGGTTATTTTACCCAGCGGAGTCGATTTTTCAAATTTCAATTATGGTTTTCTTTTAGTGACTTTATATGGAAAGGTTGCTACTACCAGACTTCTCTCTAGTTTCCCTAGTAGAGTCACCAATTTGTTGGGTCTCAAAAATGTTGGTTTGAATGAACCATGAGAGGTTGCCAAACTCTCAATACGTTATTGGTCAACTAACAAGGCCAACTAGTATGGTTGAACCCTCTACTCTTAAGGCTCTGCTAGACCTAGGTGGGTGCACCTATATGAGCAACACAAATTTTAAATTTATGTTTCCCACTTGATCTAACTATCCACAAATGGCAATTTAACAGTGGAAAGATATGATCCTAATTTGGTATGAATTGTATATGCAATATCAAGCTGTGAATTAATATGTTCAATTAAGAGATGTCAAATGAAATGAATAAAACTAATGTAATGAAAATAAGGGAGACCAGTGCCTTATTGGGTAAAATGGAGTCAAATGAAAGCTTTTAATGAGTGGTTTCTATCTAGCAAGTCCTATAATCATTTGGCACACAACTATGAGTTTACAACTGGTATAAACATGCAAGGATGTAATTGATAAACCCTACTTGAGGCAGAATATCAAATCTAACTATCCGATTCTTCTTACTGATCCAAATGACATTCCCAGATTAATCTAATTGATTGAAGTGAATTTAATTATTCATTAAAGAACCCAATAAATCAAACCACATAGAAACAGAAAATGTGTACTGATAAATTGAACATATACTTGATACTTCAATTTAAACAATCAAGAAACATCAGATTGGAGACAATCAAATAATCATAGGAATCCAACAAATAATTGATGCCAGAATGAAATCACCAAATCAATAGTCTTTCATTATCTTCCTTGAAATTCATACATGCAACATAGTCTCCTTGAATATCATTCTGAAAATATAGTGCTTACAGAAGTTTATCCTATTCTAATTCTATCTTCCAACTCTTTTCTATTATCCAACAATGGATACCTATACACTTAGTTTGTAGAAGGACATGCCTTTTCGAAAAAGTCTTAAGCATAAAATGTTAACAAGTTCATTAACTAATTTCTGTTAAGCCACAAATGAACTGCAGACATGTGCTCTGTATAATCCCGGCGCTTATGTGTGTTTGCATCTCCCAACACATCACGGATCATGATCTCCATCATCATCACTCGTTCATTCTTCTCACATGCTTCATCCAATGTTATATCCTTTGCAGTGGTTGTGTTCAATATCTCTTGGAGTATCGAGTCGCATTCGCCTTTCCATGTAGTTGCTTCTTTCAGTTCTCTTTCATCATTGTAGAACTTAGTCAATCTGCCATTAGTAGCTTCAATCAATCCATGCACATCCCCTTGTAATTCCTCAAAGAATTCCCTGTGCTTATCCATGATATGATTGGAATTTTCAATTCCTGCAGCATTAGGAGTACCCTTTTTCATTTCCTCAATTCTTTCTTGGATTCTGTCATCCACTCTTCTATGTTCTTTTATAGCATCCACGTATTTTGAATGTTTTCCCCAAAGTTTATTCAACCAAGTGTTTAAAACAGCCTGCCTCCTTTTGATGATTGCAATGAGTGTGTCTACTTTTCCTTGTGAGTATGCACTTGACCCTTCCCAATGGTCCTTTTTATGTGAACTCGCACCTTGGGTGAGCATCTTCGTTCGCCCTGTTATAGCTCCTACCAGGTCCTTTAAACATTCATTCTCTCTCAGCATTCTCTCGTTATTGGTTTTATACATCTCTCTCTCTCTGATCAATGCTTGGAGCTGGGCTTTATTTAACTTTGCTATATTGATCCCAATGTCTGCAATTGCAATAGGATCGACCTCTCTAGCCTTCAAAGTCATGACATGTCTGAATGCTTTCTTAGTATCAATAACAATTGACTTCTTGTGAGGGGAATACAAAGCCCAAATCATCAATGTTTCATCATCAAGATTGTATCTTAATTCTGTTTATACCTCTGTCACCTTCTCTATGCTAAGATTGTGGGTAGCATGGTTGTCTTTCAAGAAACTATCAAAAACTAATGCAGAATTGAGATCCAAACCTGGGAAAATCATAACACCCACTTTTTATAACATCTCCCTTCCCTTTTCAGTGGTCATGTTCGTTATCTCTTTGTCCACCTCATCCCTTAAGATTTTTAACAATTGATCCTCATTTCCTAGTGTGACATTGTCAACCAGTCCTCTTATTTCTTTCCCTTTCTGCTTGTATAAAAATGTTTTAAACTCCGAGGTCTTCACAAATTCATCATCTGCTTTAAAAGACCTATAATCTTCATGTCTCATATCTACATCCATAGTTTCCTCAACATCTGTTTCTCTGGCAACATAGGCATAATCCTGAGTCCTTATTCTCGATACCTTCCCAGATGAGCCTTGTGGTCTGTCAGCTTCTGATATTCCTTTAATGGAGGATAACAACTCAATATCTACCAACTTCTGGTCATACTTCTCAATCACCATTTTTTCTTCCTCTACCTCCAAGTTTCTGATTATGTCATCAGATTGATAGGCTACATGCTGGTACCCTCCAAAATTTATTCTTTGTCTGGTAGAGTGGATATATCCCTCTGGATCAAATTTTTTTCTTGATGGTGCTCTTCTCATGTTGTAGTGCAATAATTTATCCAGGATCATATTGTATCCCTCCTTTTCCAATACAATAAAATCACCAAAACACAATGTACTGGGCATAAAGGCCTATTTCCCATATGAACTTAATTTCATGACACTGGAGAAATCCATTTTCCTAACAATTTCTAAGTATGCAATTCTATCTAGGACTGTTCTAGGCAAAATGAATGGTGTATCCTCAAAACCATAAACCCTAATCATTGTGGCATTCTCTAAGCAATACCAATCCCCAGTTGTGGTTGATTGGTCCATTATAATCCCTAGGCCTAAGAAACCTCTTTACTTCTTCAGATAAGGAATAATCACAAGGATGATTAAAAAATCTATACAAAGGTTTCACAAAGAATTCTTCAAAATGCAAGAAATTGGAATTAGCAAACCTGCTGTCCCAAACAATAGTCCATAACTGAACATGCAATGGCCTACCTTCCTTATCAGATTGTGAAATCCTCAGCTCTTGTGCCATAATCCTAACTCTTGTCCAAAATATAACACCAAATGCATGAATAGTGAATAATTCTTGAGATGCAGGACATAGGCACCATTCTTTATCGCTATCAACCCTGCATCTAGTTCCTTAAATACATGTGAAGCATAATAAAATGATCTATAATTATGATACTGAATATTTGCAGCAATCACCATGGGTACAATGATCATATGCTCTGGGACTTCCATCCCCAATACCTGTCACACTGAAAAATAAGTTAACTTCAGGTAGGGTTCGAAGAGATCCACATGAAATGGTGGTCCCTCACTGCCTTCCATCGAAGTAGGTTTGCCATGACACCTTATTTTGTGTAGGAGTAATCTCCATCCTCTATAAATGGTGTCCATTCTTCTGAATTCACTATCAAGCTCTTCACTTATTATTTTCTCACTGCATATTCCTTCCAACCTGAAAACCTCAGCTATTGCATTCTCAGATATATTTGTTAATGGATTCCCTGATAGATCACATATAGATTTATTCTTTGGGTTATAATTACCAGCCATCAATTCTATCAGTTCAACATCAACAAAGACATTAGGGCACACTAATTTTCCCAAATTGAGCCTCGACGGATTGCACATAGGCTCAAAGCGATTTCTCCTATGGTAATGAAAATTGAACAACTCATACCCTCTAATTGGGGTCCAAACATCCCCTATGAATTTGCATTTGTCGTCTAATTTGTCAATTTCCACTTTTAGCTACGTAGAACGCCTAGATTTAGGCCCTGAACTAGGTAACTATTCTATGAGGTCTTGACTTAACTTCCTTTCAGTTCCCTCTAGTTGTAATTCAACTTTTTGCTTCTTTGCCTTTGATTGACTACCCTCCTTGGGTTTTCTTCCCTTTATTTTTCTTAAACTAGTGCCTTCCATTTTCAAAATTCATGAGTTTTGAGAGGATAAGAAACTTACTATATTTTTCTTGCAAATCCAATTCAAGTGAATGCCCTAATTGTTCTGCCGGTTTGCCTACTCTCTTTCGCTACCAATTCCGTGAAACAATGATTTCAATTGAGCACACCCTGATATGCAAAATCTTTTATGCTTCGTGGCGCCATTAATGTCTTTACTGAGACATGAGTGCTGCAAGTTTTTTGAAATTCTTGTTGTCACATCAGGGATCATATTGGCAAGACATTTCAAATTTCTGGCCGATCTACCTGTTCAACGTTCACCCATCCACTAAGATGTCTTGCATTTTCCCCGACATCACAAGTCTCCCCGATAGTTTCTTTCCTTTTTCTTTTTATATCACCATGACCTTCACCAAAGAAACTATCACCCAGACTTAATGAATCGAGCCAATGGTTCTTCACCTTACTCCGAAAGCTCTTCGTCTCACCGAGATGTTCACTTTATCGACGTATGTCGCCGAGACCAAGTATTTTTTCTGTCGACAAAATGATACTCGCCGTAATGTCTCTTAGATCTCCCCGCTGAGACATATCTCACCGATATGCTTTTTCTTCAGTGAGACCACGCGCATTGTCTTCTCGACACCCTTTATTTATGCATGCTCAGTTCTATCGGTGTAACCCAAGGGGTCGGTAAGACTCTCTGAACTCTCTGCGGCATCATTTGTCTTACCAAGTGAGTCCTCCCTTTGCTTTATCGGCAAGACCAGTAACACTTCGGGAAGTGCTTTGAAATCTCACTCAGATGACCATAGTCTCTCTAATAGACTTTATTTTATTCCAATTGGTAAAAGGTAACCTAGCTCAATATGACCTTACATCGTCATGCCGATACCTTTTGTCTTGCCGATAAGAAATACAAACCTGTATTCTCTTGGTGTATAACTTTATCGGTATGACCCTTCTGATGTCTTGCCAATATATTGAGTAAATTCATATTATCATCGATGAGACCTGCATAAACTTATGCCGATATTCTCAAATGTTAAAGATTTAATGCCAGATGAAATTTATGGGGCTTTATGGAAAAAATTTAATTCGGAATTTGGTAAAAAATGCTATGTGAGGAATTTTATGTTTGTATTATGAACCTTTTGGGAGACTAATAATCATGAAGGGTTAATGAGGTTTTCAAAATTTCACAGTTCCAACAACACCAAGATCTTTCATTTCAAACTTTTCAGACAGCTGAGATTTTAGATCAAAAATCATTAACTTACTATTTCCTATGAACAACATATCATCAACATAAAGGGCAATAATCAGAATTTAATCATTTTTCAGTCTTGTAGTACACACAATGATCTGATTTTGATCTTACAAATCCCAAAGACAAAACAAATGTGTCAAATTTCTGGTACCACATTCTAGGTGATTGCTTTAAACTATAAAGAGATTTTTTCAACTTGCAAACCAGATTTTCTTTACCTTTTCTCACAAAGTGCTCAGGCTGGGACATATAGATTTCTTCTTCAAGATCACCATGAAGAAACATTGTCTTCACATCCATCTGCTCAATCTCCAAATCATATTTTGCAGCAAGAGATTAAATAAATATGATAGATGTCAGCTTTGCTACAGGAGAAAAAATCTCCCCATGATAAATTCCCTCTACCTAGGAATAACCCTTTGCAACCAATCTCGCTTTATACTTCTCAACACAGCCATCTAGACCAATTTTCTTTTTAAACACCCACTTGTAGCCCGCAGGATTTCTACCTTTAGGCAATGGGACTAGATCCCAAGTATCATTTTTCCTTAATGATGCTATTTCTTCATTCATGGCTTCCAACCAGGAATCTGAATCATACATTTCAATTGCCTCATTTATAGTCCTAGGCTCATCCGTGTTAGTAATCAAAGCATAGGCACAACTAGAATCTAACATAGAGAATCCATACCTATCTAGTTGTTTCTTCTTATGTGTAGACCTCCTCATAGGCTGAGGCTGAGGTTGTGGTTCTTCTTCTCATTCAGAACTCTCAGAGCTGCTCGAACTCTCAGTTTCAAGTACACTTTTAATGTGTTGTTCCTCTTTTTCTGGATTTAGAGGTATCTCAACAACATCATTCTTCTTTTCCTCTTCTTTCATCCCTGACTGTAGATCCACTGAAGAAGGTTTCAATTCCTAGGAGATTACACTTCTATTGTACAACACCTTCTTAGTCATAGGATTCCAAAGCTTGTATATTTTCACAACAAAACCATACCCAATGAAGATACATTTTTCAGCCTTGTTATCCAATTTAGATCTTTTCACTTCTGACACATAAACATATGCTTCGTAGCCAAAGACATGAATATGTCTGAGAGAGGGATTCTTACCATACCAAGCTTCCATAAGCGTTATATCAACAAGTTTTGAAGGAGGTGATCAATTCAATAAGTAACATGTTGTAGCCACAACCTCAGCCTAGAACATCTACTCTAGACTAGCATTGCTTAACATACTTCTTGCCTTCTCCATCAACATCCTATTCAACCTTTCAGCAACTCCATTTTGCTGCGGAGTGTAAGGTGTTTTTTTTTTATGCCTCTTAATCCCATGGTCTTTGCAATACATTTCAAACTCATTAGAACAAAACTCACCACCATTGTTAGTCCTTAAACACTTTATTTTTCTTCCAGTCTAATTTTCCACAAGGTTTTTAAATTCCTTAAAATGACTAAACACTTTTGATTTACTTTTTAAAAAATAGACAAATTCCCTTCTCGAATAATCGACAATAAAAGAAACATAATATTTAAACTTCGATAACGAAGGAACATCCACTAGACCACACACATCAGAATGAATATAATCCAGAACACCAGAAGATTTATGAGGACTAGAGTAGAATGAAACACGGTGTTGTTTTCCATTTATACAATGTTTACAAAATTCAAAATTGAGATTACAATCATCAAGCCCCTCAACCAGGTTTTTATTCTTCAAGGCTTTCAAACCTTTTTCACCAATGTGATCAAGCCTCTGATGCCAGAGAATAGTCTTTTCTGCAGGAAGTTTCACTTCCAAGGAATTAGCTCCAAATAAAAAAATTTCATTCTTCTCTTTACGAATAGCCTTCTATGACTTTGAAGAGACACTATTGCATTGAACATTGTGCCAATTCAGGCACCTCTAGCTAGCACCATCAAGCCTCTAGTCATTTTACATCCATTGCTAGAGAACAAGACTTCCACTCCAACATCATTTAGCTTGCTTATAGAAAGTAAATTTTGAGTCAGACCTGGTATATTCATTATGCCATCAATTCCCTTAATTCTACCATCAGGAAACAAAATTCTGACTCTTCCACGACCAACTATCTTCAGAGATGAATCGCTTTCCAGATACACCTTTCCACCATCACATTCTTCATACTTAGTAAACCAGTCTCTATGAGATGTCCTGTGAAATGATGCTCTAGAATCAATCAGCCAGACATCATTTGATGCCTGAGTTGCCAAGGTTGCAATAAAGGCATCTGCATTGCTATGAGAAGAATCATTTTCAGAAGAATTCTTCTTCCACTTCTTTTTCTCCTCTTTGCAATCCTTTCGGACATGACCAGGCTTCCCACAGTTCCAACACTTCACCTTGGACTTCTTACCAGGAAACTATGATCTCCCTTATGATTTTGATTTAGACTTCTTGTCCTTTTTCTTACCTTTTTCCTTTGAAAATGCCTCGAACAATAAGAGCCTCCTTCACCATCTCAGAAGATTTCCTTCTCATCTCTTCTAATAACAAAGAAGTTGTTGGGTCTCAAAAACACTGGTTTGAATGAACCACGAGAGGTTTCCAAACTCTCACTATGTTATTGGTCAACTAACAAGGCCAACCAGTATGGTTGAACCCTCTACTCTTAAGGCTCTGCTAAACCTAGGCAGGTGCACCTATTTGAGTAAGACAGATTTTGAATTTATGTTTCCTACTTGATCTAACTATCCACAAATGGCAATTTAACAGTGGAAAGAAATGATCCTACTTTGGTATAAATTGTCTATGTAATATCAATGTGTGAATTAATATGTTCAATTAAGAGATGTCAAATGAAATGAATAAAACTAATGTAATGAAAATAAGGGAGACCAGTGCCTTATTGTGTAAAACAGAGTCAAATGAAAGATTTTAATGAATGGTTTCTATCTAGCAGATCCATAGCTATTTGGCATATAACTATGAGTTTACAATTGGTATAAACATGGAAGAGTGTAATTGATAAACCCTACTTGAGGCAGAATATCAAATCTAACTATCTGATTCTTCTTACTGATCCAAATGGCATTCCCAGATTACTGTAATTGATTGAAAGAAATTTTAATTCTTCTTTAAAGAATCCAATGAACTGAATCACACAGAAACAGCAAATGTGTACTGATAAATCAAATATATACTTGATACTTCAATTTAAACAATCAAGAAACATCAAATTGGAGACAATCAGATAATCACAAGAATCCAACAAACAATTGATGCCAGGATGAAATCACCAAATTAACAGTTTTTCATTATCTTCCTTGAAATTCATACATGCAACATAGCCTCCTTGAATGTCATCATTTCTGAAAATATAATGCTTAATGCAGTCTATCCTATTCTAACTCTATATTCTACCACCCTTTCAATTTATCCAACAACGGATATTTATACACTTCGTTTGCAAAAGGATGTGCCTTTTCAAAAAAATTTAAAGCATAAAAAGTTAACTAATTTCTGTTAAGCCACAAATGGACTACATACATGTGATCCGCATAATCCTGGCGCTCATGAGTATCAGCATCTCCCAACGCATCGTGGATCACAATCTCCATCATCATCATTCGCTCATTCTACTCACATGCTTCATCCAATGTCACATCCTTCATAGTGGTTGTCTTCAACATCTCTTGGAGTATAATTTCGCATTCGCTTTTCCACATAGTCACTTCTTTTAGTTTCCCTTCATCATCACATAACTTAGTCAATCTATCTTCGGCAGCCTCTGTCAATCCCTGCACATCCCCTTGTAATTCCTCAAAGAAATCCCTATGCCTATCCATGATACAATTAGCATTTTCAATCTCTGTACTACTAGGAGTATCCTTTTGCTCCAATTCCTCGAATTTTTCCTGGATTCTGCTATCCACTCTCTTATGCTCCTTTATTGCATCCACCTATTGTGAATGTTTTCCCCAGAGTTTATTTAACCAAGTGGTTAAAACAACCTGCCTCCTTTTGATTATTGCAGCAAGTGCATCCATTTTCCCTTAGGAGTATGCAGTTGACCCTTCCCAATGGTCTTTTTTCTATGAACTCTCACCTTGGGTGAGCATCTTTGTTGGCTCTGTTATAGCACCTACCAAGTCTTTCAGGTGTTCATTCTCTCTCAGCATTCTCTCATTATTGGTTTTATGCATCTCCCTCTCCCTGATCAATGCTTGGATTTGGGCTTTATTCAACTTGGCTATATTTATCCCAATGTCTACAGTTGCAACAAGATCAACCTCCCCAGCCTTCAGGGTCATGACATGTTTGAATTCCTTCTCAGTATCAATAAAAATTGATTTCTTGTGAGGAGGATACAAGGCCCAAATCATCAATGTTTCATCATCACAATTGTATCTTAATTATGTATATACCTTCGTCACCTTCTCTATGCTGAGCTTGTGGGTAGCATTGTTATCTTTTAAGAAACTGTCAAAAACTAATGCAGAATTTAGATCCAAACCTGGGAAAATCATAACACCTACCTTCTCTATCATCTCCCTTCCCTTTTCAGGGGTCATGTTAGGCATCTCCTTGTCTACCTCATCCTTTAAGCTTTTTAATAGTTGATCTTCATTTCCTGGAGTGACATTGTCAACCAGTCCCCTTATCTCTTTCCCTTTTTTCTTATATAAAAATGTTTTAAACTCTGAGGTATTTATAAATTCATCATCTGATATAAAAGACCTATACTCTTCATGTCTTATATCTACATCCATAGTTTCCTCAACATCTATTTCTCTGGCGACATAGGCATAATCCTGAGTCTTCATTCTTGATACCTTCCCAAATGAGCTTTGTGGCCTGTCAACTTCTGATATCCCTTTAATGGAGGATAACAACTCAGCATCCACCAACTCCTAATCATGTTTCTCAATCACAATTTATGCTTCCTCTACCTCCAGGTTTATGATTATGTCATTATATTTATAGGGTACATGTTGGTACCCTCCAAAATTTATTTTTCCTCTGGGAGAGTGGATACATCCCTCTGGATCAAATTTTTTTCTTACTGGTGCTCTTCTCACGTTGTAGTCCAATAATTTATCCATAATCATATTGTAACCCTCCTTGGCTAATATAGTAAAATCACTAAAACACAATGTACTGGGCATAAAGGCATGTTTCCAATATGAACTTAAGTTCATAACACTGGAGAAATCCATTTGCCTAACAATTTCTAGGTATGCAATTCTATTCGGGATAATTCTAGGCAAAATGAATTATGTATCCTCAAAACCATAAACCCTAATCATTGTGGCATTCTCTAAGCCATACCAATCCCCCTAGTTGTGGTTGGTTGGTCCATTATAATATCTAGGCCTAAGAAACCTTTTTACTTCTTCAAATAAAGAATAATCACAAGGATGATTGAAAAATCTATACAAGGGTTTCACAAAGAATTCTTCAAAATGCAAGAAATTTGAATTGGCAAACCTGCTATCCCAAACAGCAGTCCATAATTGAACAGGAAATGGCCTACCTTCCTTGTCAGATTGTGAAATCCTGAGCTCTTGGGGTCATAAACCTAACTCTTGTCCAAAATACAACACTAAGTGCATCAGCAGTGAATAATTCCTGAGATGTAGAACAAAAGCACCATTCTTTATCGACATCAAACCTGCATCCAGCTTCTTAAAAACATGTGGAGCATAATCAAATTATCTGGAATTGTGATATTGAATATCTGCAGAAATCACCATGGGAACAACTGCCATATGCTCAGGTACCTCCATCCCCAATACTTGCCCCACTGAAAAGTAAGTGTATTTCAGGTAGGGTTCGAAGAGATCTACATGAAATGGTGGTCCCTCACTGTCTTCCATTGGAGTAGGTTTTCCATGACACCTATTTCTGTGCAGGGGTAATCTCCATCCTTTATAAATGGTGTCCATCCTTCTGAACTCACTATCGAGCTCCTCACTTATTATTTTCTCACTGCATATTCCCTCCATCCTGAAAACCTCAGCAATTGCATTCAAAGATACATGTATCAACGGATTCCCTGACAAATCACATATAGCTTTATACTTCGAATCATAATGTCTAGCTAGTAATTTTACTAGTTCGACATCAATAAAAACATTAGGGCACACCAATTTCCCTAAATTGAGCCTCCATGGATTGCATATTGGCTCAAAGTGATTTCTCCTATGATAATGGAAATTGAATAACTCATACCCTCTAATTGGAGTCCAAACATCCCTTATAAACTTGCATTTGTCGTCCAATTTGTCAACTTCCACTTTGAGCCGTGCAAAACACCTAGCTTTAGGCCCAGAACTAGGTAACTAGTCTATGAGGTCTTGATTTAATTTCCTTTCAGTGCCCTCTAGTTGAAATTCAGTCTTTTGATTGGCTACCCTCCTCGGGTTTTCTTCCCTTTAGTTTTCCTGAACTACTGCCTTCCATATTCAAATTTTATGAATTCTGAGAGGATGAGAAACTTACTATAAATTTCTTGCAAATCCAAGCCAAATGAATGCCTTAATTGCTCTGCTGGTTCCCTTGCTCTCCTTTGCTACCAATTCCATGAGACAATGATTTCAATTGAGCATACCTTGATATGCAAAATATTTTATGCTTCATGGCACCATCAATGTCTTTACAGAGACATGAATGCTGCAAGTTTTTCAAAATTCTCACTATCACATCAGGGCTCATATCGGGAAGACATTTCAATATCTGGCCGATCTGCCTGTTCAATGTTCACCTATCCGCTAGGACGTCTTGCAGTTTCTCTGACATCACAAGTCTCCCCGATAGTTTCTTTCTTTTTTCCTTTGATATTGCCATAACCTTCGTCGAAGCAACTATCGCCCAAACTTAATGAATCAAGCCAACAGTTCTTCACCTTACTCCGAAATCTCTTCGTCTTACCGAGATGTTTGCTTTGTTAACTTATGTCACCAAGACCAAGAAATTGTTTTGCCGACAGAATAATACTCATCGTGATGTCTCTTAGATCTCCCCATGGTGACATGTCTCACCGATACGCCTTTTCTTCCGCAAGACAACACACATCGTCTTCTCAACACCCTTTATCTCTGCATGCTTAGTTCTATTAGTGTAACCCGAGGGGTCGGTAAGACTTTCTGAACTCTCCCCGGCATCATTTGTCTCACCGAGTGAGTCCTCCCTTTGCTTTATCGGCAAAACCAATAGCGCTTCGGGCAGTGTTTTGAAATCTCTCTCCGATGACCAAAGTCTCTCTAATAGACTTCACTTTTCTCCAATCAGAAAAAGGTAACTTAGCTCGATATGACCTTACATTGTCATGGCAATACCCTTTGTCTTGCCGATAAGAAATACAAACCCGCATTATTTTGGTATATAATTTTATCGGTGTGACCCTTTTGATGTCCTGCCAATATACTGAGGATATGTATACTATCATTGATGTGACCTGCATCAACTTATGCAGATATTTTCATATGTTAAATTTTTAATGCTAGATGAGATTTATGGGGCTTTATGGAAAAATTTAAATTGGATTTAGGTAAAAGATGCTATGTGCGGATTTTTATGTTTGTATTATGAACCTTTTTGGGAGACTAATAATCATGAAGGGTTAATGAAATTGCCAAAATTTCACAGTTCCAACATAAGCAACCACATCCTCCATTTTGAAAGTGGTTTTCATGCTCCCAATTGCCATCACCAAGTGATCCCAAGAATCTGGCAAAGAACATAACAAGAGCATACAACAATCTTCTTCTTCAATCTTCACACCTACAGATGTTAACTGAGCAATCAGCATGTTAAAGGTATTTAAGTGATCAGCAACAGATGTTCCTCCCTCCATCTTCAAAGAGTACAAATTCTTCCTCAAGAACAACTTATTTACCAAGGACTTGCCTTGATAAATACCTCCCAGTCTTTTCCACAATGTAGAGGCAGTCTTCTCTTCATGCACATTCAGGAGAACAAAGTCTGTCAAATAGAGTCTTATCAACCATTTTTCTTTTCAATCTATGAGATCTCAATCTTCTTGCTTCATGGCTATAGGTTTCATTCCAGACACAACAATCCAAAGATCACGATCCACCAACAGGTCTTCCATTTTAAGTTTCCACAACTCAAAATTGCTATCATTGAATTTCTCAATTTCAACACTTCCAGACGTACTTGTCGTTGCCATCTTAATCTATAATTAGACAAATTCAAGACTTCTACAAAACTCCCACTGAATATGAACTGAAACAAAAAAACCAATCTACCCACAAGGATAACACAACTAGCCAAGCTCTGATACCACTTGTTAGGAAAAAATTCAATAGCGGAACAAATTTTACTAATGCCAAGTCTCAGAGGAGAAAAGAGATGTCTTTTAATGTTTACAATTACATTTAATTAAGACACACATGAAAGAAATAAAAAAATTGAGAAACAAACACATAACACAATTGACACCAGATTTATGTAGGAAAACCCTTATGGGAGAAAAACCCACCACACCAAAGAAAGACCACTTGTATTACAGTAATCAAATTACATACAAGTTATAGTCTCTTCTTTTCAGATGACAATTCTATATCAACATTTCCCTGATCAACCTTGTATCAAATTACACTATTACAATGCATTCATTCAGCATACAATGGAATTCACTCTCTGATCATTTGACTATCCAACCCAACCAGACCAGACCCTCGACCGAACTGTTCATCACTTTCTCAAGCTATCTATTTGTTTCCCACAAGAAAATGGTCACAATAGTTCAAATGCCCAATCGGTTCACATTCTGTATCACTCATTGGTCCAAGAAAGAACACGTAGGACAAACACTTGGTCAATCGATTTCAACTTTATCACTCATCGGTGAGACAACAGAATGTTTTGAACCAATTTCAGACTGTCCATAGGCTATCGCACACACCACCGGCTCCTATCACTTAGACTTTAGTGAAGTCTCCCTGATCTTCAGGACCATTGGCAAGACAATCACTATCCCCAACACACTGGGAAACCACACCAAACATTCATGTCTCCTTGATGACCCAACGAACACTAAGATCATGCATATCGACAAGATTCACGCCGATCTTTCACCAGGAGAAGATCCATCGGTGAGAGAAACACCATCATCAGGAGACCAAGAGGTCACACCGACAACACAAGTCTCCCCGACACATTCATCACCAAGCCTCTACCCGATGATCTTCATGTTGGAATGATGTATGCACAGCTGGACCTTTGCCAAGAAGAAATATTCAACCACAAAGAAAGTTTGATAATGGCATGCAAATATAGATTCTATTATGATCTATCAGATTGATAGATAGATGGATAGATTACAAAGAGTACATATGCTTGATTATATAGGCAAGTGCTAACCTAGAATGAAAAGGATGTTGCCAAGTGTTCAAATCACACTTCATGTGACAACAAGAAACCCTAACAAACTACCTAGGGAATGATAACAAGATGGAGATAAGTTCTAGAAAATACAACTCATCTTCTAGAAGAGAATATTATCTCAACAACTTTATTAAATGATTAAATGTAACTTAGGACTAATATAATTAATTAAAACCTAAGTTAACTTATGCTAGTGTAATAATTAATTAAATACACTAAAACCCCCCTATAAGTGCAACTTAGGGAGACTAGATAAGCATGCACCTAAAACTAAGACGAATGCAAGAAAGCGTGAATGGGTCCCGACAACAAGGCCTGATCAAGTACCCATGTACAAATGCAATAATGAAGTAGAGAAGGAAAACCCAGTGGGACAAACCCCCCTACAATGAGATGACTGCTGCAAAGAAGCATTGGAAGAACACTGTAGAGTAACACTGGAACCGCAATCCGACAAGCAAGGAAAGATACTTTTGTCTACAAGAAACCATATCAGAATCATAACAATGCAATAGCAAACCCGATGCCACGGAACACTGGAAAACACCAAACTGGAACAACCCTGGAATCCATAAAACAATAGTAGATGAAAAGATGATGACAGAATCTGGAAGCCGTGAATCTCGATGCTGATGTCAAACTAAGACTAAAACTTTTCCATGAGAACAAGTACCCTAAAGACTCATGAACATTAACCACAAATTTAGTGGCCCTCAAACTGAGATGGATCCGATGTGAATCTAATATGTGTCAAACTAAGACAAAATATGGCCAAAAGAAACTAAGAAACCAGATTACAACCCATGTGAGTTGTCATCAAAACACAATGAAGATCAAAGTGCATGCACACTCTAATCAGATTATTATGCAAGAAACCCCCCTGATGGAACTTTATATCAGTTCATTTATTACAATACCCAATGATTGCAAAAAGAGAGAATGCCTAATTATGCATAACAAAAAATTAAAAAGAGTGCATGCACAAACCAATGTTCACATCTGTCTCCATGATGAAAAATAACCTCAAATTTGTGTAGATGACCAAATCTGAAAAAATGGCCTACACCACTATGAAGTGCTCGAAACAAGCTTTCCGTCAATCTGATACCATGTTGGAATGATGTATGCACAGGTGGACCTTTTCCAAGAAGAAATATTCAACCACAAAGAAAGTATGATAATGGCATGCAAATATAGATTCTATTATGATCTATCAGATTGATAGATAGATGGATAGATTACAAAGAGTACATATGCCTAATTATATAGGCAAGTGCTAAACCTAGAATGAAAAGGATGTTTCCAAGTGTTCAAATCACACTTCATGTGACAACAAGAAACCCTAACAAACTACCTAGGGAATGATAACAAGATGGAAATAAGTTCTAGAAAAGACAACTCATCTTCTAGAAGGGAATCTTATCTCAACAACTTTATTAAATGATTAAATGCAACTTAGGACTAATATGATTAATTAAAACCTAAGTTAACTTATGCTAGTGTAATACTTAATTAATTACACTAACACTTCATCGCCCATACATCTGCCATCAGAGCGAGCTGGAGATGTCACCCCAACTGTTCTCGTCATGTCGATATCACCAAGACAACCACCAGGTCACGCCGACGTCACCAATACTTTTTTTGTCGAAGTGAGTTTGGAAACTCACTCTAATAGATCATGTCACCCCGATGGTTCTCATCACCAAGATTGATCCAAGGTCACATCAACAAGATCAACTACTCATCGGAAAGACATTCCAAAGGTCTCACCGATATTTCTCTTTCAGGATTTCAATGTCAGTAAGCATTGAGGCACTTTTTCCAACAGAGAGAACCAATCAAAGAATAGAATATTCATAACTTAGGGGATGCAGTTTGTCGCATCAAGTCACTAAGAGGAAGGTAATATGCTAAGAGATATCACTCTCTTGAAGGACATCACACCCAATGTCATCCACAAAGTGAAAAATGCATCATATGAAATAAAAATAATGCACCATGAACCATGAAAAAAGAATAATGAAAAATAATAAAACTAATGTATGTGCCCACTTTAAAGAAATTGCTAAACATCATACTATGAGAAATAATTTTAAAGTAGAAAATGAAAAATTCAAATAGAGAGAAGGCATGAGAGACAACTTAGAAATCCCTATGCCCTTTCATATGTTTCCAAGTAAAGCTATGTCATTCTAAAGAAAAGAGAGGGGTTGCCCCCAAAATGAAAACACCAAACACATAAGGGATCTATGGATTTGGGGTCAGTATGTTCATGCTACAATGTTTTTAGACAGTTCAAAACTATCATCATCCCCCAAATACACATAGAACTAGAAGAATGACACAAAGAGAGAAAAAATAAAGAAAATCCTTTCGGGTCAACATGGAAGAGACATGATGGTCTCAACGGCTTACATCATCCCCAAAAATGAAAACATAAGACAAATGAAAAAGAAAAAGAAAAAGGAAAGGCCTTTTGGGTCAACATGGAAGAGACACAAATGTCTCGATGCCTTGCATCATCCCCAAAAGGAAAAAACAAGACAAATGAAAAAGATAAAAGGCGAAAAGTAAAAGGTTTACTACATAGAGAAGAATGAAGGTACAAATAGATGAATTTCACAAAGAGAGAGAGAACATCAAATAGAAAGTCACGGGGGATCACATTACGCACATGCAATCACAGAAAATAAAATGAAAGAGAAATGATGCAAAAGACTAGTAAGGAACATGTGAGTCAACTTATGAGTAGGTCATTCACCTCCCAATCATGTTCATTATATATCGAAGGTGGGAAAGTAGCCAAAGGGACAAGAGAAAGTGTCGAACTAGGGGAAGTAATTAGTTCAACATTCTTTGTAGGATATTTTTCATTTAAGCTCATGGAAGAGGAAAACAATGTATTCAATTCATTATACACCTCTTCATCAATTTCAGCAACCTCATCATCGTCATCCAGGTTAATCACAATGGGAGGTCAAAGAATTATGTCCATGGAATAATTCAACTATTTTTTTGGTTGTTGTATTAGACTGTTTTGTTTTAGGGCAGGGGTAGAGTCATCATGAATTGCTTTAGTCAAGTTTGGATCTTGATTTTATTTGTTTAATTATTCATGTAACCTATGAGAAAGGGCACAACGTTTAAACCTACGCTCTCTCGAACCTCTGTTTGTTTTAGTTTTTTTTTCAAGTTGTGTTTGTGTAGGAGTGGGTTGATCAACCATAGCTTTCTTTTCTTCCATAAGGGGAGGAACGAAAGGAAACACAAGAGGTTGTTCGACCAATTTCTCTTTCACTTTGTATACTTGTTTGATTTTAGGAGGTGTAACGGGTTGTTTTCATTGTCTCTTGGTCATTTGTAGGATGTAGGTGAAGGTTTTATCTTAAATGGTCTTGGTTTTTTGGGACTTCTTTAGGTTCAAGAATGGTTTCATCAAAGATGGTAGGCTCATAGGTTGATGGGGACATGTTTTCGAGGGATAGTTTGGCTATTTTCATTGCTTTTCAAATTTTTAGTAGGATAGGAAAAATAAGTCTTCTAGAGGTTTTATAGGTTCCATGGGCTTGGTCCAAAAGGCATCTAAGGAAAAATTTCCTTTGGATGACAAAGGGTTGAAGCCGCTATTGCGCGCAGTGAATATTTCATTTTCAAAGAGAAACTTTAAGCATTTATGCAAAACCAAAGGGACATCTTTCATGGAGCGAAGCCATGGATGGCCTAGCTTCACATGAAATTGGTCCGACTGTGGGATGATGGAGAATGAGACATCTAATTTTTTTGGTCCTATTTGCAATGGTAAGGTGATTGATCCTATCATAGGGAAAGCAAAACCATTGTGTTTCTTGATCCATGCTTTAAGTTTAGCATATAGATCTTGATCGAGTTCATGCAAAAGTAAGAATTCGTTAGTGATCACATTCTCTCCACAAGTGAGATCTATTAATATCCCATTAGTGGGCTTGTCATAGATATGACTAGCTATGTAGAGAGGACCATCAGGTGCATGTTTAAGTATATCCTTAAAGGATAAATCAACGTCAAGAGGACTCTTAGTTTGACCCTTATGAGGAATGATGTTTATCACCCCTACCATTTCATCTATAGGATTATTATTGATAGTATTATTTTGAACAAAATCATTGTTATCATCATTTGTGTCAACATTCATCACATCATTCTTTGTAGTTTTTCTAGCTTTGACAAATGAAATATTATGTTTTGGCATGGGGTTGGTGAAAATTTGGAAATTTTGGCTAGGAGGGGCAATGGACTTATTTCCTTGGTCACTAACACCTCCAACAGAAAGATGGTCAAAATCAATGAGGTCTTGCACAAGATTTTTAAGACGCTCACAATGTTTCGTGTCATGTCCATTTTACCGTTGATAGTGGCAATAAGAATTTGATATAAAGATCAAGGGTAAAGGCTTATTAGGATAGGGTATTTTGATGGGAGGTAAGGTAATCATTTTTTGATCTAAAAGTTGGGACATTATGTTATGAAGGGTATCGGGTAAGGGAGTGAATTTTCTTTTTGGGTCCCCATAACTAAAGGATTGCATGGCTCTAACAGTAGCTACTTGGTTATTGATATTTTGATTTTTTTATTGATGTGGATTAAATTGAATGAACCCTTTATTCTATTTTGTAAAAGGTTGTGAATTGTATTGGTTTACAGGCTCAGATTTCTCAAAATGGCTAGAAGTGGACTTTGTATCTCGACTACTAACTGAATTTTGATAATCGTGGAGGGAAGTACACAAGTGCATGAAGGATGGTAATTTCAACATGGTGAGCTTGTCTTGAATCTTTCTTTGCAAATTTTCTATGAACATATTTTGAAGGTGAGGGTCGGGGACCTTGACATTGATTTGGGAATAAAACGATTGATAGCATGAGATAAAGTCAATTACCTTTTCTTATTCCTTTTTCTTACATCTCATCAAATTGGCCAAGGTCATCTTAGGAGTCATATGCACTTGGAAATGGTTTACAAATGCATCAAAAATTTCATTGAATGAACTAATTGAGTTATTCGATAAAGAAGGAAACCACTCCAAGGCGGTATCTTTCAAGGACCTAGGAAAAAGCTTTTCCAATAGTTTATCATCAAGGACAAAGTCACTACATAAGACAATATAGGCATTGACATGGTTAGAAGGATTTCCCTTTCCTTCGTATTTCTCAAATATAGGCACCTCTACACCTTGTAGCATTGTTGTTCACAATATCTCCAAGGATAATGGACTGCTTCAGATTTAATATGTAGGTGGACCATTTTGATTTTGGTTTATGGTGGAATTGTTTTTTGAAGGGATGGAACAGTTTGGAAGAGTTGGGCTATGAGAGGGTCATTGTTTGTGTTATGAGATGGAACTTAAAGTGGTGAAGGAGTGTATGTGTTCGTAGGACAAGTGAATGGAATGCTTATAGGTGGTAAAGTGGTCGAAGATATAACTTGTGATGCAACATAGGAATTAGGGATGCTAGTAGGAATACCCAAGGAAGGAATCACATTACTAGTTTTTTGCATTATTGTTGTGACTTGAGGGTTGGTATAGGTAGGTATTGAGGCTATTGTTGTGGGAGGATGGATTTGAGTTCCTCCTTGACTTGTGACATTGCTTATTGGAAAAGGACAACTAGTGGTTGAGGTGAGATGTTTTCCATATATTTAAACTATGCTTTTCACAAGGTCAAGGCCATCTTCACATTCAAGCATGCGGTGGAAGTTATCTATAGTAGGGATGGTAGTGGTTGAAATTTTGTCATTTTACACTTGATGTTGAAGGTGTGCTAGGTCCTCATCAATGTGAATGATGTTTTCTTGCAGGACACTATCATTCCTTGTTTCAACTTGCATACTACTTGAAGGCAAAGAGTAGTTAAGGGTATTGTCCATATCTAGTGTACTAGTGTTAATGCTAGGAGTGAAAGAGCTAGGAAATCCAAGATCCACAACGATTGTGCTATCATGGGATGACATGATTCCCAAACTTCATCTCACTATAGTATTAGCAATAGGACACCAAATACTCATGCAAGGGTTGCTAAATGTGAGGTGAATGCAAATGCAATGTAAGCTAGGGACAATAAAAAGCTTATAACTAAAATTTTGGAAGCTAAAATAAAAAAGCAATAACAACTAACAAAAACTAAAAAATTGAACTTTAAATACTGGAAAATGTAGTCCACTATGTGCAGAGGGACTGATTCGCCCAGGGTGGCGAATGAGTCCCAGTGATGATTTGTTTTTCAAATTTCAGAATTTTTGAATTGGATTTTATGTTTTTTATGTTTTTTGATCTATGTCTGAGATGCAAATACATAATTTGAATGATTTTTAATGAAATTAGATGCAAAAATGCAAGCTAAATGAGCTTTCACTAATGCAAAATTTTGAAACCCTAGAATACAAATTAACCAATGCAAATCCTAGTGCAATGTTAATGCAAGCTAAATCTAGGATGAAAATGCACTCTGAATCAAAAATAATGATGTCCTAAAGTCAAGTTCACCAAAATGGAACCAATGGAAAATTGGGGATATATTGATTAAGTGCTATCACACCCACTTCCAAAGTTATTCCATTCAAAGGTAGCCCTAAAGATCTCAATACAAAAGAGAAATAAATCTTATAGTGGGGTTGTCCTAGGGATTGAATGTGATCTAATGAGGGGTCCACTACCAAGTTTAGACTTGGAAAAGACAATGGAATGCTAGATGAAATGGAAAAACCTTAATTGAATGCAAACTAACACCAAATGACGAAGAAATGCAAATGAAACAACACAAAAAACTGCAAAACAAAATGTGTGCACCCAGGAATATGGAGAAGGTTGAATGCAGATTTGAATCACTGGAAATTCTTCTTTAAAAGATGATTGGGATTCATTTTCCAAGTTGGGTGAATTAGTCCTATTTTTGGGAAACTATACAGGAACACAAATCTGCCAAAAGGGTATCCAAATCTACAAATTCCTAAAATTTGATTGGAACTGGGAATCATTCACTGAAAGTGTTGAATCAGTCTAGTTAGGATTTTTCACAATTTTAAAAGCTCATCCTACTCTTCTTGGTATGCTCTTTCCTTCCTGATTGATAATCTGGAGGTCTTCTCCAATGTTATCCAAGGCTTGATGACAACTTTAACAACTTTGATCACTTAACAACTTTTCTCCAATCTTGCTCCTTAGGAAATATGCAACCTAAACCTGCAAATCACACACAAAGGAGAGGGGGAAAATTTGTTGGGTTAGTGGATAGGGGTTTTCCTTGGTCAAACCCCTTGTTGGTAATTAAACCTTGAAATGAAAGAAAAATTGAACATAGAATGATGAATGAACAAAAGATAATGTTGCAACTCACCAAACCCTAGCAATAAGGTGTTGAAAATATGCTTGAAATGGTTGCAATACATGTGGCTCTTGATTCTTTCTTGAATGATGTTGATCTTGCATGAAACACTTGCTTGAATCATAAACCCTACATCATAATTGTTAGCACAATAAAAAACATGATGGATGAAATCTTTGACATGGTTATTGACACTTAAATGTTGCTCTAAAATGCTTGATATTTTTCCCTTAAATGCTCCTGAATGCTTTTGTGAATTCTTAAATGCTCTTGTGAACTCTTTTGAATGCTAGGTGTGAATATGAGTGAAAGAACCTTGTATTTATACTTAATTATGTAATAATTCCCTAATTACAACACTACAAGCCGACATCAGAACTACGAGAATAAAATCCCCCCACAAATTTGAATTAAATTTGATTTTGGACCACATGGGACTCATTCACCAAGCTGGGTGAATGAGTCCCATCAAGCATAATGTATGGGACCAAAAAAAAAAAAAGTTCTTAGAAATGTGTGAAAACTAGTTTGAGGCTAAAAGATCCAAGTGGGACCCATTCGCCCAAGGTGGAAAATGAGCCCCAAATCCCTAAATTTGGGCCACACAAGCCAAAAACACCTAAATTATAATTGGGTGTTGATTGGTTTTGGGATTATCCTCGAGAAGATGTAATAAATGAGGCTTGTGGATGAAAAAAGGGGCCAATTAAATCATAAGAAATCCCAATTAATAATGACAAGCCTAGAGAAGTGTGAAAGTGTATTACAACACTTTACAACACCCCAAATAAGGCAACATTAAGATTGATTTTGATTAAAAAGAGGTTTATTAAGTTTAGTTATTTGATAAAACACATTAGAATCCATTAGTTCACAAGGACCCAAGACTTAATACGAATGTGTCAACCATATTACAACACTAAATCAAGGAAAAATTATGCCCAAATCACAAGGAGGACCCAAACAAGCTAGAAAAAGTAGAAGGGTTACTTTTTTAGTGACTCTAGTAATGAAGCCTCAAAATTATTCCTGGGGAATTATACTTCTTCTAGAGTTTACCAAGTACATAAATCTTGAAATGGATGAAATTTCACCTAATCATCATCATGTAGGAGCTAATACTAATTTAAAGTACTTTTATTGTAGACATTATCTGGTGTGCCTAATAAGATATCAAGACATGGCTTATTTGGAATAGGAATACATTTCAAACTACGATTTTTATCAACTAGCAATCTCTTTGGTGACCTCCTATGATCACTACCCAAGATTGAGCCATTTCCAAAGTTCCCTAAGTCCATTATTTAAGGTTGTTCAAATGTGGGATTGGAAACATTTTAGGCTTGATTTAGAAGCACTAAGACTTGGCATTTATTGGATTAAATTCAAAGATTAATATATGCTTAGTAACAAAGAGATCTAGATTCTTTGAATACTATTTTGAAATTCATTTCTCTTGATATAATTCATCAATTAGAATCCATTGCACCAAGCCATGATTGAAGGATTGAAAATGATATATAAACATTCCTCCTACAAATTACACACCCTTTAAGGGACATTGATTGATTTTTCTTTATTTACCATAGGTTTGGAAGCTCAATTCCAAGTGGAGTTTGCAATCCACCACTTCTTATTCATGCTATAGGTTTCAAACAACTTTTTCTACTCTTGTGAAACCTAGACAAGTTTGGTGTCTTTTGTATTAGAATTTCCCTATTGGATCTCATATCATACGTGTCTTCCTATTTCCCTCTATCAAAGCTTTATGTGGAAAAACTGAAACTGATGAGGGCCACATTGCCCAAAACCCACACAAAAAACAATAACAGAAATCAACACATAAAATGCAAGATAGAAAACAACCCACTTTCAATTATTTTCAGAAAATGAAATTACAAATTCAAAAATTACAAGGTTACAACCTCATGGGCTTGACTCATTACATCCAAATCAACTCTATAAAGAAAATCTATTATTCCAAGCCACAATCTACACTAATGGATCCACCTTCTACAACCTCCACTTAACCCTTTTGTTTTACCCAATAACCACCCTAGAATGTTCTAGAAAGTGTAACTTTTCTTTCTTTTTTTGGCACCAAAAGTCTCGCTGTTTAATTTCTTTCCTAGGAAGATATTTTAATGAAATTCACTTTTTAGTGGGGTAGGTTCATGAGGCCATAACTTTTGATCTAGGTGTCTGATTTTCTATTATAACATATCATTGGAAAGCTCCCGAAGAGATCTACAATGCTGAAAAATTTGACGATCATTTCGTCCACTTTTCACGATGTTTCAAGGATTCTAAGGTTTTCAAATTTGAAATTGAAGCTGCATTGGAGACATTTCTCTAGATGAAAACTTCAATATCTCCCAAACCATATAGGGTATTGAGACAATCCTTCCACTATCGAAAATATTTTTCAATTTCGCTCCTTGGGGTAAATTTTCAATTCCATATGAGCCCATTTAGATCAACTTACTAAAAATAGTAAGTGACTTTTTTCACCTTTTTTGACTTTTGACTATCTTACACCCCTTAAGTCCCATAATGGGACTCAAAAAGCTAAAGAAAATAAGGAAAAACATGTTTTTGGGTGATATAACATTTCCCCTACACCAATGGATGCTCTTGCATCACACACCCAGGGTAATTTGAAAAGTGACCTTGTCACTTCTCAAGAGTTAGAGAGAAACCAAGATAGTTAACCTTAGCCTCAGACAACCATGATGAATCTTCAATAGGCCTTCCTCTCCATTTCATCAAGTACTTTTCATATTGCCTATTTCTTGTGCTTTTACCCACATGACTATCCAAAATTTCTTCTATCTCCTCCTTTTCTAAAGTAGGTGTTGGAATATTCCACTGTGCTTCTATTATTTCTTCATCAATTCATCCTTCATGATATTTTGTTAAATCTAAAATGTTAAACACTAGTGAAATATGAATTTCATTAGGCGACTCTACCTACATTTCTTGAATCATGCTTCTTCAGGATATTGCATGGTCCAAACTTATTCATCTTTAGCTTGTTGTATGTACCAACTGGAAACCTCTCTTTTCACAAATGAATCATGACTTCATCTCCTACCTAGAACTCCTTATACCTCCTTTTCTGATTTGCCTTAGCCTTATATTGTGAGTTCATCTTATTGATATGTTTCTTCACCTATTCATGAAAATTATTTAGGTGCTCAACAAAATCTTAAGCCTCGGCACTACTCTTCTCCCCCTTATCCATCTTTCTCAGTTCAGAAGGAGTTCTTGGACTACTCTGATACGTAATTTGGAATGGTGATTTACTAGTGCTCCTATTGATAGAATTGTTGTAAGAATTTTTTTCTTGTGGTATAATCAAATCCCATCCCTTGGGATTATCTCTTATTAAGAATCTTAGTAGAATCCCCAAACTCTCCACCAATTTGTGGATGATGTGTATAATTGAAATTCAAATTTTTCTTCAACTTCTTCCATAATGTCCTCCACAAATAACTAATAATTTTGGCATATCTATTTAAAACTATACTCTTTGGTAGACCATGGAGTCTCACCACCTCTCTAAAAAACAACTCCACAATATGAGCAACATCACTGGTCTCACCATCTTTGAAAATATATCCACCACCACAAATATGGAATCATGCCCTCTTTGTGTCCTTCGCAAGCTAAGAATAAAATCCATGCTAATATCCTCCCATGGCCTCTTAGGTACAGGTAACAACTCATAAAATACAATATTATAACTTGTTCCTTCAACCATCTGACATACTCTGCAAGTTTGTACAAACTTCTTCACATCTTGTTGTAACTATGGCTAGTAATAATTCTCACTAACAAGAGCAATGGTCCTATCTCGACCAAAATTTCTAGCCAATCCTCCACTATGATTCTCCTCGATTATATTCTCTCTCATAGAACTCCTTGGAATGAACATTTGGCTTCCTCTAAACAGCATCCCCTCTTGGATTAATAAATCCAACCATCTTTCCATAGCCAATGTAACAGGTTCCAGACAAGTCTTCCAAGCTTCTACAAAATCTGGATCTTCAAGATACAAACTATTGAGTTCATTAAACCCAACAACCTCTATATTCATCTCTATCAACAAATTTTTCCTTATACTCAAGGAAACTACAACTCTATTTGACCTTCCACTCCTATGCTTCAAAACAAAAGTATAACTCTACAAAAACTCAACCCATTTTAAGTGCCTTTGATTTAACTTTCCTTGACTATTGAGATACTGCAAAGCTTGGTGATCAATTTATATAAAACTAATTATTTTGGTAAGAAATAGTGTCTCAATTTCTTCAAAGCTTGAACTATGGCATAAAACTCATGATCATAGACATAATATTACTTCTTAGCATCATTCAACTTCTCACTAAGATAGGCAACAATCTTACATTCTTGACTCAAAACAACTCCCATAGAAGTGCCACTAGCATCACAATCTACTTGAAAGACCTTATTGAAATTTGGAAGTGCTAGAATAGGTTGCTCTGTAACTTTCTTCTTCAGCATATCAAAACTCATTGTTGCTCCTATAGTCCATTTAAAATCCTTTCTATCCCCTCTCATTGCTTTAGTTAGAGGTGCACAAATACTACTGAAAATCTTAATAAAGTTTCTATAAAAACTTGCTAGACCATGAAATGATTTTACCTCTATAACACTCCTCGGGGTAGGCAATTCAATGATATTTCTCACCTTCTCTGGATACATTTTAAGACCCTCTGATGAGACAAAAAATCCCAGATACACCAACTCCCTCTTCACAAAACTATATTTCTTAAAATTGATCACTAGATTCTCCTTCCTTAGCTTCTCAAAAACTCTCCAGATATGCATCAGGTGCTCCTCCAATGTCTTATTGAAAATAAAAATATCATCCAAATAAATAATAAAAAAAATTCCTAAATTTTTTTCAATACCTTATTCATAAGCAACATAAATGTGCTTGGTGCATTGGTTAGACCAAAAGGCATGACTAACCACTCATACAAGCCATCTTTGGTTTTGAAGGTTGTCTTCCATTCATCTCCTTCTCTAATTTGGATCTATTGATATCTAATCTTCAAATCTATCTTTTTGAAGTACTCAGCTCCACTCAAACAATCCATTATGTCATCCATCCTTTGCAAGGGAAATATATACTTGATAGTAATCTTGTTGATAGCTCAGGATTTTGTACACATCCTCCATTCTCCATCCTTATTTGGTGCTAGTACTACAGGTATTGCACATGGACTCAAACTCTCTCGAATCAATCCCTTCCACAACAACTCTTTCACTTATCTCTTCAACTCTTCATTCTCTATTGGAGTCATTCAATTATCTACCTTATTTGGTAGAATGGCTCCAGGAATCAGATCCTTCTAATGGCTAATCTTCCTTACTCGAGGTAAAACTTTATGTACATTATCAAAAACAATATATTGAAACTCATTAACAAATGTGAAACCTCTACCAGTACCTCCTTAGTATCTTCTTTATCAACTCTAGGGATCAATGAAAAACACATATGCGCATAGCTCATACCTTCTAGGAACTTTCTTCCATCAACTAAAGAAATTATTGCATTACTACATACCTTTTTTCTGCCTCTTTCAAGGTCTTCAACTTATGACGAACTCCATCCTTTGTCAAAGAATAGGTGTTGGTATTTCCATCATGTACTTCTCATTGATCAAACTACCATAGTCTTCCTAACAACATATGACAAACATCCATAGGCATAATATCACACAATACCTCATCATGGTAATTTCCAATCTTGAACTTTACCATAAATTGTTCATTTACCAAAGCTTTATGGTCCTTTTGCAACCAAGTAATCTGGTATGGATTTGGATGCCTTCTTCTCTCCAACCATAACTTACTAACCATATCTTCTAAAACAATTTTATCAATACTACCTCCATCAATAATGAAATTGCAAAATTTACCTTCACACTTACATCTGATGCAAAAAAAAATCTTCCTTTGGGTTGCTTCTTTCTTCTCATTCAGCAAGGCTCTACTAGTAACAAGAACCTCTCCTCTTTCAACATCCTTAGAATGTGAAGACTCAGCCTCTTCATCTACATGTCAAACTCGTGCATTACCCTCAAGTCTTCTATTTTTCCTTCCTTGATGTTGAGGACACTCATAGGCTCTATGTCCTTTGCACTAGAAATAGGTTCCACGAAAGCCTCCTCTTCCCAATCCTTGTCTAGATCTTCCTCTTCCTCTTTGGTCTCCATTATTTTGATCACAAGGATAGTAGGTGTTATCTCCTTTCTACTTTTGGCTACTACTAGATCCTTCACCCTTCTTTTGATCTTCATTTTGACCTCCATATGACCGTCCACTAGTCTTTCCACCACAACCCCCACCTCTTTGCTTTCTTTAAAACCTTCTATTCAACTTTTCTTCTACCTTCAATGCAAAATGATATGCATCTTCAATGGTAGATATTCTTACCAGACCCAACGCTTCCTGAATACTCGGCTTCAATCCATTTACGTACCGAGCAACTTTTTCCTCGTTGGCCTCAAAATGGCCTGTTCTAATTAGGACACGGTAGAATTATTTTGTATACTCCTTGACATATTTTCTTGCTTGTTTCAACCCTTGCATCTTCTTCAACAAATCTAGCTCATATTCCACAAGAATGAATTGTCTTTTTAACTTGTCCACCATTGGTCCCATCTGGTTAAATTTTCTCTTTCCTCTTTGATTTCTTTCTAGTTGTACCTCTTTCCACCAATTATTCGCATGACCCTTGAGCTTGGTCTTTGCAAATTTGACCCTCTCAGGATCTTCCACCTCCTCATAATCAAAGTACTCATCCATATCGTCGATCAAATCAACTCTTTTGGGTTAAGATTTCTAGAAAATGTAGAAACATCGATCTTTGGCCTTTTCCCAATCTTAGAGATGGCCTTAAATAATCTTACTTTCTCTAGATCTACTGTATCTTGTTCTTCTTCAAACTGTTCCTCATTTCCAGCTTCATCTTCATTTTCATCTCCTCTTCTTGGCTCAAACCCTCGACACAGCTCCTCTTTCAATGCTTGAACTTGTTTTTGCAGGGCTCTACAACCTTCTTCTAGTACAATAACATTTTTTCCACCACCATAGTTTCTTTGCGAAGGCATTCTGATCACTTTTCTCATAAACCAACAACCACCAAGTCATGGTGCAAACTGCCTCATGTTCAGTGATCTATTTACACACTAAGGAAAACCCACTCTGATACCACATGATGAGGGACACACTTCCCAAAACCCACACAAAACACAATATAAGAAATCAACATAGAAAAAGAAAGATAGAAAACAACCCACTTTCAATTACTTTTAGAAAATGAAATTAAAGATTCAAAAATTACAAGGTTATAGCCTCGTGGGCTTGATTCATTGCATCCAAATCAACTCTATAAAGAAAATCTATTATTCAGAGCCACAATCTACACTAATGGAGCCACCTTCTACAAACTCCACTTAACCCTTTTATTTTACCCAATAACACCCCTAGAATATTTTAGAAAGGATAACTTTCTCTTTTGTTTTGGCACCAAAAGTCTCATCGTTTGATTTCTTTTCTAGGAAGATATTTTAATAAAATTCACTTTTTAGTGGGGCAGGTTCGTGGGGCCATAACTTTTGATCCAGGTGTCCGATATGATATTATAACATATTGTTGAAAATCTCTCAAAGAGATATACAATGTTGAAACAATCAAAGATCATTTCGTCCACTTCTTGCACTATTTTGAGGCTTCTAAGGTTTTCAAATTTGAATTTGAAGCTACATTGGAGAAATGTGTCAAGACAAAAACTTTAATATCTCCCAAATTGTATAGGGTATTGAGATAATTCTTCTGCCGTCAGAAATATTTTTCAGTTTTGCTCCTTGGGGTAAATTTTTAGATCCATACAAAGCCCATTTAGGCCAACTTACTAAAAATAGTAAGTGACCGTTTTTCACCTTTTTTGACTTCTGACTGTCTTACACCCCTTAAGTACAATCATGAGACTCAAAACAACTAAAGAAAATAAGGAAAAATATTTTTTGGGTGATGCAAGATTGCCCCTACACCACTAGATGCTCCTGCATCAAAAACTTAAGATTTGTTTATAATTTTTCCCATTAGCCCAAGCTACATAGAGATGAACTCATGATTTTTTAAAATTTCAAGCCACAACCCTTTTCATGACATATGAATCTATTAGTATAGACTAGTAAAAAATACCAGTGAGATACATTCAAACTTGACAATGCTTCCATAGTGACTTTTTTTTTCTTTTGAAAGATACGAATTGTGAAATTTTCTCATGTTCTGTTATGGACAAAAAAAATTCTATGTATATTAGAACAATTATATTCTCTAATGTTATGCTACATATATGTCTAGGCTAATAAAGTGGCTTTAGAGGTTTTCCATTTGTAAAATCTCATTCAGAACATAGCTAATAGGCCTCTTATAGTTTCTTGTTTGTTGCCTTCTCTTGCTAGCAAGGATGGCTCTTTATAACATGGGAGCCATTGTAACCATAGCCATAGCTCTAGATATGGCTCATAGGGCTCTCCTAATCTCAAACAATGTGGCCAATCTCCCTCGCTATATGGACACATATTATACCATTATAGGTTGGGTGCCCATTCTTGGGGCACTCCCCACCATAAAAGATCCCCTCTTCTCTTGCTCATATAATCTTGATGACTTAGTTGTTTGACCACTTTTAACATTTTTATTTTCAACTTAAACTTTAGAATGTGATTTCATTCCACCCATTTTTAAATTTATTTCCACCCACTTTTATTATATTATAATTTTATTTTTATAAGATAAAGATATACAAACACTATTCGTCATAAAATTCTAAAACGTCAAAACATAAAGAAATATATTTCCAAAACGTAGCTGATAATTAAACCCGCAGATATTTAAATGGCAGGTGTTCTAACATTTAAAATAGCGAATGTCTTTCTTTTAAAGACACGAAAAAAGAAATGAAAGATCTTTTTATAGTCCATGATACCAGACAAAAAGAATCCCAACCAAAAAAAACACGTGAAATTATCTTAGACAATACTGTTGTAATATCCATCATTACAGAAGAACACCTCACCACTTTCTCCTCAGAATTATTCGCAGTCAGCAGAAATATCCATCGAAAAACATACTAAACCACAATTGGTTATGCTGAGGTTGCTTATTTTTTATAAATTTCTCCTTCAGAGTCCAACTTTTTAAACAATCCTCTATTTTCGTTTGAACGACCTTTCCTGCCCACCTTCTTCGTTGTATTGAATCAAAATGACGATAATCTCAAATGCAGTCAAAGTGAAAGAAACAGATCTTTCTTCATTTCTTCTTACATATAATATATATTAAGATTTTGTTTTTTTTCTTTCAGAGAAAATCAGATACTCCCATCTTCAGGTACTGCCTCTATAATAAATCTTACCACAATCAATAACTATCAGAATTTAATTCCAAGCTTGCAGAGAGGACTTTGAAGATTTACAATCAACCAATGCCTTTTACCGTTTCAACAGATTGTTTTTCTTTCTTTAAATCCAAATTTGATTATTTCTTTCAATTTGGATTCAAGCAAGCAACCAAAGAAGTCGCCATAGCGTGGTCGTGAACATTTAATAAATTTAAGAAATCTGATTGTGATTCATTTAACGTTTACTCAATAAATTTTTAAGGATTGGTTACAACATTCATTAGTCGGATATCATAAATGAAATCCCAAGTATTATAAGTCATGACGTATCCATTTAACCCTCAGGGCTAAATGTCATGGACGGACGTCATAACTGCTATTTATTTAACATTGAATCCCAACTCACTACAGCTGGTCAAAGGAGCGACCCAGATGGGTTGAATGGGCAAAAATGATAAGGGAATTCAGGTGTTAACATAAATGTTATCCAAATCTCGAGGCGTCCTATCACTATTCTAAAGATATTCAGGTGCAATGCTCCTCAAGTGCATTAAAAATGGGAGTACCCGTTAGACCTGAAATTGGCACTGTTCAAAGAGAATCTAATCTTTAAAAACACACATCTTTTCCATTTGCTTGGTTTTAGGAAAATTTACAGCAGGAAAATTCACCATGAACAATTCATCGAGGAAAAATTCACCGTCAATTAAAATTTATCACGGAGGAAAATTAACTGCATTAATATTTTTTAATATATATTTCAGAAACTTTGATTTTATTAAAAATATTAATGCCATTAATTTTCCACCGCAATGAATTACATGGTGGTGAATTGCTGGCGGTGAATTTTCCTTCGAGGAATTGCTGGCGATGAATTTGTCGGATGCAAACATCATTTGCTTATTATTCAAAATGACAAAATTACTCTCATCTTGTGGAAAGAAAATTATACACTTCATCAAGTGTGGATGTATATTCACATAATTGAAAGGACCCTATCTTAACTTATGACTAATTGCAAAGATGACTTTGATTTTTAATATTGACTAAACAAATGATTACATAGTTTATATAGTTTTATAAAGTTTAATAACATTAATAGCATCAATAATATATACCAACAATATATAACAACATATTTGTTTGTATGAAATGAGTATTATATTTCAACCTTCTAAATTAATAGGCTAGATAAAAATTGGGCATTAATAAAACCTTATAACTATCATTATTCTTGGAAAAATGGTGTCTCGACCTTCTCTTTTAATGTTCATATTCAACTATTTAATTGTCTGATTTATTACTCACTCATATTTTTGCTCCTTAAAGTGATGTTAATTGTCACTTGTACTTTCTAATTTCACAATTTGACAATTTGTTAATTATCAATTTGTTGTCATGAAAATTGATAAATGTAACTATGACAACTTACAAGATGTGTAAGAGATGTTAGATTAGAAATAGTGTGAAAAGGGGCATTAGAGTATTAGCTTCAAGAAGATTAGGGAAGATCTTTAGTTCACATGTGTACATTACCAAAAAGGTAGATAAGACCATGTGGAGCACTCTAGTTGAAAGATGAAGTTTCTAATTTACATTTGAGCTAACTACTTTTTATTTGGGTACTACTTTTAGCCCATATTTTTCTCTCATCCTTTTAAAAACTATTGGTGGTTTCTAGTTTTGGGTCTTTCCTATATGTATTTTGGTGCATAGTTAGAGAGATGATCATTGCATGATTCTCATATGCTACCAAAGAAAACTCATAATTATATTTTTTTTCCTATGAAGGCTTAAGCCTATCAATGTATTGCAGCCAATTTTTTACTATGAATACATTAGTTCAAGTTTCAAAAGCTAAGTTTTTTTCCTAAAGGGGCTTTCTAGGATAAATATTGTATCATTGTGATTAGCAAGTTTGCTATTGTATATTTTATTTTATGAATTGTTATTGTCTTGCATTCATGTCTCTCCTCATTAATTGATGTAGAAAGTGTTTCTACTATCATCTTTCTTAAAAATTAAAAAGGAAATACATTAAATATTGCATTTTAGGTTGCAATAGGGTTAATTTCAGTCATCTTAGGTTAATTGAAATCTGAAAAAAGTCTAAAGGTGTTCATTGCATTCATTTACGAATCTTTCATATAACTGAAAAAGTGAAAAATTACATTGTTCATTTTCAAAAATGCATCAATATCATCATTTTTAGATTTAGGCATATAAGGATCAATCAATTGCTGCATCTAAAGATCTAGAAATTGCATTTACAATTTTAATTTATTTTTTGAAAAAATTGTAAATTGTTGCATACTTGCAATTCAAATTACATAATCATAAATTGGGTAAATTTTAGAAAAAAAATCATTGTCAGACTTGTATGTACACAAACCTAAGATGCTTAAATAGTATAATACACAACCAAATTTTGAAATCTATAACAACCTATGCAGGACATAGTCACCCTGGGCTACTTATTCTAACTATTTTTGGCTCAAAATTCTATCAAACTTTTGTTCTTGTGTTTTATGTCTACTTTTTCTTTCTTATTTTTCTTTTGAGTGTTTTACTATGACTATTTGGTAATTTAGTGTTCATAGTGGGCACACTTAGTGTTTTGAAACTCGTGTAAGCTTCATGAACTAATGTCCTATTTCCAATACTTCAATGAGGCATAGTTGTCATAGTTGTAGGCTTATGGTGTCCCACGTTGTTGTTACATCCATTGTGGATCTTGAGTCCATGAACTCTTTCATGCAAGGTATTGCCAATACCATGCCCATTTTGGACTCGCTCCCTAATCCTACCATACCAATGATAACTTCATAAAAATCACCTTTATGAATATTCAAACTATTGTTGCCCATGTTCCCAAAGACAAACTAAAACAATTAGACAAAGACTTAGAGGGATTGCAAGACTATTCAAGCACTGAATCCTTAGTGGGACAAACAATTCCTATAGTGGACAACTTAAGAAAATTGATCAATGATGCCCAAGGATTAAATGTTTTGTGTAGCCTAGCCCATATTATTGATGTCAACATTCCTATGATGGCTAGTTATGCCCAAGCTTTGGGATACACTCAAAGACAAGGATGATGTCAAATATCTCTCTCCACACAACTATACACTTTATTCTTACATACACATTGCCAATTGTAGCTTCAATGATAAAAAAAAAAAAGGAATAACTCCAACTGTGGGGCTCTCTAGTGGGAATCCTTATAGTTTCATGACATCACATGTGACACCTCAAAATTCATCACCTCTTATAAACTTGCAATAGATTAGTCCACCAAGCACTTCCAAAATCCCATCATATTTACCACATTCTCAAAACATGTCAAGCAATGATTTTGTCATAAATCAACTATTGTAAAATGTAACCTCACTTCAACAACAAATATTGACATCAAACAAAAATAAAAAATGGAAAATCATTGCAATATATCAAAATAAGTCCATTTTCACATGAAATTTTAAAAACAAATATGCCAAAAAATGTTGAGATTTCTAGATTTTATGAGTACAATGGTAAAAGACATCCTAATAGTCATATATCGGCTTATACGACATTATGTAGTGATTTCATCTTTGAGGATAAGCTCCTAGCTAAACTCTTTCCTACGTCATTGAAAGGAATGGCCTTGGAATGGCTTTCCTCATTTTTGAATAACACTTCCAAGTGAGTATTGGTCTTGAAATTCTATTAACTGATTTAGTGAGGTACAAACAAGGAAAACGTAAAAAAGTAAAAGACTTCATAGGGCAATAGTAGTTAATTTACTCACAAATAAATTATGATCTTCTTGATGTTGATGCTCAAATAATTTTCATTGGAAATTTTCAACTAGCATTAGGGATAAGATCTTGTTAATGAAATATCCATCCTTTACACATTTATGTACGACTATTTGTGACTATCATAATTTGGTCAATCATTATGAAGAAACTTCTTCATTGATTCCCAGTGAGCAATCTAAATCCATACCTCAAAACAATGACCATCCATTCAAGAAACAAAATAACTCTTATCAATTTATACCCCAAACAACCAATCACATTGAGCTACAATTTATGACCATGAGTTTAACTCCTTATCAATTTAGACCAAGGGATAGAAAATTTATGCAGTTACCTGATTCTCTTCACTCAATCATGTTACAACTTTTGAGAATGAATTTTATCCAATTACCTTCGATAAGACCTATAGACACATCAAAACTACTATCTCCAAATTTTAACCCAAAATCCTTTTGTCAATACCATCGTACGCATGGACATGATACAAAATGATGTATCCATCTTAACATCAAGTGCAAGATCTCATTGATTATAATCACATTTAGTTGGCCAATATTAATGATGAAGTAAATAAGTCAAATGTTTCCCACCAAATCAAAACTTATAAATTTTCACAAATCCCATGCCAAGTCATACATCCAATTTTGTGCAAGCTTCTGATGATAAGAATGATTATTAGCATAGTGAAAGAACAATGAGGATGATGGTCTAGACAACATGATTTATTTAATAGATGTCCAACCTCATAAGGGCAAAACCACTTTGTTACTTGACATTTATTTCACCCATATTAATGCATCTATACATGTGCCCGATGGTCCTCTATATTGTTGGATGTATCAGTAAAAAACCTACACAAGGTATACTCATTGATCTCGTGTGTTTAGATAATGTGATCACTTAGGAATTCTTGTATGTGCATAAGTCTTATCAAGATTCTTATGAACAATCAAAAACATGGTTGAAAACTCATTATGGTTTTTCTTTCCCTATGATAGGTTTGATCACTCTTTTAAGGTTGGACCAAAACAATTAGATGTGTCATTCTCTATCATCTCAATGTCAAATAATTTTTTTGTGCAGCTAGGCTATCCATGGCTATGCTCCATGAATTCCATCCTATCGATTATCTACAATTACATAAAGTTCCCATTCAAAGATCAAATATACACAATGCATCATAGTGGGTTTAATCCGTTGTCTTCTCATGGAAACTATTCCTTGGATTAATTTTTCCCTCAAGCCATGGAACCTATCAAACCTCATAAAAAAAAAAAAATTAGGTCATATAAAAAACTTAAAGAAAAGTGAATAACAGAGTTATCCCTTACTAATACTCTTTAAAATAATAGGGCTATGGAACTATTCCTCCCACCCACAAGTTGTAGGTAAACCCATATTTGAAGCAAACATTCTTCCAAGTAATAAAGGTAGATATGTCATTGTTCCTTCACCCATATTATATAAAATACTAAGAGAAAATCACTTTATTACCCTTGTACCCCTGAAGTAAAAAAAAAAAAATTGCATAGACCTAAGGAGATAATAGTTTCCCAACCCCCAGTGGCACCTTCAATTCCTCCCCTATGGGAAGAAAAGAGACCAATGGTTGAGAAACCTATTGTTATGCCTTCACTGTTAGAAAAATGAACAAGAATGATCGGAAATGTTAAAGAGAATAGGCATAGATGTTAGGCTATTGCCCATTAGTTAGAAGAAAAGAATCAAACATTACTTGAAAATAAAACACCTATGCAAACAAATCAAGATGAGTTACAACTTTTACAAAAACATGAAAATGAACCTTACATGACTTAATCAAAACAAAAACTAAAACTAAAACATTCAACAAATATTAACATTAAGCCACCCATGGTAATAAATTTGGATGATGAGGATGAAAATGCTAAAATTGATTAACAAGTGCATAATGAACTATCTTTACTATTTTCAAAGTATATGGATTTGGATGGGGGAAACCATGATGATCCTCTTGATGAGATTGAATCACCACTTGTTGAACGTGGTGATTCTCCTAGTACAGAACTTGGAGTCCCTTTGGATAGTTGTCTTCCTTCCCCATATGATGAGCGACATTGGGATGTAGATGGTTTTCTTTAGATCGACTCGCATGTGCAGTACATTTTTGTTTGTGTTCTATCTGTTTGATTGCATGTGATGTGATATCCTATGTTGTGTTACTTGGTGTGCCTTTATGTTTGTGAGTTTTCTTTGGAGGACCCTTATTAATCTGTTTTCACAAGGTTACAAAGGAAATGAATTTGTCATAACATTCTTCTATTTATATCTCCATTATTGTTTATGTCATAAGCATTGTATTTTGTTTTTATCTTTTGTTTTTCTTTTGGGGATGATGCAATGTATTGAGACATTTAGGTCTCTTCTATGTTGACCCAAAAGTTTTTTTGTTCTCTCTATGTGTCATTCTTCCATTGTGTTCATTGTTCCACGAGTATTTGGGGAATGATGTTAGTTTTGAGTTCATTTCTTTTATGGTATAAAATATTTATACAGACCTCAAATTGATGGATCCCTTATGTGTTCACCTTTTTTTTATTGCATTTCAATTGGGGGCAACCTCTTATCATGACATAGTTGTAGTCCATTCTTTTTTTTACAAGACCTTGGCGCTATTTAAATTTTTGATTCAAATAATCAAACATGTAAATATTTTCATTAAAAGATTTTGATTAAAAGTTAGAAATTAACACTATTCCTTAAAGTTGGAGTTATCATTCCAAAAGAAAAAAAGAGAAAAAAAAAAACTTATCATGCCAAAAGTAGGAGGCATGTTTTTGCATGCAAGAAAATGAAAAGAACGATACTAAACATACAAGAAAAAGGAAAATCTACAAAAGACACCATGTGAGAAGAAGGAATCTAGGGTTTTTAGCAGTTGAAGAGCCTTTTGCATAATAGTTTAGGGAGGATTCATGATAACCAAAAACATTTCAAGCATGTTTTTTGAAGATGGTGTAAAATTTTGGGTAATAACTTTAAGTATGTAGTGTTTTTTGAAGTTTTATTTCTTCTATTTCAAAACTTCAAACACCTGTTTAAGAGTAGCTAGGTGGGGAAATCTATCAATGGTAGTCATAAGAGGCAATTTTTTAAGAGTTTGATCAAGGTCATGAGAATCATTTTTTTAAAAAAATTGTTCAATATATGTAAATACTCTTCCATCTCTCAAATATCACTATGTTGGGTTGTGGTTTAAACAAGATTGTAGGTTTTCTTTTCTTGCAAATGATAGCTTTAAGGTTTGGAAAAGTATTCATCTCAAGCAATGGTTTTAGATGGTTGCATGGTTAGGTTCCCAAATCATATTCATTGAAACTTTCACTGAAACCCTTTTAAAAACCCTTTTTATTGTCATTATAAAGTTTATTTCATTTATTTCATAAAGGTTGCAAGCAAAGATAGCTTAAATGCAAAGTATCTAGACATAGGTGGAAGGTCTAAGATGTTTTGAATAGAATAAAATGATTTTTCATGTGCCTATGAGAAGTAATATGAATACAATTCTTAAACATGAGGAGTGTCATTAGTGTTTCATACTTATGAGTTCATCTTGTATACGGTAGAGAGAAGTATGCAATCTAGGATATGCATACAATAGTGAACCTAGATCATATCCTAGATAAGATCATTGGATATCAATTGAGGAAAGGTAGTGAATTAACATAGCATAATTTGAGACAAAAAATGGTGTTGCATCTAACATGGTAGGGTTAAGACGGGAAATTACAGCTAAGCCACCAAAGGATAGTTCATGCATACTCAATCTCATGTCGTAGGGTTCTAAAGAATACAAGATAGTTTGCAAGATTGTAGATATAATACATCAATATGAAGTAGAAGGATTGGTATTCATGATCAATGTAAAGATGATAATAGCTACAATAGTCTTAACTTCATGAAAAAGATAGCCACAGTCACCTTAAATACAAGGACAACAACCTCACACATATTAAGGATAATCATTAATGTCATTTAAGAAGGAACCAAAGGCATAAAAGGGTGGGGATATAAAGAAGTGGCTTGAAGAACAACCATGGTGGAAAGAGAACATCACAATGAAGGATAGTACAAAACCTGATCCCAATCTTATTTGATGCCATTTTGGAATCCAATAAACAAGAGAATGGATTTGATGAAGAAAACAATTCATAGGTTATTTTGATGAAGCATCATAGTGGAACCTTAAAAAAATTTCATTATTTTAGTGATCTCTTCCTTTGGACTATGAAGGGAAAGAAGATCATTTGATATCTTTCATTTGAAGCTAGAAAAAAGGATTGAGGCAAAGTCATCACTGAAGGTCAAATTATTTTTTCTAAAGAATTTGAAAGGTGTGAATACACAAATTCAATGAGAAGGCACAATCATTAAAAGGATAAAGGTCAGAAAAAAAAAGGGGAATACATAAGAAGGGAATCCATATTCCTTAATGCATAAGAAGAGACATGGTAAATGTTATGAAGGAACCATAATAATGACACACACAGTGAGCAACATACTATGTAAAGGAACAATCATGTGTCAAGAGGGTAAGTATTATACTTTGAATGCCTTAAAACCTTGAGAAGTTAAAATCACATTCAAAAGTGGGTAGACCTAAGAAAAGAGGGCAGTCATCATGCATAAGATCATAGGGTAGATGTTAGAATCAAAAGAGTTGGGATAGTAACAGTGCTAGTGGGAAGCATAAGGACTACCATTTTTCAAGCTACTGTCAAGGGGATAAGTGATCAGGTAGTACATGAAATTATTCACATTGAGTTACAATCTCAAAGAAATAAAGGATAATACAATGAAATTTGCAAGAACAATCATAAAAATGAAGCAAGTTCTACTCATTTATATATTTTTTCTTTCAGTCCTTGACAAGCCTTTATATAATTTTAAACATCATGTCAGACATATAGAGGGAAAATTTTACAAGAGGAGTCAAAGGGAAATTGATTGTGTAAAATTCAATGCAAATAGGATCACCTTATGGAAGCCAAGAGCATGATAAATGCAGATGTATAAGGACAGTCCAAATAGAAAACAACAATCCAAAAGGAGGGTAGCAACCAAGAAAGGAAGTTGGAGTATCATGAGTCAAGAAGGAAGGACAACCAAGTAAAGTTTGAATGAAAGTGGTTGAAGGGGTAGTCTGATGTATCAAGTTATAGGACATCTGACCAACTTAAGATCATTTCAAATGATGACATACATTATTAATAGAAAGCAAGCCTTTTTTTTATGACTACAATATAATGGCAATAGTCCACATGTTGTATGCCAAAAATAACCAAGGGTTTCCAAAAGATGAAAGAATCAAAGCATATCAAAAAAGGTATCATAGACTATTGGCATCATTATTAATGTTATTGTACAAGAACCAACAACAAAGGAATGTCTTTACTAAAGGTAAATCACAGTCATCATCAATAAAAAGGACAATTTATAGAAGAGAAAAATCTAATTAAGGCAATGAATTCTAAAGTATGAAGGGGCAATAGATTGAACATTCAACTTATGGATAGAAAATTTATTGGAATACAGTATCAAGGGTTTTAAAGCATGCACATGATAGGGGTAGGTCTAAGACATATCATGACAAAATATAGTCAATTGACCTTATTGAAAAGAAGAACAAATCCATTGCAAGCTGACAAAGGAAAAAGTATGTCAAGAAAGTGTCACAGTTGTAAATATCAACAATTTATGACAATCAATTATTGCATGATGTAAAGGAGAGTCAAAGGATTATGCAAGGTTAGGGTATAGTCAATATAACTATCATAAAAGGGCATCAACTTTTAAAAACATAAAGATCACAAAGAAGAAAACTTAATGATCTTTTGGGACAAAAACCACTTTTCTAAATATAGTGCTTCTTGGTTATCACCTTCGAAGTTCTTACAGTGACAGACCTATTAAAAATAAATGGCAGCCAAACTATGAAGGAGGAAGGATTCAAAGGGACACTTTTGACATCAACTATCTTTGCACAAATATATTGAAACCTAAATAATTTCTACATAGACAAGGTTGCTTTGACATATGATTTTGGAGCAAACCACTTCCCAAGGTCAAACCAATGACAATGATAGTTATGAGAGGCAAATGATTGTTTTATAAGGTAAGAATTGGAAAATTTTGACCTGTAGCATATTGTGTAACTTTTCTTTATTATGCATTTGGGTATGTTCAAAAGATGCAAATGATAAGACTATATTTTTTCATCAAAGGATAGTTTTCTTTGATGATGGTGAATACCTAAGTTATCTGTCAGCAATTTATACACCTATAACCATGTAAGGATGTTTTCAAGATGATCACAAGTTATGTGATGTTCATATGCTCAGTTTCGTGCACTTACATGCAATTTAGGCCAATTTTAGGAGCCCTCATGGTTATAACTAAATTTAGGGGGAGTTTGAGGCCAAATTTAAGCATTTTGAGATAGTTTAGGTCCCTAGAATAAAGGCATTTTGTTGTTGTACGCCCAACAACTCAAGTTTCATGCAAATTGATTGATGACTCACAATTCCAATCAATTTCATAATTTTTTAAGAAGATCAATTCAAGTTCAGTTAGAAGTGGAGTTTCAAGGAGCATACAAAATTCAAAGGGAAAATTAGTCCAAGTCAACTTTTCATCACCAATATTTGTATGTTTTGCTTCTAGTTCACATCCAATTCAACTCTGCATGCACACTCAACGTCTTCCATGAGGTTCACATTTAGTTAACTGAAGAGTTCTTCTATAAGACAAATCCTTACACTCTTTTCAATTATTTTTTTCATTCCTCTTTCCACCTTATGTAAAAGAGAATGATTGTAACTCATTTTCAGATTTATAGAGTAGTAACTTAGTTTTATTTTTAGTATTTTTCAAAGATTTTTACAAGAAAACTCCTTTTTACAAATAAAAAGTAGCTTTTTTCCTTCTAAAATTTATTGTGTTTAGTGTATTATGAATGATTTGATTTAGTTTATATGATTTCAGTATTGAATCCTTAAATTAGGTCTCATTTAAAATCATTTTCATGTAATAATATGAAAAGCTTATGTAGGTCATAGGTTGTGTTAGCTATTTTTAGATTTTGTAGTTGTGAAAGCACATTGTTTTCCTATAACAAAACCTGAAACATAACCTCCCCTTGAAATGACTACTAGAATTGTCTATCGAGATAGCCTGCCAAGATCTAGAGGCCAAATGGAAAGAACAAGAGAGAAGACCTAAATATGATGAGAACAAACTATATTCTTATCAATTATGATTCAATATTGATGTTGTATAGAATGTATGAGAGATCCCTTGATTATATAGCTAAGATGATATATAAGATGTCATAATATTATGAAAAGTGTCTTAGTCATATGACATGCTTGATAACTTATCATGACTACCTAGGTCACATGTGTTACAAGTCAAAAGATAGGATAACAACTAATGACAACTAACACCTTCTAAAAAATTCCTAGGACCTAAGTGAAATTAGCATGTAAATAATGTTGGCATATGGCTTCTAGTGTTATTGATGGAAACCTAAGTCAGTGATCCAATGCAAACCTTTGTATTTGTTCATACGGGGAGACAAAATGACGAACATGGTATCCAACTAAAGTTGAACCTACTTGCATTATGAGTTTATCAGTTCACATTGTGGATCTTAGGGAAGTTCGTTGAGCGCCTAGAATATCTTACTCTTGAGTTTTATGTTGTTGCATCAAGTGGTGTACGAGTTAGCAGATCCGGCTGACTGATTTATTTTTTAATAGTGCAAAGAGTCGAGTAGGTGAATATAATATATTGCAAAAATTTGAGGAGAAATTGTTTAAGTATTTTTGTGTTTTATCATGTTGATTTGGGTCATCACTATGCTATGGTTGACTTTGGATGATGTGCATTGAAAATCATTTGTGGATTTAGCCAATGGTTGGAAAATATTTTATGCCTTATTGAGGTCGACAGGTAGCGATCAAATCTTTAGTTGGGGATAAATATAAGTGATCGATTATATCATTTTGAGATAGATGTGAAGTGTGTTGGTGTGTGATGTGAAATTTAGAAGGATATTTGAGTGATTTCGCTTGTGCATATAAGATTTGTGATGTGAATTGTAGCAAAGCATAACAGAAGAGTACAATCAAACAGAAGGTGAAGAAATCGACAAATGTGCTTAATCGGAACTATTCTCAGGCATTAGCAGATGCTAATTCATTGTTCACCACGTTTGTTGTCTTTTGACACTAATTGTAAGGCAGTGTGCGTAAATGTAAGTGCATTCCCATTTTTGTAAAACTTATATTTGAGTACTCAAATTGTGGATTGACCTCCACCATATTTTTTCCCCTAACAGGGTTTCCACATAAAAATTATTGTGTTATGGTGTTGTGGATGATTGCTTTATATTTTTGCATCTTTCTTTTAGTTCAATGTTGTAATTGGTTTATAGATCATATTAATAAAGTTAAATTTTACAGAACATTGATTCACCCCCCTCTCAGTGTTCCCTGAATCACCCCCCTCTTAGTGTTCCCTGATTCTAACACTTGGTATCAGAGCCTAGTTCCTCTAAAGAATTTTAACAACTTGAGGTGGATCTTGGAATGTGATGGACTCTGGTAGTATTCAACAACTGCTTGTGGTGGGACTTGATGATCTAGATCAATCCAAAGAAGAAGTTCGGGAATTGAAAGCTAATCTTAAAGATGCTGAGAAATTCATTCAGACACTGAAGGATCATATTGTTAAGTCTAGGGAAAAGATAAAGGATCTCTATGATTAGACTAAGAAAAAAGAGAACAAAAGCATGGTTGATGTTCACTTTAATCAAACCTTGAAGGAAATAATTGAAGAATGTGAAAAGCTTGCCAAAGACAATGCTACCCTAAAGCATGAAATGGAATCTATGGTGATGAAGCTAACTAAGGAGATTGAAGAATGAAAGAAGAATGAGGAGAATCTTGTTCAGTCCTTAAAAGAAAGATCTAATGAATGCAAAAGAATTAGTGGAGAATTCATTCAGTTGGAGATTGAACTGCAACAATCCAAAAACTATGAAGAGGAGCTTGAAAAATAGATTTTTATTCTCAGAGATGAACTTGCTACTACAAATGAATACAAGGAGAAGTTCAAGATTAGCTCAGCTAAGCTTGATGAGTTGACCTAAGGTCAAAAGAATGGAAATGAAAAGCGAGGTATTGGATATGAGAAAGGAGAAAGTTTCGGATCTGAACAAAGGAATTTCAAGTAAGGAAATCAGATGAACAAAGCAAAAATGCATCTGATAAGACATCCAAATGCTCAAAATTTTAATGCAAACTATTTTTCTTGCAATACATTTGGCCATATCACTGCTCAATGTATAAGTAAAATAAAATGGAATGATCCATCATTCTCCATTCAGTGTTTCAATTGCAATAAGTTTGGGCATAAGTCAATCGAATGCATGAATGTGTCAAACAACTTTGTCAATAGGGCATGTGCAAGATCATCATGGAAAAAATAGGCCCTTAAGTGGCAATAAAATTCAAAAAAATCAAAGTTAGGCAACTTGACGTAAAAATTTGAATAAGTTAACTATATTATTTCAAAAATATGTAAGAATAGAATTTGTTGCAAATTGAATGTAGTTTCTAAACTACTAGGTTTATTTTTGTTTTAAAAAAATCTATTTGGTGAAAATTTAAAATTTCAATGCAGTAGTATTTAAATTTCAGGGAAAAAATAAGAATTAGGTGTCTGTCTGACCACCCTAACCACAACAAAATTATAATATTTTAGATATAAGTAGAAGACTCATGTCCAGATGTGATGCATATTTTTTTGTAATTTTTTTCCAAGTAAATAATTAATTATTATTTTTTTATTACAACTTTTAAAATTAAAAAAACTTGTAATATCTGACCACCTTAACTTGGTCAAAACATCATGAAATTAAATTCTTTTTTTTTAATCCTATATTATGTGAAGCATAGAATGTGCTACCCTTTGAAAGCTATAGATGTTTTTCAATCAACCTATCAATCAAGACTTTAGTCATAATTCAAATAGAAAATGAATAATAATTAGTTATTAAATTCAAAGTAAAGCATAATTTATATTGTGGAAAGCTAAGAATCTCCTTTAAAAACCCTTTTTGTTTCATCAATTTTGGGTAAAAAAAAAGTTGTCAACCACATGGGCCATCATATCACTTACATATCGCCACTTTTTGGCCCATCACGATCCTGCACATACCCAGTAGAAGGAATGTTAAATGTTATACTTGTGGAAGATTTGAGCATATTGCTAACCAGTCCAGATCAAGAAGAAATCAATGGAATGACTAGTCTAGGCAAGGAAATGTTGTGTGTTACAATTGCAACAAATACGGTCACATTGCAAGATTCTATAGAAATAGAAATATGGATAGAAAAGGTTTGACATACAAAGGACAAAATATCTAGAAAGATAATAAAGAAAAATGCAAAGTGACTGTAGATGAAATAAGAGATCAGATGAAGAATACATGGGCAAGAAAGAATGAATCTGATGAAGGAAATGGTTCTGTACCGGAACCTGCTTCTCGTAATTCCTCTGGAAATTGATTTCAGGCCATTGGCCTAGGGGGAGTTTTTCAAGAAAATCATTTTTCCCTTGTCTATAGTTGGTACCAAAATGTGAAATATTGTCAATAGTTGTATTGATGATTTACAAATGTATTCGAAAACACTCATAAAGAAATTCAAGCAATTGAAGGTGTGCAAAATAAATTTTCTCTCGTAGTGGTGTATGTGCTTCAAGATGTGCTTGCACAAGTGCTAAAAAGATCTTCACTATCTTCTTGCAGGATCCTAATCTCCTCTAGGATCTCCCAAACGGCTTAGATGATTAACTAAGGCCTTGTCTAGCTCTTTTCTAAGAGCCCAACCCTTTGTGCTTAACCTTGAAAGACAACCACCTTTAGTTTGCTTCCACTTTCTCCTACACTTAGAGGACTCTAAGTGCTACCATTTCATAAATCACTAAATTGATTGCAGAGGTGTCTAATATAGTTAAATCATGCCATTTACTTCCATTTGAATCCATTTTGGAAGATTTTCAAATCTTTCTGCAATCGAGTGTAAGGATTTGTCTTGAGAAGGCCTAATTCCTTGTAGCCATTGGCAGTGCTCTTTTCCTCGTTCCTGCCAAAACTTCCCAAACAACCTAACAACCTAATCCCACATTCAGATACTCTTTTTGATGTTCTAAAAGATTCACCCACTCTTAGACTTCACCCACTCTTAGACTCCTAGGTCTTCTGTACATAGGCTTCCTAGTACCTAGGGTAAATAGGGTTAATAGACTTAGTTTGTAGGGTTTCACAAGTTTCTCCCTTACAACTCAGTCAAATGGATTTGTTGAACCTCAATCCTTATGGCACGATAGGATATTCCCATACCCTACCTGGAACTGTACCTATTTCGTACTGTACTTTAATCCCCTACCTGTATTACTCAATTCTTCACTGTCAAATCTCTAACCGGGCACCCTAAGCTCTCCTAAAACTTGACATTAAACTCTTTGCTCGACTCTTCAAGACTCCTAACACTAAATATGTATAGACCAATGGCTTCCCTAATACGTCCATCTATCCTCAGGAAAATCCCGTGACTAGATTTCATGGGGAAGCCATTCAAAGACAAACTGGTTAGAACAGAACCAGTAAAACCCTTAACCCTAACCTATTTAACCTAGACACTAACTCAGCACAAATCAACCTGCTTATAGAAAGGAAAAGCCTTATTACTATCCTATGAACACAAATCTAACATCAAATCAAAGCATTTTACTTGTATTCTATCTCTGTCACTCCATATACTCGGTATGCACACAAAACACAGAAATTTCAGAGCTATCTTTTTTAATTCCAAAAACTTAATTACAAAACATGTAACTCCTCTCCTAATGAGATTCGAGTCTTGGTTCATATTAGATGCCCACTCCATGATTCTAGGGCTTGTTGGCCGATCTCCACCTACAAATCTAATCAAGGGAATCCAAAGGCAATAGAATTGCATGCAACAAACTATGGTAACTTCCTTGCAACATTTGGCATCTTCCTTCATGCCTTGATCCTATTTCTTAGGATCACCATTCCCTCAAGATCTTGAGTAACCAACACATTAAAAAGGCCTTAAGGCATCTTTACAACCACATTAAGTGTTTAGAACAACTTAAAGACCCAAATCTCCCCTAGATAACAAAAATAAAGAAACATAAACTACTAACAATGGCAAATAGTGTGACCTTAGTCCTAATGACTAACTCACCTAGCCCAAACAAAAACAAGACCTTCTAAGGTCCAAAATAAACACACAACAACTCTGACTTGGCTAATGTCAGATACAAGCCAAAATGACAAGTAAAATTTGGAGGTTAGCCTAGGTGCTCCTACACCATCCTCCCCAAAACAAAAGAATTCAATCCACCCTTGGATTGAGTAAGTTGAGATCGATGCTCGACTTCTTGAACTCTGATTCTTTGATCCATACTACATCAGCATTAGATTGACCATGCATCTTGATCAGATGTTCCTTGTATTCCTTGGTTCTAGTCTTTTTGTAGACCCTTGTGTCCAATATGTTGTCTGCTTGCTTGACTGTAGCTGCAGGTAGTTTGAGCTCTTCCACATCATGGATGACTTCATTTAGGCTTTGATCCATGTCTAGTGGTGGTCCTTTGTAATGAACCAGATCTGCAATGTTGAAAATAGGGGGCAGTCCACTGTCTTTAGGTAGCTCCACTCTAAAAGCATTGTTCCCATATTTTTCCAAGATAGGACATGGACCTATCCTTTTCATCTACAACTTGTGAGGGACTCCCTTCAATAGCCTAGATTTATTGAGATGTATCATCACCAAGTCTCCCACATTAATCTGAACTTCTCCTCTATGCTCATCCACCTTGGTCTTATGCTTCATGGTGTTTTCTATCAATGTCTTCCTGACTGTGTCATGAATCTCCTTCATTGCATAGGCAAAATCATCATCATAACCACTTCCCTTCACTCCATCTTTTAAGTCTCTTAACTCATAGACTCCTCTAAGATGTAAGACATATACAATTTCAAAGGGACTCTTCCCTGTTGACCTGTTCACAGTGTCATTATAGGCATATTCAGGTTGTCCAATCAACTGATCCCATTGTTGACCATACTCCTTGGTCAAGCACCGTAATAGATTTCCAAGGCTTCTATTTACAACCTTGGTCTGACCATCAGTTTGGGGATGGTATGCAAATCGAAAAGATAAATTAGTGCCCAATCTTTGCCAAAGAGTCTTCCAAAAATGACTCATAAACTTGGTGTCTCTATTTGACACTATGCTCATAGGTAACCCATGTATCCTTACTATCTCCTTGAAGAAAAGAGAGGCTATTTGGCTGGCATCATTGGTTGTCATGCGTGGCACAAAGTGAGCCATCTTGCTGAACCTGTCCACCACCACATAAACACTATTCATGCCTTGCCTTGTCTTGGGTAACCCAACTAGTAAATCCATACGCAAACACTCCCATGGCCTAGTAGGAATAGGTAGTGGTTGATAAAGGCTTGCATTTGAAGAAGTTCCCTTGGCCTTTTGACATATTACACAACTTTCCACATACCTCCTAACATCAAGATTTATCTTAGGCCAATAATAGAACCTTTGAACAAGTTCTTGAGTCTTAGTGATCCCAAAGTGACCACTCAATGCACCATTATGCTTTTCTTGTATCAAATTCTCTCTAAAAGAGCCTCTAGGAACACATAATTGATTTCCTTTAAACAATAGACCACTTTGCAAAGTATACTCAGCATATTTACTATGAAAAGGGTTCTTGTATTCAGAACATACCTTATAAATGTCTGCAAAACCTTCATCATCTACATATAGATCCTTGAAATGATCTATTCCCATGCTCTTCAATTGAATTTCCTGAATTGTGAGAGCTCTTCTAGACAATGCATCTACTACTTTGTTGAGGACACCTTTCTTGTGCTTGATGTTGAAGGTGTAAGCTTATAGATACTCAACCCACTTCATGTGTTTGTGGCTCAACTTTTCTTGTGAATTCAGGAAACTAAGTGCTTGATTGTCTGAGTACACAATGAATTCTTTGGGAAGCAAGTAGTGCCTCCACTTCCTTAGAGCTTGGACCAGAGCATACAGCTCAAGGTCATAAGAAGAGTACTTCTTTTTGGCTTCACTCAACTTTTCAGAATGAAAAGCCACCGGTCTACCCTCTTGGCTTAGAATAGTTCCAATTTCCACATTGCTAGCATCACACTCAATGGTGAAAAGCTTCTCAAAGATCGGTAGCACCAAAACAGGTTGGGTAGATATTCTTTCTTTCAACAACTCAAAGCTCTTGTTAGCATGCTCATTCCATACAAATTTGGTCTTCATGCCTCCTTTAATAGTATCCAACATAGGAGCAAAAATTGCACTAAAATTCCTTATAAATTTCCTATAATACTGTGCAAGGCCATGAAAACTCCTTACCTATGTTGCTGTCCTTGGAGTAGGCCAATTCATGATAGCCTCCACTTTGCTTTGGTCCATTTTCAGATTACCATGTGATAGGACAAATCCAAGGTATAATAGCTCTATTTTTATGAACTCACACTTCTCCAAGTTGATCATCAGCCTCTCCTCATGTAGCTTATTGAAAACGGTCCCAAGATGTTCAAGGTGCTCACTCCTTGTCTTACTAAAAATCAGTATATCATCTAGATATACTACCACAAATTTTCCTATGTAGTCTTTGAGAACTTCATTCATGAGTCTCATGAATGTGGAGGGGGCATTGGATAGTCCAAAGGGCATGACAAGCCACTCATATAGACCCTCATTAGTTTTGAAGGTTGTCTTCCACTCATCTCCCTCATGTATCCTAATTTGGTGATAGCCACTCTTCAAGTCTATCTTGCTATAGTACTTAGCTTCACCTAGACAATCCATTAGGTCTTCAATTCTGGGGATAGGGAACCTATACCTTATAGTTATCCTATTGATAGACCTTGAATCAGTACAAAGCCTCCAAGTTCCTCCTTTCTTAGGTGCTAGGACAGTGGGTACGACACATGGACTAATACTCTTTCTAATGAGTTCTTGGTTTAGGAGTTCTTGTACTTGCCTAGCAATTTCCTCATTTTGTTGAGGGGTCATTTTGTAAGCTACTTTATTAGGAAGGGTAGCTCCTGGGATAAGGTATATCCTCTGACTTATGGCTCTTTTAGGGGGTGAGGTTGATGGTTGTCCATCACTCACTATACCTTGGTAAGTCTGCAACATGCTTTGAATCTCCTTTGGTAACTTTGTCTTCTTGGTCACCTTGCCTTCATCTCCCTCTCTTGGTCTTAGCACCAATGCATAACCAACTCCTTCACTTTCTTCCAAAGCTTCTAAGAACTATTTTTCACCAACCATGAGTATGTTTGGACCTGTTGTCTTCACCTCTGTATCTTCTAACAGTGACTGAATTTTGAATGTCACATTGTCCTTCTTGAAAGAATAAGAATTCTTTCCTCCATCATGTATGGCTTGGCGATCAAATTTCCATGGTCTACCTAGGAGCAAGTGACATGCATCCATAGGTAACACATCACACAAAACTCTATCCTTGTACCTTCTAATTGAAAACTCCACCCATGCTTGTTCAGTCACTAACACATGTTGGCCTTTATTGAGCCATGTGACCTTATAAGGGTTGGTGTGGGGTATCCTTGTCAACTTTAGTTTGCTGACTGCTTCCTTTGAGACAATGTTATCAGTAGAACCTAAGTCAATGATGACTCTACATACTTTTCCCATCATTTTGCACTTTATCCTAAATAAAGACCTCCTTTGACTTGGCTCCTCCTTCATTGGCTCCTTAATCAAAGTTCTCCTCATCATGAGGTTCTCACCTTCCTCAGAATTTAATGGAATCTCAGATTCCTTCTCTACTGCATTTGATTCCTCATGAACTAGGTTAGTTCTCTTGTCACCTCCATGTGAAGAACCACCTTTCTCTAGACATCTGTAGGCAGGGTGCCCCATTTGATTGCAATGATAGCATTTCATGTTGGCAAATTAGTTGCCTCTTCCTTGTCCACCACTTTTTCCTCTAAAGTTAGAGCCTCTTCCTCTACCACCTCTACTAGAGCTTCCTTCTTGCTGCTCACTGGCTTTTATGTCTCCTTGAGTTTTTGTTTCAGAACTACTTCCACCATAGCCACCTCTTTGTCCTTTACTGTCCTTGATTTTACCTTTACCTTTAAAGTTTTGGTCTTGCTTTCTCTTACTCTTCTCCTCTATCTTCAAGGCCATTTGATAACATTGGCGGATGGTTTTGAAGTTCACTAGACTCATTTCTTCTTGAATAGACCATTTGAGGCCATTCAAGTACCTTGCAAGCTTAATGCTTTCATCTTGTACTACCTTTGATCTCAAACATAGCTTTTGAAACTCCTCGGTGTAGGCTTGGACATCTAAATCTTTTTGTCTTAGATTGTGCCTCCTTCTATGCAACTGGACTTCATAGTCATTCAGAAGGTAGGTCTACTTCACTTTGTTTGCCATGCCCTTCCAAGTAACAATAGGACCTTTTCCATCCTTTTCTCTCTCATTTTGCACAAACTTCCACCAAGTAAGAGCTGACCCTCTTAGTCTAGACTTGACCACCATAACTTTTTGTGCTTCTGAGATACCATCACACTCAAAATGGTTCTCAATGTTGTCTATCCAGTCCATAACTGAATCTGGATCCATTTCTCCACTAAATAGTGGCACACCTTCCAAAGCTTTGCCACTCAATGCCTTTAATGCCTTTAAGAATGGCTCTTCAGGAAGAACAGGGTCAGGTGTTGGTTCTTCCTCTTCCAACTCTAATTCCTTTTCCCTTGCTTCTTCCTCTTCCTTTTGATCATTTTTTTCCTTTACCTTGTCTGCCTCTTCTTGGACTTCATCCAACAGTTGCTCCATTCGAGCCAACCTTTCTCTTAGTGACTTGTTGTCTTCTTCTTGTTCTTCTATCTTCTTGGCTAACTCAGCATTAGTCACCATGGTTTTGTCTTCCTCTAGTGTATTCTCTCCCACTAATTCGATAGGCTGCAACATCCACCACAAGCCTGATCAAAATAGGCTCTGATACCAATATGGTGTATGTGCTTCAAGATGTGCTTGCACAAGTGCTAAAAAGATCTTCACATTCTTCTTGTAGGATCCTAATCTCCTCTAGGATCTCCCAAAAGGCTTAGATGATTAACTAAGGCCTTGTCTAGCTCTTTTCTAAGAGCCCAACCCTTTGAGCTTAACCTTGAAGGACAACCACCTTTAGTTTTCTTCCACTTTCTCCTACACTTAGAGGACTCTAAGTGCTACCATTTCATAAATCACTGAATTGATTTTAGGGGTGTCTAATATAGTTAAATCATTCCATTTACTTCCATTTGAATCCATTTTGGATGATCTTCAAATCTTTCTCCAACCGGGTGTAAGGATTTGTCTTGACAAGGCCTAATTCCTTGTAGCCATTGACAATGCTCTTTTCCTCGTTCCTGCCAAAACTTCCCAAACAACCTAACAACCTAATCCCACATTCAGATACTCTTTTTTATGTTCTAAAAGATTCACCCACTCTTAGACTCCTAGGTCTTCTGTACATAGGCTTCCTAGTACCTAGGGTAAATAGGGTTAATAGACCTAGTTTGTAGGGTCTCACTAGTTTCTCCCTTACAACTCAGTCAAATGGATTTGTTGAACCTCAATCCTTATGGAATGATAGGATATTCCCATACCCTACCTGGAACTGTACCTATTTCGTACTGTACTTTAATCCCCTACCTGTATTACTCAATTCTTCACTGTCAAATCTCTAACCGGGCACCCTAAGCTCTCCTAAAACTTGACATTAAACTCTTTGCTCGACTCTTCAAGACTCCTAACACTAAATATGTATAGACCAATGGCTTCCCTAATACGTCCATCTATCCTCAGGAAAATCCCGTGACTAGATTTCATGGGGAAGCCATTCAAAGACAAGCTGGTCAGATCAAAACCAATAAAACCCTTAACCCTAACCTATTTAACCTAGACACTAACTCAGCACAAATCAACCTGCTTATAGAAAGGAAAAGCCTTATTACTATCCTATGAACACAAATCTAACATCAAATCAAGGCATTTTACTTGTATTCTATCTCTGTCACTCCATATACTTGATATGCACACAAAACACAAAAAATTTTAGAGCTATCTTTTTTTATTCCAAAAAACTTAATTACAAAACATGTAACTCCTCTCCTAATGAGATTCGAGTCTTGGTTCATATTAGATGCCCACTCCATGATTCTAGGGCTTGTTGGCCGATCTCCACCTACAAATCTAATCAAGGGAATCCAAAGGCAATAGAGTTGCATGCAACAAACTATGGTAACTTCCTTGCAACATCTGGCATCTTCCTTCATGCCTTGATCCTATTTCTTAGGACCACCATTCCCTCAAGATCTCAAGTAACCAACACATTAGAAAGGCCTTAAGGCATCTTTACAACCACATTAAGTGTTTAGAACAACTTAAAGACCCAAATCTCCCCTAGATAACAAAAATAAAGAAACATCAACTACTAACAATGGAAAATAGTGTGACTTTAGTCCTAATGACTAACTCACCTAGCGCAAACAAAAACAAGACCTTCTAAGGTCCAAAATAAACACACAACAACTCTGACTTGGCTAATGTCAGATACAAGCCAAAATGACAAGTAAAATTTGGAGGTTAGCCTAGGTGCTCCTGCACCACGTAGGCTGAGAAAATAGGGTATCCAGATCACCTAGGGAAAAAGCATGTATTACAATAAAAGGTTAGGCGTGTGGGTAATAAAAAGAAAGTTGAAACCCTCATTTTATACTTCACATCAAAGAAAAATAAGGAGAGTGCTCTGCAATACAATTTCGAAAGCGTGAAGTTAATTTGGCGGCGAAACCCTAATCCATCATGTACTTTAGAAATTCTCATTTAATTTGGTGTGTGGTTGAAGAACTTCTTAAATAGAAACAATACATGAGTACAGAAGGTAAAATGGAACAGATCAAAGGAATGATCAACCTAGATGAGTATAGCAGTGAGAAGATTAGAGCCATAAGAAACTTGTTGTCATTCGATGAATTGAAATTGCTGAAAGAAGCTAAACACAAAACCTTGGATATTTGGAGTGAATTTCCCTATTTTGAGAACATAGAAATTGTTAAGTTATTTCTGAGAAGATTGAATGACGATATTCTAATTCTGGATAAACCCTACCATATCTTGAAAGAAGTGATTGGATCTTTAACTAGATTATGCAAAGATAGGGATGTACTAAGAAAGAAGTCAATCCAGAATAAAGAAGTCAAAAGCCTAACTAGAGTAATTGGAGATCAAAGGGCATTAATAATCTCGACAATTAGAGATTCAGTGACAACGTACATTTTGCATGGAGTATCCTATAAAATCTTTTTTAGAAACAAAGAAGGTACAACTTTGGTAGGTGTTGTTTACATTTCACACAAGATGATAATGGAAGATCAAAATTTTGACCTTTGTGGATTACTAAAAGATCAAATAATGGAGAACATACAACTGACGAATATGACATATTACCCTTTCAGGTTTGGTACTTTGGTTATATGTCTTGTGATGTACTTTCTGAACTTCTTACTGATGAACAATAATGTAATATGGAAAGAGAATGAACCGGTTTACAAAAAACATTACATACACTCTAACAGTTTGGCAAACTGTGATCAAGCATATGAAAGTTTCTTTAAAGGATTGCTAGGAAAGTGTGGCTCAATTTATATTTCCCTTTTGGTAAGGGAAAATTAAGTTGGTTCCTCCTTCGATGAGATGGAGAGGAAGAAGAAAAGAGAAAAATAAATTGATTTTTGTACTCCTCCAGCATGCAAGACTCCAAGAATTGAAGGGAAAGATAAAGAACAGGTGATTGTAGATATACCAGATGAATAATTTGATAAGGAAACTAAGGACACCCAAGGAAAGAAACTGGAAACAACCAAACCAGAACAAGAAAATTTTATGACATAAGAAATTGAAGAAGAAGGTGACTTAACCAAAGAGGAACTATTGCATCTTATTCATGAGAAAGATGGAATGCAAAAAATTGCAAACATGTGGTCTATCCGACCTTCATATGAGCAGGATATGATTTTAAATGTACTAAGTTCTCATCTTGTGCACAACCATATTAAATTGGAGAGTTTGCAGAATACATTGCCAGAAGAGATGATTGAAGGTATCAAGGAAATCATGGACTCTGAGTTTCAGAACAAGGAAGAAGAAGTAATTTTACACCTGAGGAAGCAGTACATATTTTCATTCACCAAGCTAAAAAGGCACATGAACCAGATAAGGCAATGCATAAACACAAAAAATAGCATCTACAACTACTGTCTTTCTTGGCCTCATGCAATCGATAAGTACAAAGAAAAGTTGGAACAAATTCAAACTGAACTAAACAGTATTGGACAAAAATTTAACATGTTTCAGGATCAAGATGGTGCAATCAAGAAAAGGATTCAAGAATTACAGATAGAGCATACAAATGTTCAAATAACTAGAAACAGGATTGTTGACACCTTTTGGAAAGTGAAGGATCTAACAGAATGCAAACTGGAATAGTTGATTGAGATATTGAGGAAAGGAGAGATATTAGAAGAATTTATCACCATTCTAGAATCCCTCATTAAGATTATCAACCAGACATCTAAAAACAACAACATGATCATAATCGTCAGGATTGCAGTAGAATCATGGAAGAAGTTTCTTTTGGAGATGAAGGAAAAATACAAAATAATCTTCTAACTCAAGTAGCGGATGTATGTCTTCAAATTTTGAACCAGTTTTTGGTTATACTCCAAAAAGAGATTACTATAGGAGTTTTTTTTTTGGTTTCTCATCGATGTCAAAGGGAGGGAGAGAGCAGTGAAAAATGCCTTATCAAATTCAGGGGGAGTTGTGTCTTTTTCAAGTTTTGAAGGATTGTAGTATGTTGGTTGGTTCTGAAACTTAGTCATTTTTCACTAAGTGTTGCCATCAATGCCAAAGGGGGAGATTGTTGGCATATGGCTTCTGGTGTTATCATTGATGGCAACCTAAGTCAGTGATCTAGTGCACACCTTTGTATTTGTTCATACCAAGAGACAAAATGAAGAACATGGTATCCAATTGAAGTTGAACCTACTTGCATTACCAGTTTATCAATTCACATTGTGGATCTCAAGGAAGTTCATTGAGAAATTGAAATATCTTACTCTCAAGTTTTGTGTAATCGCATCAAGTGGTGTACAAGTTAGGAGATCCGGTTGACTGATTTTTTGTTTAATAGTGCAGAGAGCCAACTAAGTGAATATAATATATTGTGGATATTTGAGGAGAAATTTTTTAAGTATTTTTGTGTTCCATCATGTTTATTTGGGTCATCACTATGCTATGGCCAACTTTGGATGATGCGCATTGAAAATAATTTGTGGATTTAGCCGATTGTTGGAAAATATTTTATGTCTTATTGAAGCTGATAGGTAGCGATCAAATCTTTAGCTGTGAATATATATAGGTGATCGATTATATCATTTTGAGATAGATGTGAAGTTTTTTTGTGTGATGCAAAATTTAGAAGGATAGTTGAGCGATTTCACTTGTGCATATAAGATTTGTGATGTGAATTGTAGCAAAGCATAGCAGAAGAGAAGAATCAGATAGAAGGTTAAGAAATTGACTAATGTGCTTAATCAAAACTATTCTTAGGCATTTGCAGATTTTAATTCATAGTTTACCACTTTTGTTGTCTTTTGACATTGATTGTAAGGCAGTGACCCTTTCTTTTCTTGAGCAGTGATCTCTAGCTAGTGTGCCTGAATGCAAGTGCATTCCCATTTTTGTAAAACTTATATTTGAGTACTCAAATTGTGGACTGACTTCCACCATGGTTTTTCCCCTAACAGGGTTTCCACGTAAAAATTCTTGTGTTATGGTTTTGTGGATGATTGCTTTATATGTTTGCATCTTTCTTTCAGTTCAATGTTGTAAGTGGTTTAAAGATCAAATTAATAAAGTTAAATTTTGTAGAACATTGATTCACCCCCCCTCTCAGTGTTCCTTGATTCCAACAAATAAGTCCCCTAGTAATGAATTAACTAGGTACAAGACAATATTTACACCAACATCCCCCCTTAAGTGCAACTTAGGGAGTAGTAGATTATTATGCAAATGAAACAAAGATGCATGGATGGGTCCTAGCTATTAGGCCATGTTAGGCACCCATGTACATATGCAATGCAATCTCTCAGAAATGGAGAAGAGGAGAAAACCCAGTGGGACAAAACTCCTCCCCAAAAGAGAGATGAAATACAAAAAAATAAATGCTCTCAATGATACATGAGAAGACCAAAACCCTATGTGAGGAAAAATAATCCCTCATAAGAGAGAAGAAGAATAGAGATGATGCAACCCCCCCTCAATGGTGAGTCTCCTACAATGATGGTAGAAGCTCAACATTGAATGCTAAAGATGATCCAAAAGCATCAAACAACATTCCTCACCTTAGGAAAAAATAAAACCAAGAATGTATGTAGGATGTCAGGAAGATGGATGATGTCTCTAAAGAACACTCAAGTGTCTCCATGTCGATGTTGAAAGCTAACACACTCAAAACAAGAGTTTTAGACCACACTATCGAAGAGGACAATCCATAATCTAGTAGAGATGAATTTAAAACATGATTCAAAGACAATTATATCCCTTCTGAAGACAAAGAATCCTCCTCTAAATTTTGTCCAAAAGGATCTATAGTCACGTGAAACTATGAAGAATGATCATGTAGAGATTGAACAAGAGGGTCCAAGTGTTCCCTCACAATAATTGAAGAAGGATCTTCTCCATCAAAGAGAAGATGAATGTCATCAATGGTGTCCCCCAAATATGTAATATGAGATTCAAAAAACAAGTTTGAAATACTTTTCATGAAGCCATCCAAAGTAGCCAAATATGGAAGATGATGTATGTCTTTCTGCACTGAATTTCAACGAACCAAAATTATGGAATCACAAGAATCCTTAGGTACAATAGTAGATGATTCTACCAATTTTGGATTACAAGAGCCCCCAGCCTCAAGATGTTGACTCGTAAATGAAGAAGATGAACCCTCTAGATCTGGGTTAGGAGCCATAGAAACTAAAGTCTCAATAGATGTCTCTATAGGAGAAGAAGGAGTAGGTTTTGTGTCATCAAGGTCACCATAACTTTTCCAATTAGCAAGTGTTTTAGCTATTATATCATCAATAGGTCAAAACTCTCCAAGTGGAATAAGACAATCCACAACAGGATCCTTTGGGAATGGAGGTTCATTTGAGTCTCCATACGTCTTCTAAAGTTTGGTCATAAGGTCATGAGGGATCTTAATACCATCAGTGGCCATTTGTGTATCAATATCACAATGACAACCAATTACTCCTAGGATATGTTCTATTTTTTATTTCCACACAACTCTCTTCCATGTTGATGAAGAAGGGGGGGTTGTATGGCTCCCTAGGTAAAAATAATTTGCCTCAGTAGACAAATGCTCCAAATTCGATGAATTAACAATCGATCTTAGGATTTTTGGCCCTTTTGGATGCGATGGTAGGGTCATATTTGACCCAAAATGCTCCAAAATTACAGCTACCTTTTGGATGTGGCAACAACTCTTTAGCTTCATACCCTCATAGATTTGGCCTCATATGTTCGAATTAGATGAAATAAAGGGAAAAGCTGACTATATTGAACCTCCTAAACTCAATGGTGAGCTCAAATTTGCACTAATAAGCTCTTATTTGAACCTACAATAAGAACCACAAATGGAACCCCCTAGAATCTAGTATTTCTATCAAATTTTTTTGATTCTCTAGACCATCATACAATGCAAGAGAAGAGCATACCCAATTATTCAAGATTTAACATCTCTCTTCAAAAAATGACTATCCGATGGCACCCAACCCACTTTGATACCATGTTAGAATTGGCTATGGAGATAGCCTGCCAAGATCTAGAGGCCAAATGAAAAGCACAAGAGAGAAGACCTAAATATGGAAAGAATAAATTGTATTCTTATCAATTATGGTTTAATGTTGATGTTGTATACAACGTATGAGAGACCCCTTGCTAATAGCCAAGGTGAGTTATAAGATGTCATAAGATTATGACAAGTGTCTTAATCATATGACATGAGACAAATTATCACTACTACCTAGGTCACATGTGTTACAAGTCAAAATATAGGATAACAACTAATAGCAACTAACACCTTCTAGAAAGATTCCTAGGACCTAAGTAAACTTAACATGTAAATAAGTCCCCTAGTAATGAATTAACTAGGTACAAGACTTTATTTACCCCAACAATTAATTTTGTATAAGCTAGTCAAAATTTGAGTTGTGCATAAAATAGAGCTATTGTTTAGAGGAATTGTGAGTTATAATAATAGGAATAAGGTCTTTCATTATTGGTGTATCACCTCCTAGGTTTATTTTATCCAGTTTTTAGTTTTCCTATCCTTTTTCCTATCAAACCAACAAGCTTTTAGGAGGTCCATTAAGGGAACCAACCTGCTCTAGAGGTTCATCTTCACCATAGGAAACCCATAGTCTGAAGATGATCCCATGTTTCACAAGATAGCTGAGTTTCACACTTATCTAAGGGTGTTGTGTCAATAATTTTTGGCACGCCCGGTCGAACACTAAAACTCATTTTAGTCAAAAAATATTATTTTCATTATTGTTTTAGTATATACAATAATGTTTTTAGCCTTTTTGAGGTTATAAATATATATCTAGAAACTCCAATCTTTGATTTTGAAGTAGATCTAGTGTGAAAAACATATGAGAAGAGTTCAAACAGGAGGAAGTTCTACTCCTTTTAAGTATTTGCAACTATCACTGTTGAGAATAAAAGGGAGGGTAGTGAGAAAGATTTGTAGCCCATGAGCTAGATAACATTCTATGCCTCCAAATCATAGCCTTCCTATAAATCTTATTCTAAGAGTCCCAGTAACAAATACACGTGTGTCAAAAAATCTAATGGCAAGGTAGTTTATTTTGCACCATTTAATGGGGGCATCCCATTGAATCTTTGTCAACATGATGATATTCCTATGGTAGCCCTTATAAGCTTACCATTTTCATAGAAGAAGATCAAACTATGCCTATTGAGCATATGAGAGATGTGTGTACAATGACCTTAGCTCACAATATCACATCTAAGAATGTAACAATTAGACTCTTGGATGTATCACTGAAGGAAAAAGCTTTGTAGTGGTTTAGAAGTTTAGTTGTCAATTCAGTCATAAGATGGGATGAATTGGGTGATGGATTACACAAGAAATTTGAAGATAAGTTAGATTATTTATCTTTGGTGGATTACCTAACTACAATCAAAAGGGATCCACATGAGTATATGTCTGATTTTAACTTTCATTTCTAGAAGACGTGGGATAATATCCCACCAATAGTAAGGCCTTCAGCTCAACATGCATTTTTTTATTTCCTTAAAGCCCTTAATAGTGATATATCCTTCATGATTTAGGTAATGGGTGGAAATACACTTCCTATTGCATATGATATCACCATTAGAGCAGAAAATAGCCTCATAAAAGCTGGTAAAATAGCCCCAAAGCCTCCAATGCCTATTTTTGTGAGGTGCAACCACCTATACCATTTCCATTACCCTCAATAGTTGTTATTCCTACTATACCAGCATTGATTTTTCTAAAAAAAAATCCAAGAAAAGGTTGTCCCAGCTCCATCCCATGAATTTCAAGAGATAAAAGATATATTGTAAAAATTTGGTAATGAATTAATCAACAGAAAGAAGCAGTAAATTGCCATGTTGATCCTCAGGTTTAGAGAAGAAATTTTAATGCAGGGCCTTATTATCCTTACAATTAGAACACTACAAATACTTCTAGAGAGCTTGTACTAGTGCACAATAACATGACACAATACTATGAGTGGTGTTTTCTATGTAACTAACCTCATATCCAAGCCACATGTTTGAATGGAGTGATCAAGTAGGACCTCATGGTATGGAATAACACTGTTGTCCCACAAGATGTAGCACAAGAAAATCATGAACAATAGGTTTTTCATATTGATCAAAATTATAAGGATGTCACTTTGATGAATTGGAAAGCTGGAGAGTTTTGTGGGGTGAATCATCCAAATGCATAGAATCCATCATCACACTCCATTGCAACCAATACAAGGGAAAAAAAAAGAGTTGTTGGCATATGATATAAATCTAATAAGGGACAAAATTAGGCTCCTACAAGTCATCAAAGCACTACTAGTCCATCATATACACCAAATGTGTAGATACTACCAAGAGGATAGCCTATAGTGAACAAGGAGTAGTCTAAAATTCAACCACAACCACTGCAAACACAGGGAAAAGCTAATGTTCCAAAAGGAAAGTCAAAGGTTAGTACAATCCCATTCAATATTTTAGATCATATGAAGAAAGAAAATGTCAATATGTTGATGTGAGATTTAATATCACTTCTGGGTAAAAAGACTTATTGCAAAAGGCCTTATCTAATGTTACTTTGGCAAGTGAGTCTTCCAGAGAGAAACACAAAGTTGCACTCACTAGTACTCCACCACTTAAAATTGAAGAACAAACCAAAGATACAAAACCACCTCCATTTTACATATCTTTGATTATTGGCCAACACCTTTTCCATCATTGCATGATTGATTTAGGTGCAAGAAGTTATGTGATGCCCAAACAAAAAGTTGACAAACTTGGTTTATTATATGAGCCTCTTGCCAAAGGATTAGTACAATTGGCTGGGATAGCCATCAATACCATTGGATTCATTAAGAATTTGATCCTTACTTTGTATCCTTTTCCAAAAATTTCCATACCTCAAGAAATTTATGTCATAGATCTACCATCATACTTTGCTTGGTTATGCCTTTCAAGAGACTTTTCTTCCAAGTTGGGTGGTTATCTATTTGTTGATTGGCCACACATGTTCTTTAGAACAAGGTATAGAACCAGGATGATAGTCAAATTAGAGCCAATTTCAAAAGACCATATAGAGCCTTATGTTCTTAGTGTTGTGAATAAAATTTTTACCATTCATGAGAAAGAGGAACAACTTGTTGTCCAAGACCCTAATATTCCAATAAAAGTAATTTATGATTTGTTTTTAGATGAGTGGACAACTGAGAATTTTGAAGATGACCCATTCAAACATATGTAGGAAGAAGGATTGGGTATTTATTTGTTTCATCAACAAGATTTTGATGTACCTAACTTGGTGAAAGATGAAAAATAATAGTATGAGCATCAACCGAATGAGTTATGGAATCTATATTTTCATGGGTCAAGGAGTAGGAATGGTGACGGTGGAGAAGAAATGCTTATTTCTCCTGTAGGTGAGTGATATTAATTAGCTTTTAGTTTTACTTTTAGTTGCACTAATAATACAACAAATTATGAAGCACATGTTCATGGTTTGGAATGGGAAAGGAAGAGGGAAATCAAGTGTTTGCAAGTATTTGGTGATAGTGAACTCATTGTGAATTAGGTGATAGGTTTGAATGTCTCCAAAAATTACTTGCTCAAGTCTTATAAGAATACAATTTGGGATATTATTGAAGAATTTGATGCTTTTAACTTGTTTTCCATACCAAGAAATGAGAAAAAACATGTTGATAGGTTGGATATCATAGGAGCACAATATGTGTAGCACCCAGGCTCTGATTTTCTTATGTTTTTAGACAATGATTTTATTTTGATAGACTATGATACTATGATGTTATTTGATCGTTGACATTATAGCGATGATGGTTTTTATATTCAGATGTGATGGTACACTATATTGATGATTATTGATTATGACATGCTTTCTAGTTAGCATAGTTGATTATGTGAGTTGATATTGATATATGTTCATTTGTACTTATTTGATGTTTTAGTTTCATCAATTTTGATGTGACACTGTATTGGTGAAGGGGATGGGATTGCATCACTCGCTTGCGAGCGCCCTGCAATTCCATGATTTTATCTTCACGGTGTGATTGTTCATGATCTATATACATGTAAAACATATCTTTTGATTACAAGATTGTAGGTACAAGACATCGACTTCACCTGGATTCATAGGTTTGAGCATGTCCATTGACCAACGAAATAGTTGATTGGGAGGTAGTAACTGGATTTCCTTGTCAAACCACAACCCTAGTCATAATGTGTCATCAGTCCTTGTTTTGGTCATGCTTTGTTGTCATGTTGTCCCTATTTGACTTTTCATCTAATAATTTTTGCAAGGTATTCTCTATGGGAGATTAATGTTAAGTAATGTTTTAATGTTTTAAATTGATTATTTATTTAATCGTGATTAATGTTGTTAGAAGCTTTAAATTTGATTTAATTATTTAGATTTAATTTATTATGTAAAGTAATTTAATTATTTAGATTAAATTTACTTTATATAGTGATTAAATTAATTAGATTAAATCTGATATTTAAGTTGTTAGATTATAAAAGTTTTGTTTAACTAATTATTTAAATTAATTAAATGAAATTGTGAATTTAAATGAATGGATAATTAAAATTAATATTGATTTTGAATTATTAAATAAAAATATATCTTAAAATATCTTAGAGGAAATATCTTGTGATTTGTGTATATTTAATATACCCCCATGCTCCCTTCAGGTTGTTTTAATGTTTTGCTCAACTTCCGACCGCACCCAATGTTTTTAAAAGCCTCCATGCCTATTTTTTGGTGATCTCGACTCACTGCCAACGCATGTCACCTAATCACTCACCGAAGGGTAGCTTCCCTTCCCTTCTCTTTTGAGCTTCTTCCCCCACATGCCAATAGATCGGGCATGTTAGGCATGCTTTCATATAACTCTCTTTTGAGCCCCGACTACCGATGACATAGCCTCCGCCCGTGCAAACTTTGGTGGGCCCCTCAAGCAGTGCGGGTAGTAAGTATGTTGCCACATGTCTTCTTGTCGCAACCTCTCATCAAAGGACTGATAAAATGAACTAGGGGCTAAGAAATACCACCATGTGTCCCTTCAGTGCATCTTCATTAAAAAGAGTGGTGTGAATGCCAAGCTACCATAATTTTTTGCGTGTTCTAACTGCCTTCGTTGGGAGGTGACACTTGTTTGCATAGGGTAAGCCAGGACCACTTCCATCATTTGTAGAGAATGCATCTAGCTCGCGAATGACTGGGTTCACACTCGGGAATATTTTTGTTACAACAGTCATGGTGAGTCATCGTTTTGAGCATCATCATTCATGATGGGGAATCTTTTTTGTTGTAGCCCTTCAAGCGATGGAAGCCTCTAGTTATATATACTGCTTCTTCTTTCGAAGAAGTTCAGAAATATCTATAGAAAATTAGGAAGACACAAGGTATGTTGTTATGTTAGATAATTGTAAAGACTCACAAACTGTGCCCTCATAATTTAGCCTTTCTTTTTCTTAACTATTGGATAACATTATACTGTGTTGTTTTTGAATATTTTGTTTGCAATTTCAATGATTGGAATAGAATGCTGATTAAGAACCATGTCTCTGACTCTTTCTGCCTAGTAAATCTCTATGCAAATTTTTTTATGTCATGAAATGAATTATCCAAGTCAATTCTCTTTGATGTTTGTTATTTCGGGATATAGCAGATTGTTGAATGGGCCCTTAGACTACATCTAAAAGATAGGTCTATCATGCCTTACATCTCAATCTTGGCACATCACCCTAGTTAGATCTTTTATTTTTACATCTACTTCCTTTTCCCATTCAAAACCCCAGCTATAGAAGAAGCCGACTTCTTTAAAATCCGGGGGTTACTTAGTTTAGCGCAATAGGTCCCCCTTTAACTGAGTTTCCCACAAAGGGTTGTTACCTTGTCATTTTTTGGCATCAATATTTTTTCTTTTTCCTAGCACGCCTGATGGGACCATGAATTGTGCTTAAGCCTTATGCAAGTATATGAGCCATCGACCTGTCACAAGATCCCAAACAACAAAAAACCTTGGTTTGTTGGTACCACTACTAGGAATAGTACTAGCTAGAACTCATCGTGTGAAAATTTTGGTTCCTCCACCAGCCATGTTACCTATCGCTAACTGAAACTATGTGGCTTGGGATGTCAGGAGTCCCCTTGTTGCCCTAGTAGCACCTACCATTTGGGGCCCCATTCTGGTGTCTGCCCTCATGTTTGTTCCTAAATTTATCGAAGATGGCTCAAGAACACCAACCAAACATCTACAAGATGTGGCAGATGTATGTTCGGTACATGGAGTTACAGACCAAAACATAGCACTAAGGTTGTTCATAGTTTCTTTCAAAGGAAAATCATCAAACTGGTATCACACTTTGTCAGCTAACTCTATCGATATGTGGGATCAGCTCGAAGATCCCTTTTATGAAAGATTCTCGAACGACGAAGATAGGTATTCCCAGTATCACCAGCTAGAGATCATCAAGCAGGCTCCATATGAGGTGTTGATTAACTTCAATGCTCGGTTCCACATAACTTGGAAAAGAATTCAGGCTACAATTTTCTCACCACTTGATTTTGCATTCATGTTTTACTTGAAGTCCATCAATGCTGATATCTCCATGATGGTCTAGTCACTCAGCAGAACCACTCTACCGGATGCATATAGCATCCCAATTAAAGAAGAGAATAATTTGATTGACATCAAAAAGTTGCCACCTTGGTCGAGCATGCCTATATTCCCCGAGCTACCGATTTCCACCCAAACGACACCACCTACTGCACCTACTACTCCTCCTCAATCCATGTATACATACACGAGTGTACCGTAGGGCAGTGCTTCCACATCTGGTGCCTCAAAGGACAAGATGAGTGACATAAAGGGAATGTTACAAGCTATGGGCAATGAGATAACTGTCATCAAGCACAACCAGGCCACTCCTCCAAAGTTTACCTATCAAAACTATCAGGGTAGAAGGTCTTCTTACCAACAGATTCAATTCCAAGGACGCACTCACACAAATCCTCAAGCACAAACAAAAAATCAAATAGTACTAGTACACACTCCACTACAGAATGCCAACCCAAGCTCGAGCAAAGAGCTGACTGCAAGGCAAAACAATTTGGTTGATGATGGAAAACCTTGGTGTTTCCCTTATGGTGATTCACATATGCCCCAAAACTACCCACATGGAAATCTATAGAAAAAGGTGGCAGAGCACCATAGCTAAGGCACAATGTCAGATAATGGGGGCTAGGTATATACCTCTCCACAAATGGAGAATGCAGTTCTCATTGCATAGATACAAGGGATGTATCTAGAGCAAGAAAATGACATAGCTCCTGACCATGCCCTCTTCTCATGGGTGGAAGGAGAGGAAGCGTTATTCACATTCGAAACACCCACTTCAAAAACCCCTTAACTATAGTCTGATTACAACACTCGCTCCAAAGGGAGATTCACGGGTGAAATAGTCATCCCGCAATTAGTCAATTCACATCCTAAAATCACTCCTAACAACAAACCTGGTGCCTCCATAGCGGTACCACAATGTTCGTCGCAAAGGGAGATCATAACAACAAGAAATAACGAGCGAAAGAATCCAAGTCTACTATTGTTCGATGTAGGGGAACAATTGGAAAAATCATCTGCTAACATATCCCTATGGGAAATCATAGCCATTCTGGAGTAAAAGACATTGCTACAAAAGGCTCTCCAAGAAGATCCAATCATAGAAAAAGAGGAGTAATCGCTTAAAGAGAAGACTATTGATCAGTCACCTCTGGAAAAAGTTCTTGTGAATATTGTAGAGGAAGCCTCTACTAAGGATCAAGAGGAAGAATCCATATTCAAAGTTGATGAAGGAAAACCAAAACCAAAGTCATTCTTCCTAACCCTTATCATGGGTAATAAATTACTACATAATTCCATGATTGACTCTGGTGCCAGCACCACAGTCATTCCCAAGCAAACAATTGAGGCCCTAGGATTAAGTTATGAACCTTTGAATAAAGGGGTTATGCAATTAGATGCGAATATGGTTAATACTATGGGGATCATTAAGGACCTTCCATTAACTTTGTTTTCCTACCCAAATATCACAGACAATCAGGATACAGTGATCATTGATATTCCTCCAATATTCATTTTGTGCTTGTCCAGGGAATTCACTTCTAAACTAGGAGGATACCTATCTTAGATTGGTCACACCTGATTATAAGGACCAAGCACAGAGCCAAAATGAAGCTATTTTATGAACCCTTGCATTCAGAACATGTTGCAGATGAGGCTAAAATTGGCTTTGAGCCTACTCACACCTCCATTACCAAGGAAGAGATATATTGCACAAAGCTTCTAGAAGATGAGAAAATCATTGGAGATCGGACTAATCAAGAAGAAGAACTCCTGAGTGAGTTCATTGATAAGGACCCCTTCGATAATTATCATGCCAATAGACTAGGGACTTATGTCATTTATGGCAAAGACCAAGCCATTCCAAAAGTGACACAAGAGCCCAAAAGAGTTTCGACCAGAGAGTTGTGGTCACTGCACTTCGATGGTGCTAAATGCGAGGCCGACGCAGAAGCCGAGATATGCCTAACTCCCCAAAGTGATGAGAAGATAGTCGGACCTTTCTGATTCCAGTTTTCTTGTTTTGGCAGAAAAAATAAATATGAAAACCTTGTACTAGGTTTGAGCCTAGTAGAGCAAATGGACATCAGGCACATAAAGGTGTTCGGAGCTTCCAAGCTAATCATCAAACAAGTTTGGAATATCGATACTGCAAAGAATGTCTATATCAAATCCTACAAAGACAGAGTTTGGGACCTAATTAAGAGCCTTAAGGTTTTTAATATTCAAGATGTTCCTCAAGAATAGAATGTTGATGCAAATCGCATGGCCAAAATCGGACCCCAATTCAAACTACTGCCCGACCCAATGCATAACAAATGTTCTATGTGAATGATATTCTGACCAAAAATTCTAGATGATGGTCAGAGCTAGAAAGCATTTGACAGTGATGAACACATCACCTCATTTGATTCGCACTCAGAAAAAAATTTCGACCAACTCCAATCAAGGGTCGCCAAAACTGATGACAGACAAGACATTCAACAAGGATCCCATAAGATTTTGAAAAGCTTGGTCACTCTTGAAAATCCTTTTGATTCTGAAAATGTAAGAAATGAAAAGAGGAATTTTATAGAAAATGGAGGTGAGTATGCGAATTTTAAGATCAGGGATGGGAGAAAGTTCAAAGTCAAAAAGGATGTCTTGCATCAAGGTAAAGAAAGTATCATCCGACTTGTAAAATAAAATGATGAGGGAACAGTGACCTGGCCATATGATAACCTTAGAGGATATGATCTTGCCCTCATCCAACCTGCGATAGAGCCTGTTGGGTCTCAAAAACGTAGGTTTGAACCATGAGAGGTTTCCAAGCTCTCACAATGCTTTTGGCCAATGTACAAGGCCAATTGATGCAATTTTACCTTTTGCTCTTCAGGCTCTACTAGACCTAGGCAGGTGACCCTAATGAACGATGCAGATTTGAAATGAATTTCCTAATGTAACAATCTACCCACAATGGAAAGGGTGATGGATAGACAGATATACTACAACTACTCCTACTCCTACTGCACAAATGAAAGGTTTTGAAAATGATGCTTGATATGAAATTGTTCTCTGGGTTGAGACAGATCAGTGCCTTCTATCCACATGGGAAATGGAGTCAAATTATCCAGATTTGTGTATTTTCCCTCTCTGTCTTAATTCAATTTGCTAGGCACTCTTAAAAATGAAATCTAATGACTGGCATATGACTTCATTAATTTATGGCTTGCATAAATAGTGCTGGAATATTTTCTTATCAACTTCTACTTCAACAATCCAAAAGAAATACTAAATCACTGTGACTTGTTTAAAAGAATTTTAACTCTAACTTGCAGACACCAATCAACCAAATCACACAGAGTGAAATTTTCACTTTGATAAATCGAACATATGCTTGATACATTGATCTAAATGATTTGAGACTTCAAGTTGGAGACAACCCATATAAGAAATATAAATTATTATATCACAACAACTTAAAACAGAAAGAGTTTCACAAATTCAAAATGATCTATCCATTGATTCTGCTTCAAAGAAATTTTGTACATTATTTTGCATTCCCCCAGTCGCCTCTCAGGAAAAATCTAACAATTCTAACTCTACCTCCCCTCTCCTACTACAATTGATTTTCAAATCATTTATACATCATATCTGAAGAGTCATGGCCCTTCACCATTCTGGTAAAACTGTTTAAATTCTATCACAGAGATTAAGATATTTAATTATATTACCTTTCGAAAAATTAGATATTTCTTACAATAGTTCTACCTTCGATTTTTCATTTTATCCTTTCTCGCCTATATTTCTTATCTTATCGGCACTTTATACTTTGCGTTGCCTTTATTTTTATTCTCCCATGGCTTCCATTGCGTTTACTGCTATACCGCGGGCTTGACTTTTCTTCATGTGGTATCGCAGTGTGCTTTTTGCTCCCCATGTTTATTGCCTCAATGAGCCTTTACCATGCTACCGCGGTCACTAGCATGACTGCCAGCGATACTGCAGTAGCCACCCTTAACCGCCAGTGCTAACCGTTAACCGCTTCCTACTATCTTCCATTGACTGCCTTCACCAACCGCTACCTGCTCACTGCAGCCACCGCAGTCTATGGTTTGTCCATGCACGGTACCACGGTATGCTCATTGCTGACCGCTAGCCACTTACCGCTATCACCACGGTCATTATTTTAGCGGCTACGGACTACCTCTTAACAACTACCACTAGTCTTTGTTCATCACTTAATCACTGACTGTTAACTCATCGTTTACCGTGCCACTGTAGTCTATTTCTTGACTATGCGTGGTACCGTGGTGACCCTTCAAAATGCTTGCCCTCGTCCATCTCGCCACTTACTGACCCTTCGTTGATCGTTACTACAGTCGCCGTGGTCTCCGACTTGACCGTCGATGGTACTGCGATGATAGTCTATAATCGCCACTGCTATACCGCGAGCCCCTTTGTGGGAGGCCATAGTAGAGTGGTAAGTAATATATAATATGAAAGTAAAGGCAACAACAAAAGGAACATAAGTGCTTGAATATGTTGATGGGGGTAGAATGCATTTTCATGAAGAAGAGAGTGAGAATATTAGGTCCAAATGCGAAAAAACCTTAAGTTTTAAATGAAAGTAGTGGAAATCACTTAGGTTTTTTGAAAAAAAATTTAGGTTCTAATAGAGCCAAAAAGGGAGGTTGAATCAGCTTGCCGAAAAGGGAGGCCGAATCAGCTTGCCGAAAATAGATGCCAGTGATTCCCAAGGTTAAAGCACTAATGGAACAAAGGTCAACAAAGCTAGCTCAATCACAGAATGTCTTCCCAGTCGAGCCTAACACATGGGCATTTAACCTAATCCCGATCCGTAAGAAGAATAGATATATTTGCATATGTATCAATTTTTGCAACCTAAACCAAGAATTACTAAGAAATTGTTACCCACTACCCTCCAAGGGATTAATCATGCACAATGTAGCAAGTTCAAGTGTGCCTTCTCTGTTAGATGGCTTTCTGAATCAAGGCCTAGATGGTAAGGACCATACATTAAAGTTCAATGAGCGAACAACAAGACCCGATCAGCGCAAGAAATTCAATAGCCTGTGGGAGGGTCCGTTCATGATAATTCAGTGTAGGATGTATGAGGAATTTAAATCAGAAGGTCTAGAGAGTAAAGCAATAGGGGTTCTTGATAAGGGAATTCACCTTAAAATCTCTATAAATCTCAATTAAACAATTATGCCATGTAAATATGTAATTATTGTGTCTTTTTCCCTTTGTGTTCTTTTGTTTGTTTGGTCGGTCTTCCTAAATCAGTGACGCAACAGAGATTTACAATATGATGCAGAGAATAACACATATACCAGAAAGGACAAGAACTATACAACAAAGTAGAAGTTTTTAAAAATATAGACCATATATTCATTATATTTATATATACTTCGATAATTACAAGTATCAAAATTTCCCAGAAGCCATGCTTTTAAAAGTATATACTTATATATATTTCTATATTATGAAGCCTTTTTCAAGCTATATATAAAAAGACTAACGAGTTGCAGTCTTAAAGCATGAAAAAGAGGGAATCTTCAGTCATGGGAAGGAGAAGCAACAACAACAGCACCTGGAACCATATCATTCTCGAAAATTGCCATTGGGCCAACGACACCATCTAGAGAAGCAATGTCAGATGCTGGAGGGAACACTAGGTTCCTAAAATCGGTGTACCAGTCAATATCATAGAACGAAACCACGTTGTAGACTCGAAAGATAAAATGGCAGGTACAGGTAACCTTTTGGCGATGTACTTCTCGTGATTGGAGGTGAAATTTGCTCAAGAACAAAAACCATGGGATGACCACGTCTTCTTTAATAAACTTGCGAAGTTCACTCGCAGTCGGGATTCCTCCACCAAAGGAAACATTTTCTACCACCTCCCTAAGGCTATTCAAATACTTCTTTGGAAATATCTTTGTCACCAATAAGATGATAAGTGGGTTGGGGACTTGAATTTCAAGCATCGATGCCACGAAATGAGAGCACACATCAGTATTCACTCTATACTTGTCCTCATATTTGAGGCAGTCTTGACCTAGGAACCATTTCATAGCTATGATATCCAAGGAATGCTTATTCTTTGTCATCCTCTTCAAGCGTCTAGTTTTAATCTCACAAAAAAAGGCCATTCAAGATTTATGAGAGGTTAGCCTAATTGGGGTATTCATATTATCAGCTCTATACGACTATTAGACAATAGCCTTGTACAAAGCATCTAAATTTGAACTCTATACTAATACTATGCAGACTGCAAATACCAAATGCTAAGCCAATCACCTAGTATGAATTCTACTAAAAATTGTTAAGTAAATTTCCCTACTACCTAAGCACCTATTTATAGACACAACAAGGGATAAGCATGGTAATTTTCACACCATAAGCATGAGGTTAACCAAGTACCACCTCAAACACTACACCAAGGCTCACTCAAAACTCTCACCCAGTTGTGACTACATGTATGAGTTGTTGCGTACAAAATTAAGGCAAGCTAATTTATTAGGACACGCTAGCTGGCAGTATCTAGCAGTAGTCCATTCGACAGAACGTTGAGGTGTCATCCTATAGGTATTCCTCACACTCCAAGAAAGCATGTGTATCTATTTGATGCTTATCACATACATTGGTGTAATCATTCTATTCGGGGTATTAATTACAGTGACATACGATGCCTAGCCTGCTTTCAAATCATCGGCTCATTTTTTAAGGAAAATCGAACCACGGGTTGTAGGTACCTGGGGTCATTATGAATCCTTGTCATTTCAAAATGGCCATTATTTTGCTTTGCACAAGCCAAAAGGCTAGCAGTACATACCAAACTTGATGCAGAAAAAAAAACTGACATCTACCACTCAAGGAGGATAGAAAAGCTAAGTATTGCATGTCATTGTTTTAAAGGAAAGGAGGCTTTTTGAATACATAGTTAGTGCAAATAATTTTTGAAGTGAATAATTTTTAATAGACATGTAGAAAATCTCAGAAGTTTGAGGAAAAATGTAAACCACTACTCCTGAAGTAGTCTCGAATCAACAAATGAATGAGCTAGGAAAAACATCTCAAAGCTTGGCCGACGCGATACTCACATAACCCATGGTAAATATTTTTTAGGAGGAGAAGTCCTACGCTATTCCTGGGATCCCAGACAGGCTAGAGTAGTTTCGCACATGGACAACCAAGAAGGGTACTCTTAGGGATGAAAATTTGGTAAAGGAAGAATGGGATAACATTTATGACTTCGTTCTTAAGACTAACCCTAAGGGCTTGAGGGAAGCGGCTTTCTCCATAATGAAGAAATCCTTTGACCATCAAATATCATACAAGCAATGGCTCTGCACACTCCCACAATATATGGTCCCCTATGTGCACCACTGCCCAGAAATAATTCATGAAATTATTCAGCATTTCAATTCAGCGACCGACACCATTGAGAGAAGAAGTTTGAGAGTCGTGCTAATTGTGGAGGATCTTAAGGATATGTTGTGTGTTCCTGAGAATATCACCAGACCGCTGCTAATGGAGCCCTTCAACCAAAAAAAGGGTTTGAAATTCTGGAAGTGTAGAAGGAACATGCCCTTGACTTTTATAATGCTGAGATCGGAAGGCCCTCGAATTGCCAACAACCATTATAAAATTTGATCTGCTGTGTTGACTTCATCCATGTGGACTTACAAGATTCCTTCTCCATGATGGCTTTTGTGTTTGGCTTGGATGATGACATGATCGTGTTTGAATCTTACTTGGACCTAGGCATTCAACTCAAAAGGAAAAAACACCCTTTCTAGTATGATTTATCATAAATGATTATCAAAGATATGCGAAAGAAAATTGGTGAGTTCGAAACTATTTGTAGGTTCGGATACATTTCTTTTCTGGCCTATATGTTTCTTCATCAGAATCCCAATTTCTTCAGGGAAAAAATAGATTTGTAATATTTGATGAGAAGAAGCATCAGAATCCAGTTTCAGTATGGACTCATATCCTCTCTTCCACTTATGATTATTATGCATTTTCAGAGAAATTATTGATTCTGATTTGGCAAGATCTGGGTGAGGATAATGACCATTATTGCTTGTTGGGCAATCAAACTGGTTGGATGTAATCCCTATTCCCCAAGTGTGACTGGTTCCTCGGGGAATAATTTACATGTGTCCAAGTGCGTGGATTTCGTAAAGGGGCAATTTGACTCCCCATATCCATCACCGATTAGGTATTGGCCCTTGAAGTATTTTGAAAACTATCTGTTATGGATTGGACCTTTTTCTCTGACCTAAAGAAGAAAAAGAGTGGATTTTTTGAATGCCCTATGAGCTACAAAATAGTAGTCATGGTAAGGAAGAAATCGACGGAGCTGCTGGAGGCAAAGCTGGAACACCTCGGCTAGTTTTCATTTGTGATAAGTGGGATTACAACCACAAGGATCATTTGGGAGACACATTTATTAGGGTAAAACATAGCCCTCGGCCAAACTAGAAAGCATGGTGAAATCCTCTAGATGACATTAGCAAATTACGGGTGGACTTAGTGCTCATGCCAAGGGATAATTGGAGGTCATCATGGCTTGGCTTCTATCTTCCTAAGGGGAAAGTAGATGAAAATTACCGCATATGTACTACCCTCTAAAATAGGTGATGAGGGAATAGGGCTGGAAGCTGGAAAAGATCAATGATTTCTTGGTTTATCACCAGGAGATCAAGAACACCATCATCCCATTCCAACACCCATTAGTTTTCAAAACCAATGATCGGTTTAATACCCTCCAGAACAAGGAACATCTAGACTTTGACACTAGTGATGCAGAGGAACCTGACCCTAAAGATGGCCTACCATGCTCTGACAAGGGGAAGCAAAAATAGAAAAATAGCGATGCAGCCTAGCACAACTGTTAGGAGTGTTTGGATGAATATTTCACGATCGGAGTCCTCACAATCTCAGACCTGAGTCATAGGGAAGCCTAGAGGAACACAAAAATCAACAAAAGTAGTAGATGTGGAGAATCCTCCACCAAGCAAAAGACAATGCACTGATGTTGCTTCAGGAGGTGATTCGTAGGAGGTTACGGTTGACCAAGGGTTGGAGATAGAATCCACCACTCACGTATCTTTCTCTCCCTCTCTTCTTAGCTCACAATCTCTTGTTTCTCCCACAAACCCTTTGGCACCCATCACTCCAAATGTGAGCCTATCTTTCTTTGTCCCCTCTACAATGGTTGCGGGAGGTTTCTCTAGTTTTCTCATATCAGACAGATGGCTTTCACTTCCCCTTGAGTTGCCCCATCTTTGGTGAGAGCCCCATCGGCTTCCTCATCTGCCTCCTCATCTATATCTATGGCTACCACCCCCTTGAGATTCGAAGTTGTTATCCCTTTTTCCTCCCCTGAGTCAATTTTGACCCAAACTTTGCAGCATTCGAAGCCCATTGCATCTCCATTGCCACCACCATTCCCCATGAGTCCCTCCATGCCTTCGTCACCTAGGATTTGGAATATTGCTCCCTTATATCTGCTGATGGTTGCCCTTCCAAAGAAGAAAAAATATAAGGTCACCTACCTCTCATTCCCTTTCATTTTCCCTCCTGGCGCACCCTTCATAGGAGAACACGTCAGATTGTTGGCTGAATTCTTGTCCCAGAGTGACACAACGAAGCAAGCTCGAGCTCTCTGACTCCAAAAGAAAATGGAAAAGGATGCCAAGAAGCTAGTGGAGCGCAGAGTCCAAATAATTCATAATGAGGCCCAACAATCATTGCATTTCACAACCATGCACCCCAATGTTACCAAATTACAGGGAGAAATGCAACCCGATGACTACAACATCCACGCCATTGAACTTGACTTGCACATTTGCCAACCGTAGGATAAAATCGATCTCATGCAAGAGATGCGGTGGGTAGTGACCATTAACTGCCTCAAGTTTGGTCGCAAGCTAAAAAAGATGGAGGATGAGCTCAAGGCTGTAAAGGGAAGAATTGAGGTTCTATTGGCAAAGGAAAAGGCACAAGAGGTAGAAAGGACGTGCTTTGCACAGAATGTGCAAGTAGAGCAAGCTAGCCTGCAAAAGGAGCTCAAGAGGTTTTGATCCCAAGAATCAGATCAAGTAGCTAAGTTGCAGCAAAGGAACCAGGAATTATCTGAATGGTTGGCCTAGTCAGAGGGAGAGGTTTAGCAAAAGAAATGAAGAATTGCAGCAACTATGTGATCAGTAGGAGCAAGCAGTACAAGAAAGGGATGCAAATCAAGCGAGCATGCAAGCTCAATTTCAAGAAGACGTCCAAAAGATCAGGCTTTCCCTGGAGGAAGATTTTGCAACCCAAAGCTAGGCTGAGGAAAGGTGGTTGGCCACACAAAGAGACCTACAGGAGAAACTCTCCTCTGCCACATAACAAATTGTAGGGCTAACACAAGAGATTGGGAAAAGGGATGCAAAGATTAATCTCTTGAAGAAGATCATTCAAACTCCTGCCCTATAGTCAAACCTCTGCTTAATAGCCCAAAAACTATATGCTTCCTACTAAGAGAGAGTCAAGGCTTTATGTCTGACTCTCCTTCCCACACTTCAGTTCATGGCAGAGGCAACAAATTTATGCAGGGAGGTTTGTGCCACAATAGAACAGTTCCCACAATTCATAGGGAAAAGGGTTCCTGAAGCGGACAAGTTGTTAGCCAAGCTATACATTTTACCAATCGAGGATCTGGTATGAGCAAGGGTTGAAAATTGGAGGTCTACCACTAGGATCGCAAAAGAGTTTATCCGCTACCATGAGGCCACCCTTCATGCTCAATGATGATCAATCACATTGGGCTGAACTATGGACAACCTTTAGGAAAGGCTTTCCTAGCTTACCTAGATGGGTTTGCCCTCTCCATTTCTTTCTGATGAATCAATGGCTATCACAGAGCAAATTGCAACCAAAATTAAGGAGAGGAAGTAGGATTTATCCATTTTCCAGAGCTTCAGCCAGCCTCCTACCACCGAGGACATCGAGTATGTAACTCATTAGATTGCACGACTAGTTTTCAGCTCGAGGTCAAGTCCAGAATATCTATGATGTTTCCTTTTAAGGAAGTAATTGATCTACACAAAGCACATGAGAATCTATCCACCATATCAACACCTTCTAAGGCCAACTGGTTTCCCTTGCAGATCACCCTTTCAAGGCTCTAACTCCAATGCATAATGAATAAAGCCCTGGTCTACAAAACGAGAGACTTTTGGGTTCATAATTCCACAAGAGAAACACCCCTGATAGTCACTAAAATTTGTGGATATTTAATATACCCCCATGCTCCCTTCGAGTTGTTTTAATTTTTTGCTTGACTTCCAACCACACCCAATGTTTCTAAAAGTCTCAATGCCAGCTTTTCAACAATCTCGGCTCACTGCCGCCACGAGTCACCTAATCGATCACCGAAGGGGAACTTCCCTTCCCTTCTCTTCTGAGCCCCATTCTGCCCCCATTTCTCAATAGATCAAGCGTGTTAAGCATGCTTTCATATAACTCTCTTTCGGGCCCCAACCACCGGCTATGTAGCCTCTACTCGTGCAAACTTTGGCGGGCCCCTCATGTGATGCCGATAGTAAGGATGCTACCACATGTCCTCTCGTCACAAGATCTCATCAAAGGACTGAGAAAATGAACCAGGGACTATGAAATATCACCACGTCTCCCTTCGACGCATCTTCATTAAAAAGAGTGGTGCAAACACTAAGCTGCCATACTCTGTCGCATGTTCTAATTGCCTTCATTGGGAGGTGACACTTGTTTGCATAGGGTAAGCCAGGACCACTACCATCATTTGTAGAGAATGCATATGGCTCAAGAATGACTAGGTTCATGCTCGGTAATCTTTATGTTATAAAGTTCGTGGTGATTCACTGTTGTGAGCATCATCATTCATGATGGGGAATCTTTTTTGCTGCAGCCCTTCAAGCGGTGGAAGCCTCTTGTTATATATACTTCTTCTTTGGAAGAAGGAGTTCATAAAAGAAATAGGAAGACACCAGGCCTTTTTTTTTTTTAGATAATTGTAAAGACTCGCAGATTGTGCCCTCTTAATTTGGCCTTTTTATTTCTTAACTATTGGATAACGTTATATTATGTTGTTTCTGAATAGTTTGTTTGCAACTTCAATGATTTGAATAGAATGTTGATTTAGAACCATGTCTATGACTCTTTCTGCTCAATAAATCTCTATGTGAATTATTTTATTTCATGAAATGAATTATCCAGGTCTTTCTCTTTGATTTTTGTTATTTCAGGACATAGAAGATTATTGAACAGGCCCTTAGACCACATCTACAAGATAGTGCCTCACATCTAAATCTTAGTGCATCACCTTAGTTAGATCTTTTATTTTTACATCTACTTCCTTTTCCCATTCAAAACCCGAGCTATAGAAGAATTCAACTTCTTTAAAATTTGGAGGTTACTCAGTTTAGCGTAATAGGCCCCCCCTTTAACTGAGTTTCCCACAAAGGGTTTTTACTTTGTCAATTTTTGGCATCAACATGATTAATTTGGGAAGATATTTTGGGATTGTGACATGAGTTAGAAATTAATAAACTGGTATTGGGAAATAATCCACAGAGAGAGTAATTGCATTAACTAAAAGACGGAAAAAGGGCTATTTCATAGGAATGAAAAATATCTTTTGGGGTTGTTGAAAATTGGAAGAAGTTCTCAGGATATTGGCTTTGCTTTTATTTTCAACTTTCTAGAAAAGAGGATTATTTGGAAGGGGCTTTGATAATTTTGGAATCAGAAGGTGAATCTCTACTTCAAACATTGATTCTTCAAGCTTCTGAAATAGGCTCTTTATTGTTTTATTTAAATACAAATTGGAAAAGGCTATTAGAATTAGTTATTGTCTTGGAAAAGATTGTTTGTACAATGAAGAAGATTTTTTATTTTTTTTAAAGCTTCAATATGTTTTTTAAAATTGGAAAGATTTTCATGGAAGCTTTAGAGCCTCTGTATGAAAATTGTTTTTAAACAATAGAATTTCCCATAATGATTATATAGAAAATTAGGAAAACCCCTGTAGGAATGGATTTAAATCTTCTTGTCAAAATTTGTAGAAAACCTCTGATTGTGTTGGAAAATATCTTCCTATAGAAGATATTTGATTTCTTTCCCAATCAGATTTATTTGGCTTCGAAAATTGAAAACCTCTGGAAAAATTTGTAAATATTTCCTATAGAATTTTTTTGTGAAAATAAATTTCTCATTTGGAGCAATCATTTGATATAAATTTGTATATATATTGGTATATATAAATATATAGGCATACTTTTATATGAGTCCTGATAAAAAAATTATTCTGGAAAAAAAAAACCCGAATGGAAATTGTACAATGATTTTTGTAGAAATTGTAGGCTTAAAACTTTAAACAAAATTTATAAGTTATATTTCCATGGGGCTAGGGGGCCTACCCCCATAGCCGCCCCCATAGGGGAGCGGCACCGTGGAGGAAGCACCCAACATTGCTTTCACAGGCCACACCTTGTGAGGGTTTGTCTGTACACAGCCCGGGACAATGAAATATTCATCCGCCATTTCAATTTTGAATTTATGATTTGATTTTTAATATGGTTTTTAATTTATAAAATATAATATATATATATTTATATATATATATTTATATATATATATTTATATATATATATATATATGTAAGTACATAATTATATATATTTATATATATATGTATATATGTATATATTTAAATAATAATAAATATATATATATACATATATATTATTTAAATATATATATATATGTATATATGTATATACATATATATTTAAATAATATATAATTATATATAAATACATATAATTATGTATATATTCAAGTATATATATATATTTAAAAGACTATTATAATAGATGCATGTAAATGCATGAATTAAATGATTTTAAAATGAAATGATTTAAAAGAGGAAATTGATTTTTTATTTAGATGTATTTTGGGAAATTAAATTAAATAATTATATTATATTTCTTTATTGATTATAACTGAAATTGTATTAAGCTAGTTTATTAGAGCAATGTATTATTGTGTATATTGAAATGGAAATTGGATTAAGATAAATCATAATGATAGTTTTATTACTTGCTTGAAATTGCTTATTCAATTATGGTGTCTTTTGTTCACGTAAGTGGGAAATCTATTAATTGTGGATTTGTAAGCCTTCCAGATGTTGTAGTATTATGTGGGGGTTGTTGTGATATTTTGTTCAGCCCTTCGCTTTCCTTGGGTAGTGCACTTGGTTGTGATTCAATTTAGACACCCGGTTACTACGAACGGGATGTGTTACCTCTTGTATTATGGTTGGGATTTGATATTCATTTTTGTGCACTTTGTTTACCCTTGGTTTATGGATTAGCTCCTTGTGTTGTCATAAGGGGAGTGGCTCTCAATGGGGGTCGGTGCACAAAGTGGTTCCAAGGTAACTTATGTGAGAGTTAGATAATTTAGTGGAAATTAAATAAAATTATTAGGGGAAAGGGTAGCTTTAAACACACAACTTGTTAATTGTGCCTCACTCATTGGCTCAAGGGCTCATTTAGACTTGAGATGAGACGAGAAGGCCTAGAATGGCAAGGTCAGTATCTTGTCCCTTTGAAATATATTTGACTCTGCATCGGTTTTGTAGTGCCCCACCATGAGACCCTAAAGGAAGTTGCAACACAATGCGGAAGCGTACAATTTTTTTTCTTAAAAGTGCATTATTATCAAACAAGATGCACAAAACTTTGCAACAACCTCTAAGGTAATGTGACAAGATTACATCAATAACCAAAAGATACACACTACTTGCACATTAAACATTTCAATTAAAAATATCAACCATACTTTTAATTGCACATAATTACAAAGCATTTAAGATACTAACACTAAGAATAAAATATAATAAGCTTCAAATTATATTAATTTATAAGAAGATTACAATACTCATTCCCGAAATGAGGTAGATCATACCTAACTATTACAATTACAAGATACCTCCTCGAAAACAAAATGAGGGGAATAATAATTACAAGAGCTAAACTGAAGTAAAAAGAAAGCTTAAAATAAATACATAAAGCACTACGAGCTCCCCACCGAAAAACCTCACAATGCAATCTACAAATCAAAGGGGTACCCAATGGCATAGGGCGCACATTCCTCCCAACCAAGTGGTACCCGCAGGCCCACCCCCCATGCTAGGAGATAGTAAAAAGGATACAAGGACAATCCCTAAAACCTCTAGACTTAGGCCAACTCATACTAACGCGATCTCACACGTGATTCTAACAAATAAAATATCACACCGCTTCCAATTAACATAATCCATAACCTAGCAAATTTCACACAAAGTTGACCTAGGAGGAGTGTCATACAAGATACATGAGTTACCCGTCAGATCTTTCCAGATCCCGACCCCCATCAAGCTTCACTCTCCTACTGACCATACTTGGAGCAAGACCCCTCCAACAAAGGAGAAAACAAACAACCAAACCTCTTCATCTAGAGGAGGAACAAAAAATCCTCGTTCATGGAAACCGGGTAACACTGACAAGGCACCATGCACTACCCAAGGGAAATACAAATGGTTGATATAATGAATCGACAACCCTCATCCTCTAGGATCCTCTGGAAGACTTATAATTAAGGACTAACACTTTACCCCTTACCCCAATAATGAACACCGAGGAGTTAATCATCCAAAGCAAAAGAAATAAAATATTTTATCTTTGGATATGCTAAATCCATTTCCCTTTCAAATACATTTCACAGTAAATAAAATAATTGCCTTGACAAAATAATTGAATAAAATAACTAATTGCCTCATTAAATTCAGAGAAGGAAAATACCAATTTAATCAAAAGCAAAACCTTTGATTACTTTTAAAAACAACATAAATCTTCCAGCAAATTAATTTCTTTCACTTTCCAACTAAATACATTGTCCATTTCATCTAAAAGTTTACTCTTTCCAACTTTTATTGTATGTACCCAATTATTCATAATCATTAAATAAACATTCAAATATAAATATTCCTGCAATATAAACATCACATATATTTTTATATATTTAATTATATATCACTTTAAATATATAATATCATTTATTACATAATAAACAAATTATTTTAATCCCAATTTAATAAATTAGAATATAACATATATATATATATATATATATATATATATAATATATACATACCATATATAATATCTATATACAATATATATATATATATATATCATATATATATTTTTTATTAAATATTAACTAACCCCAACATTTCTTTTGTTTTGGCAGACGGATTGATAATGGTTCACTAAAAAAATTTATTGCAACAGTCAAAGGCAAGCTCCAATGTATTTGGGGGAGGGGCGGCTAAGTAAACCCAGCCAACCCTCTTCCCAAATACATTGGGCGGCGGCAGCTAAAGAGGGGGCTGTGGAGGGGGTCTCCCTCCACACAGCCGTTCCCATATGGGGGGGGGCAATGGGGAGGAAGCTCCTCCCCATCCCCTTTATAAAACAAAAAAAACCATTGCTCAAAAACAATGAATTAAATAATTCCTTTTTAAGATCTCTCTTCATTTTTCTTAGTATTTCGTCTGTCGTACGGCGGTGATAATGGATTAATTTTTTTTAAAAAGAAATGATTTACAATGAAACAAATAAATGTCTATATATAAATATGCAAACACATATATATTTATATATATATAGATTTCAACATGATAATAAAATAGGGAAGATTTTTCAAAATAACCATCTATAGGAGAAAGTTGTGCAAATTTTCCAGACCATCCAATTCTTAGAGAAGATTTTACATTAAATCTTACAACTAGCTTTCTCAAATTCATACACAAAGAAAAGAAAAGGGTAACTACAGGAAGATCTTGATTTCTTTCCAGAAGCTTTCAGTAAACAAATCCTCTAGGTTTATCCACCGCAAAATTTATTGAGGATTCAAAGAATTTTCTACAGAGTTTTGAATTTTCTAAAACAAATCTAGATATTGTTTTCCTCTAAGTTTGATTTATAGATTGGATCTATTAAATTTCACAAATAAATTAATTCCTATTCAGAGGTTTTAATTTTCCTAAAAATCTTCACAACAACAACAAAAGCTTTAAAAATTTCCTTTCTCTAAAATCAAATCCTTTTTCCTAAATGGATTTAACAAAACAATTCATTGAACAATACAATTCCTAATATAGATTATAAACAATAAAATAACACAAGAAAAGAACCTAAATCAAGAAGCTTCAGACAAAATGAATATTTGATGTCAAGCCTCCTCCAAAGCTTCCACAGCTTCTATCCAGCAATTCCAGTAATTCCAACCAAAGTAGTATCCAATACTCACAGCAAACACACAAGAATACTTCCAATCCAATCCTATAGCCAAGAATTCTACAATCCTCTCTATATTTCCAATTTCTTCTTCCAATTAATATCTGTATCAAAAATATCCTCCCACACTCGTGAAGAAGCTTTCCTCTTTTTTTCCAAATCCAAAATTCTCTCCGTGAATAAACTTTCAACAACCTCTTAATTAATTTAACTATAACATGCTGGCACAAGTAAAATATCTGCTAACAACCAATTTAATTTCTATTTAATTTAATATTTCCAAATACAAATTTAATTCCAAATTGAATTGCCACTAAATGAAATTTAAATTCCAAATTAATTAAATTCCTCCTTTTCTTTTAATTTTCTCAACATCATATTTAATTAATTAATTTTAATTATTTAATAACTAAATTCAACCCCATGGATTAAATTTAATTAATTAATTTAAATAATAACTTCTATCAACAATGTATAATTTTAATTAAATAACTATCAACATAATTTAATGCAATAATTCTAAATATTTATTTTCAAATCAAGAACCCCTCAGAATAAAACAATATTAAAACAAGGCAATCAAAGACTCAACAAACACTACTGATGACACACTATGGTTAGGGTGTAGACTTGACACATGTTACCTAGCTACTATCTCCCAATCATCATATCGTTGGGTCGACACGCTCAAACCTATGAAACTAGGTGGAGTCGATGTCCTGTACCTACAAACCTGTATCCAAGGCATCAATAGCACATGTATATAAAATCATTATAAAACACACCGTGAAGAGGAAATCACATAATTACAGGGCGTTCACAAGCAAGTGATGCAATCTTGTCCCCTTCACCAATATAGTATCAACAAACTGACACTTCCATCATTAATAAAACTCATGAGAAATAATCATGTCATAATAACCAACATTATTTTTAATCAAAGCATGTTAAGTATAACATCAAGGAAATTACATCTCATAACACACATAGTTCATGTCGCTCTATAATAAATGATAAAATAATAAAGCATCTTAATCTAACATAAGAGAAAAATAGAGGGTTGTTACAGGTTTGCATGTGGGGTCAAGGATGGTGAGAGGCTACCAAGGTAACCCAAGATGGGGTTTGGGGCCTATGAAGATTTTCCAAGGTAATCCATGCTACTTTATGATGACACTCCTGCTATGACAACAGTTTTTATTGTTCAATTGATGTACTTGATTCTTTTACTTTGGAAGAAATATAACCTTCATGTTATGTATTGTACTTGTTTAGTTTAGTCTTGTGGTTGCTTGTGTCTTGAGGTTGTTGGTTATTCCTAGGAAGCCCTTTTACCATCTCCTAGCATGGGGGGTGGGCCTTCGGGTACCACTTGGTTGGGTGGAACGTGCACCTTACGCTGTTGGGTTTCCACTTCATGTTCATGATGGCGGGATCTTCCAGATTGGAGAGCTCGCATGTTCCAGTTGCTTTGTACCATCTCTTTGTACTTTTGGATCAGTTGGATGTTATTGTATATGTACTACTCCTCATTTGTTTTTGAGGAGAATCTTGGTATCATTGTAATTTTAATATTATTTGTATGATCTACCTCATTTTGGAAATGAGACTTGTAATTTCTATATTGAATTATTGCAATCCATTTATGATTTTAATATGTACTTTGTAATCTTATGAAATGAATTTAATGTTATTGGATCTATGTTCTTTATTTCATGAGTATAATTTATATGCTATAGATTAGTTTACTTTTGTATGTTATGGGTTTCAAATGTAAGCATTGTCGCATACCTTAGAGGATGTATGCATTAAGTGTGGTTCACTTTACTTATTGTTAATTGCACTTTCAAAAAAAAATTGTTATGCTTCGATTGTATTTGTGTCTTCCTCTAGGGTTACATGGTAGGGCATTACACATGGTATTAGAGCCCAATTTTAAACACTGGGTGCTCTAGGATAATGTTGAACCCATTAAGATGTTAGTTGTGTAGGATTTAAGTTTGTGTTACCTTGTCTTATACCTTGGTATGTCTATGTAGGATCATGCCACCTACGTGAGGTCACGATATAGGTTGTGGTCGAGGCTGAGGAGGCAGCTACAGAGGTAGTCAACAGGATTCACCTCCCCATGTTCTCCATGACTCAGATCGTGAGGAACAATAGGCTTCCCAAAATGCTCTGAGACACAGTGATCAAAATCAGGATCCACCAGGGATCAAGGGCACTCAGTTGCATCGATTGTTAGAGGAGACTCTTGCTCGCCTTGGCCCGAGGTAGGATAGAGATTAGATAGATATTAGTGAGGGAGGGAGATACCCTAGATAGAGAGAGGTTCTAGCACAGCAAGAGGCAGTCAAAGCCACTCATATGAGAGACCTACTTAGAGCCCGTCCAGCCACTTTCGATGATTCTGGCAGAAGACCAGAGGCTGAGACATGGTTGATAGACCTAAACTGGTGTTTTTCTATCTACCGTTATGGTAGCAACACCAAGGCCAGATGTGCTATCATGCACTTCCAAGACTTTTCATCTACCTGGTGGAGATTGGAGGAGCAGAATCTTTGTATTGACATTGATTCAGTTTCTTGGGATATGATCATCGAGAGGTTTAGAGCCAGATTCCTATCTGACCATTGGTGATAGTGTTGTCAAGATGAGTTTCATGCTCTGCAACAAATGGCCATGTTAGTATAATTGTGTGAGTGTAGATTATACGAGCTTAAAAAATACATTGGTATTGATGACAATGAGGACATGGTAGTTCAACACTTCATTGGGGGCTTAAATGCTCAGATTAGTGGTTGTGTTTGGGTTTTCGAACCAAAGACCATGGAGACAACTGTAAGAAGGCCAAACTAGTGGAGGAGAATTTGGTGATGGTGTTGGGTGGACACATTGGAGTACAGATAGGCAGTGCTTCAGCTGTAGGACCTAGTTCATGTAGTGGTCGGGCTCAGGGAGATGGACCGCCTAGGACATAGCAGGTGCTTGCATAGAGTGGTCAGCATCATAATTCACAGGGAAAATAGAATAATTTCCAACCTAGATAGGGAGACAAATATTAATTAGACAGGGGGTGACAAAAAATGGAGATGAAACAAACACTCCAATTATGAGCAGCTGACAAAGAGTACATAGTCTACCTATAATAGGGGTAGCATTCAACACTCAAGCATGCCTCCTAGAGGTAGAGATTTTGGCAGGGGTACAAGATTTTTTTCTTGTGGCTAATAGGGTCACATCGCACGACAATGTCCCAATAGGGGCACATCAAGTTATACTCAAAGGCCAACGGCATCAGAGCCAACTATTGGAGATGTAGGTAGAGGTCATCGGGTATTTTTTGCGGTTGACAACTACAAAAATAATCATCAGAGCACAGTGGTATAGACTTCGGGTATGTTATAGGGTAATAGAGTTACCATTTTATTTCATTCAGGAGCATCAGATTCTTTTATTTAATCATTTGTCATAGCGCATTGTAGACTGAGGGAAATTAAGCAGGACATTAGGTGGCAAGTGGAATTGGCCTCCAGTGCTAAAGTTGCAGTGCATTCCCTAGTACATGATTGCATATTGGAGATTGGATCCTTTCACACTACACTAGACCTCTACATTATACCATTGGGGTCATATGATATCGCCTTAGGGATGGATTAGTTACAAGCTCATAGAGCCATTATTGACTACAGACACAAGTTAATTTAATGCATTGATGTATCTGATAGGGACGTTGATATAGTGAGAGTTTAGAGACCCATATCATTGAGGATGATCTCAGTTATGTAGTTGAGGAGATGTGTACGTCAAGGCTGTCATTTTTTTGCAGTGATAGTAGATGACTTGGAGTTGGGAGATAGTGAGGAGAAGGTTTTTCTTGATATCCACCCCATACTTTAGTAGTATGTGGATGTATTTCCTAGTGAGATTCCAGGGATGCCACCTCAGTGTGACATCGATTTCAAGATTGATCTTATACTTGGATCCAAGCCTATTTCATGAGCTATGTACAGTATGACTACACAAGAGCTTAAGGAGCTCTTCTTACAGCTGGAGGATTTGTTAGCGAAGGGTTTCATCTGCCCTAGTGTTTTGCCTCGAGGAGCATCAATAATTTTTGTGAAGAAGAAGGATGGATCTCTTCGACTGTGCATAGACTATAGTCAGCTGAATAAAGTGACCATCAGGAACCAATATCCCTTACCTAGGATCGATGATTTGTTTAATCAAATTGTAACTCCCCGCTATGTAACCCTAGAGGAAGATGCAACTACAACGAAAGCGAACAATTTTTTTTTAAAAAGAGTAATCAATAACTAGTAAAGTGAACTACACTAACGTATACATCCTCTAAGGTACATGCCAATGTTTACAACCGAATCCCATAACATATAAAGATAAACTAATCCATAACATATAAAACTACTTCATGAAATAAAGAACATACATCCAATAATGTAAAACTCATCTCACAAGACACAAAGTATAAAAAATTACCATAGATTGCACTCATTCCAAATAGCAGTTACAAAGCTCATTTCCAAAATGAAGAAGATCATACAATAATGTTACAATTATAAAAATACAAGATTCCTCCTCGAATACACATGAGGATTAGTACATATACAAAGTATCCAACTAATACAATAAACCATATGATGTGATACAAAGCAATAGGAACATGCGAGCTCTCTGAACTGGAAGATCTCGCCATTACGAACATAAGGAAGGAACCCAATGGTGAAAGGTGCATGTTCCACCCAACCAAGTGGTACCCGAAGGCCCACCCCCCATGCTAGGAGATAGTAAAAAGACTTCCTAGGAAAAACCAACAACCTCTAGACAAAAGCAATCACAAGACTAAACTTAAACAGGTACAATACTTATCATAAAGTTACATTGCTTCCAAAGTAAACTAATCTAGTACATCATTGAACCAAACAAATTGTTATCATAGGAGAAGTGGCATCACAAAGCTACATGGGTTACCCTAGTAGACCTTCCTAGGCCCTAGCCCCCATCGAGAGCCACTCCCCTACTGATAACACAGGGATCTAATTCAATACCCAAGGGTAAACACAGTGCACAAAACCAGATAATAAATCCCAATCCAAAATATGAGAGGAAACACATCCCATTTGTAGTAATCGAGTGTTTAACTGAATACAACCAAGTGCACTACCCAAGGGAAATAAGAGGGTTGAACCAAAAAACACAACAACCCCCCCAATAGCCATACAACATTTGTAAGACTTGCAAAATCACAACTAACATATTTCCCCAATGTACGAAAATAAAAGAAATCACAATTAATATCAATTCAGGCGGATAATAAAACTACCATTAGGATTTCCTAAATCTAGTTTCCATTTCAAGAAAATACAATAGCACATTGCTTGAAATAATCCAACCTAATGCAATTTCATTTACAAGCAATAAAGAAATGAAATCTAAATGATTAAATCAAATTTTTGAATACATCAATATAACAATCAAATTTCCTCTTAAAAACATATCATTTTAAATCATCTATCTTGTGCATTTACATGGACCTATAATATAAAAATATTCATTTAAATAAATATATATATAATTATATAAGTACTTATATATAATTATATACATACCAATATATATTATTTAAATATTTATAACTTAATTATAATTTCCTAAAAAACAATATTAAATATCCATTTAAATATATATCTATATATATACATATATATATGAATAAATATATATATTTACATATATATAATATATATATAAAAACATATAATATATATTTTATAACGTTAATTCATAAAGTCAAATCACAGATGGCGGACAAAAGAATGTACAACCTTTGTTGAAGGTTGTGTTGGACTGCCAACGTAGTTGCCTCTCCTTTAGAGTGGTCGAGGGTTGTGGGAGGCAGTGTTGGCTACCTCCACACTTGCCTCCCCCATGGGGCAGCCATTATGGGGACAGCCCAAGCGCTTCCCCCATAGCATGCTAAACTTATAAATTTTAAACACTGTGAATTATAATTTTCGTGTACGAAAATTTCTTCGGATTATTTTTCAATAAAGATTTACAATCTGTTTTTTTAGAAAATAAATTCCATAGGGATTCATATAAAAATATATGTATATATGTATATATATTTGTATATATACTTGTATATATACTTGTATATATGTATATATACTTGTATATATATATATATATATATTGTAATATATATATATACAAATTTATCAAATGATTGCTCCAGTAAGGGCAAGTTTTTCACAATTTTTTCTTACAGGAAAGGATTTACAAAAGTTTCCAGAGAACAAATTTTACACATTTTTTTCTACATAAGGTTTTCTAAAACTTTTCATAGAGGTTTTCAAATTTCCCCAACCACAAAACTAAGTGGAAGAAAACGACAAACACTACAGGAAGAACTTTTACCACTCAACAAGATTTTCCCCAAATTTTGACAAGAATCAAATTTTGATAGAAAGATTTTAAATCCATTCCTAAAGACAATTTCCAAAACTTCTTTTGTTTTCTTCTAGGAATTTTTTTTTGTTTAAAATGAATTCCTACAGAGGTTTTCAAAGCTTTCCCGACAATTTTATAATTTCAAAACACATAAAAAGAATATTAAAATGATTTCTACAGAAGCTCAAACTTTTACAGAAATTTCCAGACACGACAACCTTTCAAGTCACAAAGTATATTAAAAGATTCAAAACAAATAGTAAGAAACGTCATAATCATCCAAGCCAAATAAACTGTAAATCCATACAAACCAACATAGTGAAGCAACCCCCAACAAAGTCTCAAACAATTAGGTGAGGGTAACAGAAAGTAAAATACATAAACTCATAAGTCAAGCACCATATCCATGATTTAACATACATTCTTCACATACACAACAATGTACATTACCAAACATCACAACACAAGGCCACACATGGGTCCATATGGACACCGTAAAGTAGCATACTAATCCATGATACATAATCCATGAGCCAAGATCCATTATCCATCTCAAGTAATCCATACCTCATACTCAGTGGCTTGACGGTGTTAGGACACACACATGGTGAGACCATCCAATCAAGACCACAATGACCTATCTCCTGTTGTATAAGGTGATTAGCCTCCAAGAGATAGTCATCACACATAGGTGGGTCATGGGTCCTAGCTGAGTAAAAAACTCACATACCCACATCCTCAATGTTCCCTGTGTCTGCTTCCTCATATACACTCACCAAGTCAACCTCATACGTCCTTGGAGAGGATTCACAATACGACATATTGCCGACAATGAAAAATAATAAAGATAAACTAGTTTAGCCACCAAGGTCATAAAGAAGAGTAAATAAAAAATTTAATTTCAACAATAAGACAATAAATGAGCACAATTTCAACACTAAATCAAATATAACCATGAGGGTTACAAGCAAATAAGATCACAAGGTGTGGCTAAACCATCACAATCAAATATAACAAAGTGTCAACCTTCAAAATCAATAGAAAATCATCAATAACCATAAAGAAAGTCCACAATATTTAAAATTGCACTATACAACACTATGTGACTAGTTACTAGCCACCAAACAAGGAAGGAGGTAAAAATGTCAAGCTATAATAGTAGTCCTCATGTGGTGCGGAGTGAACATGCCATTCACATGACCCAGAGTGTACTCCATGGCTACACCGTGCATCGCACCATCACTCGACATGGTCATACGCTAGCCAGGGAAGGCACGCACTAGTTATATGCCACATGGTAGTGTGTCTATGGCTCCACAGAAGTAGGCACACGTAGAACACACCCTGCATAGTGATACCTCATGGGGAAGGCACAGACAAGTACTCGCCATAGCCAGAGGTATACATGGCTAGGACATACTCATATGTTATCTGATCAAACACTATCGAAGCAACCATGAGTATCCCTCTACAAGTGTGTGAGGTCCCATAATGCTCATCACACAAGTAGGCTATCATAACACAATCTCAAAGTGAACCTTCACGTGTCTATGCACGTGGCATCGTGTAACATGACATCATCACCAACACTATGTTAGAACATCAGTGGGGTGTGGCATCGTATCCATTGCATCATGTTGGAACACATGCATATACAATATATATATAATGCACATATCAATATATCAATATGGGGCTACCCGAGCTTCACCTCTCATATGGATGAGGTTGACTCAATAATGCCAAATCAACGTCTCTACGGACGACCAGGCATATACTAACAAACCAATGTTGTTGTACTCAAATCTGTGGGGATGGGCTAACACATATGGATCAAGTATCCTCATCCATCATAAGCGAAAGTAGTGGGTATGTTTCCTCAGGATTGGTTGATCGGAGATCGCTATGTGCCGAAATATGAATACACTACACACTCCACCCAAGGAACTTTGTGGTTGCTACTATCCCTTCATAGATTAAGGGGCTAGAGAACCAAAATTAAAAGAATCTGTGAAACTAACTTTTGGTTACTCTTATATATAAGTTTCAACCACACATGGTTTGGCCCTCAATCGGGTAACAAACATGCAAACACACATAATGGTATGGTTAATTTCACACCAAAATACAAATTTTTCCCCATGGATGGATACCCAGTATCTCCATCCCATGGCACACAAAGAAAGTATGGGGTATTCACAACACTTAAGCAATGCAGAGTTATTGGTTCCTCATATTTACAGGGGGGTAAAACTACATACATAACTCCATATGGACATCTACTACCATAACCCAAGTGATACATATCACTAATTTTCATCCATAACTTGTTATCAATTTTCTTTCACTCTACTCTTTTCCACAATGCACATGATGCTAAATGTCAAAGCCATGAACATTGTGATCACTTAACAACTCCACTAACATATTCAAAAGGACAACATAATAGGATCATATGTACCCAGAGTACCTAGTGTATGAACCTAGGCTCTGATTCCATGTGCAACGCCCCACCACATAACCCTAGAGGAAGATGCAACTACAACGGAAGTGAATCTTTTTTTTTTTAAAGAGTAATTAATAACTAGTAAAGTGAACTACATTAATGCATACATCCTCTAAGGTATGCGACAATGCTTACAACTAAATCCCATAACATATAAAGATAAGCTAATCCATAACATATAAAAATAATTCATGTAATAAAGAGCATACATCCAACAATATAAAACTTGTCTTACAAGACACAAAGTAGAAAAAAGTACCATTCATAGATTGCACTCATTCCAAATAATAATTACAAAGCTCATTTCCAAAATGAGGAAGATCATACAATAATGTTACAATTATAAAAATACAAGATTTCTCCTCGAATACACATGAGGAGTAGTACATATGCAAAGTATCCAACTAATACAATAAATCATATGATGTGATACAAAGCAATAGGATCACAAGAGCTCTCCAAACTAGAAGATCCCGCCATTATGAACATAAGGAGGGAACCCAACGGTGAAAGGTGCATGTTCCACCCAGCCAAGTGGTACCCGAAGGCCCACCCCCCATGCTAGGAGATAGTAAAAAGACTTCGTAGGAAAAACCAACAACCTCTACACATAGGCAATCACAAGACTAAACTTTAAAAAGTACAATACTTATCATAAAGTTACATTGCTTCCAAAGTAAACTAATCTAGTACATCACTGAACCAAACAAACTATTATCATAGGAGGAGCGTCATCATAAAGTTGCATGGGTTACCTTGGAAGACCTTCCTAGGCCGCAACCCCCATCAAGAACCACCCCCTTATTGATAACACAAGGATTTAATTCAATACCCAAAGGTAAGCACAGTGCATAAAATTGGATAATAAATCCCAATCCAAAATATGAGAGGCAACACATCTCATTTGTAGTAACCAGGTGTTTAACTGAATACAACCAAGTGCACTACCCAAGTGATATCAAAGGGTTGAACCATAAAACACAAAAACCCCCCCAACAACCATACAACATCTAGAAGACTTACAAACTCGCAACTACCATATTTCCCCAACATACCAAAACAGAAGAAATCACAATTATTAAGCAATTTAGGCAAATAATAAAAATACCATTAGGATTTCCTAAATCTAGTTTCTATTTCAAGAAAATACAATAACACATTGCTTGAAATAATCCAACCTAATGTAATTTCATTTACAAGCAATAAAGAAATGAAATCTAAATGATTAAATCAATTTTCTGAATACATCAATATAAAAATCAAATTCCCTCTTAAAAACATATCATTTTAAATCATCTATCTTGTGCATTTACATGAAGCTATAATATAATAATATTTATTTAAATAAATATATATATAATTATATAAGTATTTATATATAATTATATATATACCAATATATATTATTTAAATATTTATAACTTAATTATAATTTCCTACAAAATAATTTTAAATATCTATTTAAATATATATATACATATATAAATATATATATATTTACATATATATAATATATATATATATAAACATATAACATATATTTTATAACCTTAATTCATAAAGTCAAATTGCAGATGGCAGATGAAAGAATGAAAGCCTTTGTTGAAGGCTCTGACGGACTACCAACGCAGCTGGCTCTCCTTTAGAGTGGCCGACGGCTGTGGGACGCAGCGTTGGTTGCCTCGACACCCACCTCCCCATGGGGGCGGTGGTCATGGCGGCAGCCCAAGCACTTCCCCCATAGCATGCTAAACTTATAAATTTTAAACCGTATGAATTATAATTTTCGCGTATGAAAATTTCAACGGATTATTTTTCAATAAAGATTTACAATCTGGTTTTTTAGAAAATAAATTCCATAGGGATTCATATAAAAATTTATGTATATATACTTGTATATATATATATATATATATATATATATATATATATATATATATATATATATATATATATATATATATATATATATATATATATATATATATATACTTGTATATATATATATACAAATTTATCAAACGATTGCTCCAATAAGGGAAAGTTTTTCACATTTTTTTCCTATAGGAAAGGATTTACAAAACTTTCAAGAGAACAAATTTTACACAATTTTTTCTACAGAAGGTTTTTTCAAAATTTTCACAGAGGTTTTCGAATTTCCCCAGCCACAAAACTAAGTGGAAGAAAATGACAAACACTACAGGAAGAAATTTTCCCACTCAACAAGATTTTCCCCAAATTTTGATAGGAATCAAATTTTGATAGAAAGATTTTAAATCCATTCCTAAAGACAATTTCCAAAACTTCTTTTGTTTTTTCCTAGGAATTTTTTTTTTTTTTTAAACAAATTCCTACAGAGGTTTTCAAAGTTTTCCCGACAATTTTATAATTTTAAAACACATAAAAAAAAAATTAAAACGATTTCTACAGAAGCTCAAACTTTTACGACAATTTCTAGACACGGCAACCTTTCAAATCACAAAGTATATTAAAAGCTTCAAAACAAATAGAATATTTTTCTTGCACACGCAATCTTTTCCAGAACAACAATTTACTCTAATAACCTTTCCAATTTGAAATTAAAGAAAACAATTAAAGTACCTGATTCTAGATGCTTTCAGGAAATGATGGTTGAAGTAGAGCTTTGCCTTTAGGTTCCAATTAACCAAAGCTTCTTCCAACAAAATCAAGCTTCTTCCAATTTATTCACTTATCCATAAAGAACAAAACAAAACCAGAGCCAAATTTTTCCCAAGAATTTTTTTCCCCAAATTTTTTTCAACAAATTTCAACAACCAGCCTCAATTTTCAAAAACCTCCCCAAAAATATCTTCTCTCCTTCCATGAAGTAGCCTCTTTCCTATTTCAGTTAAACAAACTATTCTCTTCGAGAAATCATTTCCCAACAACCGTGTTTAAATTTTCCCAACACATGTCAAAAATTAAATATCTTCTCAACCAATTCAGAGATAATCCCACTAGATATTTTCAAGATATTTATGCATTTTAATAATTCAAAATCACATAGTAATTTCTAATTTAAATTTAATATAATTAATTTAATTAATTTATAAAATAAATTTAATCTCAAAAATTAAATTACTTTACAAAATAAATTAAATGCAAAGCTTCTAACATAATAATCAAGATTAATTAATTAATCACTTAACACATTTTAAGCATTAATTTCCCATCAACATACCTTGCAACATAAATAAATAACAAGGAAAAAAGGGACAACATGACAACAAAGCATGACCAACAAAGACTGACGACACACTGTGACTAGGGTTGTGGCTTGACAAGGGAAACTCAATTACTATCTCCCAATCAACTAGTCGTTGGGCAATGGACATGCTCAAACCTGGGAATCTAGGTGGAGTCGATGTCTTGTACCTGCACTCCTGCAATCAAAGAATATGTTGAACATGTATATATATCATAAGCAATCACACCATGAAGAGAGAATTGAGGAATCACAGGGTGCTCACAAGTGAGTGATGCAATCCCATTCCTTTCACCAATACAATGTCACATCAAACTGATGAAACTAAATCCTCAATAAATACAGATGAGCATATATCAATATCAACTCAAAAAAATAACTATGCTAATTGGAAAGAATGTCATAAACAATATAATCATCCATTAAGTGTACCATTACATCTAAATGTAAAAACCATCATCGCTCCAAAGCCAATGATCAAATAACAACAACATAATATCATGGTCTATCAAGTAAACGCACAATCTAAAGACATAAGCAAATCAAAATCAAACACTGTCAGAAAATGTGAGCAAATCGAAGGGGTGCTACACTCATCAAGGGTGCTACGGTCTTTTCAAAAATCACTCTTAAGTCAGGGTATCATCAACTAGACATAGTTGATTCTCACATTCATAAGACGACACTCAACACTCGTTACGGTCACTATGAGTTTACAGTGGTACCGTTCAAGTTGACGAATGCACCATTTGTATTCATGATTTTGATGAACGAAGTCTTTTGCACATATCTTGATAGATTTGTACTAGTATTTCTTGATGACATATTGATCTATTCCAGGATAGTAGAGGAGCATGAGGAGCATCTGAGGTGGGTTTTGTACTATTTGAGAGACAATCGGTTGTATGCTAACCTGTCCAAATGTGAGTTCTTTCAGACTAAGGTTAAGTACCTTGGACATGTGATATCAGGAGAGGGGATTGTAGTGGATCCTGGAAAGATCCAAGTGATCATTGATTGTCTTGTTCCCACTAATGTGGAAGAGATACATAGTTTCATGGGATTATCAGGTTATTATAGATGCTTTGTTCAGGGTTTCTCAAGGATAGGACATCCAATCACTTCTCTTAAGAGGAAAGGGAAGAAATTCGTCTGGTCAGAGCAGTGTGAGGTAGCATTTCAGACTCTGAAGGAGAGGTTGACCAGTGCATCGATTCTTATGATACCTAATCCTACTAGAGATTTTTTTTTTTGTACATATGCATCTTAGGAGGGATTAGGAGCGGTCTTGATGTAGGATGGTCAAGTTATTGCGTATGAATCTTGCAAACTCAAGGATCATGAGTTGAATTACCCCACGCACAATCTTGAGTTAGTAATGGTAGTACATGCTTTGATGAAGTGGAGACACTTCCGTTTGGGGCACAAATTTGAGTTGCATAGTGACCATCGAAGCCTATAGTACATCTTCACATAGCCCAATCTTAATGCTAGGTAGAGGTAATGGATGGAGTTCCTTTGCGAGTATGACTTCGATTTGAAGTTCATCCAAGGGAAGGAGAACATAGTTGTTGATTCTCTCAATAGATGGAGACACGAGTTGTCAGTGGTGACTCTTGGTGTGGATTTGAGGAGTTAGATCCTTTCTACACTTCCTGCAGACAGCTGGTATCAAGAGGTGATATCAGAGATAGAGATAGGCAGGACTCTTGAGGGTAGATTCTCAAGTTATTCTCTAGATTTAGATGGTTTGTTGAGACACATGGGATGCATTTATATTCCATCTTCTAGAGATCTTCATACCTTGGTTATGATAGAGGCACATCGGGCACCTTATTCAACTCATCCTGGAGTGAAGAAGATGCATGTCGATTTGTGACAACTATACTTCTAGGTAGGTATGAAGCGAGACATCGTTGAATTTGTGTCAAGGTGTTTGGAGTGTTAGCAAGTGAAGGTTGAACACCAACATCCAATAGGACTTCTACAACCACATTTGGTGCCAGAGTGGAAATGGGATATAATCTCATTGGATTTCATTGTTGGGTTACCCAACTCTTCGTGACGAAACGATGCCATTATGGTGACGATGGATAGGTTGACAAAGGTAGCACACTTCTCACCTATTTTTTCATCCTATAATGCTTCGTCCATTGCTAGAGTGTTCATGGGAGATATTGTTAGGTTGCACGGTATTCCTAGTCGGATCATTTCTGATAGGGATCCTATGTTCACCTTAGGTCTTTAGACATCATTGCAGCATGTCATGGGGATGCAGTTGAACTTTAGTTCAGCCTATCACCCTGAGACAGATGGAAAAACTGAGAGGGTCAACTAGATCCTCGAGGATATTTTACACATGTATGTGATGGACTAGTAGACATGATGGGAGGACTATCTCCATTTAGTGGACTTTTCTTATAATAACAGCTTTCAAATTTCGATTAGTATGCCTCCTTTCTAGGTATTGTATGGATGACTGTGTCAAACTCCTTTGAGTTGGGATCGGTTAGAAGACAGAGTTCTATTGGGCCCTAAGATGCTTCAACACATGGAGCAGTAGGTGATCCGAATCAAGGAACATTTGGTTCTTGCACAGGATAGGTAGAAAAAGTATGCAGATGCACATCAGGTGGATCGTCAATTTGCTATAGGTGATCAAGTCTTTTTGTGAGTGCGTCCATGAAAGATTCCAATCTGATATGAAAAGGGCTCTAAGCTCGCACCTCACTTTGTTGGGCCATTCAAGATTCTTGAGAAGATTGGAACAGTAGCTTATCATCTTTCTTTGTCACCCAGTCTCTCGCACATACACAACATATTCCATGTTTCAGTACTCAGGCCTTGCCACCCTAATATATCTCACATACTTTATTAGAATACCTTACAGGTAGCGGATAGTAAACTGGCTTTCGAGCCTGTGGCCATCATGCAACATAGGAGACTCGCCCTCAGGGGTCGAATATTGAGCAGGTTAGGGTCCAATGGGATCTGAGAGATGATACATTGGCTACCTAGGAGGATGCAACTAGGATGAGGGAGCTTTATCCCTATTTGTTCGTAGGCTTCTAGGAGTAAGCTTGATCCTAAGGGAGAGGATGTAGCACCCCTTCGATTTTCTTATGTTTTTAGACAGTTCTTTTATTTTGATAGACTATGATACTATGATGTTCTTATTTGATTGCTAACATTATAGCAATGATGGTACACTGTATTGATGATTATTGATTATGACATGCTTTCTAGTTAGCATAGTTGATTATGTGAGTTGATATTGATATATGTTCATTTGTAGTTATTTGATGTTTTAGTTTCATCAGTTTTGATGTGACACTATATTGGTGAAGGGGACGGGATTGCATCACTCACTTGCGAGTGCCCTGCAATTCCACGATTTTCTCTTAATGATGTGATTGTTCATGATCTATATACATGTACGACATATGTTTTGATTGCAAGAATGCAGGTATAGGACATCAACTTCACCTGGATTAATAGGTTTGAGTGTGTCCATTGCCCAACGGAATAGTTGATTGGGAGGTAGTAACAAGATTTCCTTGTCAAACCACAAGCCTAGTCATAGTGTGTCGCCAGTCCTTGTTTTGGTCATGCTTTGTTGCATGTTGTCCCCATTTTCCTTGTCATTTAATTATTTTTGCAAAGTATGCTCAGTGGAAGATTGATGTTAATTAATATTTTAATGTTTTAAGTTGATTATTTATTTAATTGTGATTAATGTTGTTAGAAGCTTTAAATTTTATTTAATTAATTAGATTTAATTTATTATGTAAAGTAATTTAATTATTTAGATTAAATTTACTTTATATAGTGATTAAATTAATTAGATTAAATTTGATATTTAAGTTGTTAGATTATTAAAGATTTGTTTAATTAATTATTTAAATTAATTAAATGAAGTTGTGAATTTAAATGAATGGATAATTAAAATTAAGATTTGATTTTGAATTATTAAATAAACAAATATCTTAAAATATCTTAGAGTAAATATCTTGTGATTAATTTGGGAAGATATTTTGGGATTGTGACATGAGTTAGAAATTAGTAAACTGGTGTTGGGAAATAATTCCAGAGAGAGTAATTGCATTAACTGAAAGAGGGCAAAGGGCTATTTCACGGGAATGAGAAAGATCTTTTGGGGTTGTTGAAAATTGGAAGAAGTTCTCAGGATATTAGATCTGGTTTTATTTTCAACTTTCTGGAGAAGAGGATTATTTGGAAGGGGCTTTGGTAATTTTGGAATCAAAAGGTGAAGCTCTACTTCAAACTTCGATACTTCAAGCTTCTGAAACAAGTTCTTTATTATTTTAGTTAAATACAAATTGGAAAAGGCTATTAGAATTAGTTATTGTCTTGGGAAAGGTTGTTTGTACAATGAAGAAGATTTTATTTATTTTTAAAGCTTCAATATGTTTTTAAAATTGGAAAGATTTATGTGGAAGCTTTAGAGCCTCTCTATGAATTTTTTTTAAGCAATAGAATTTCTCAGAATGATTATATAGAAAATTAGGAAAACCTCTATAGGAATGGATTTAAATCTTCCTGTCAAAATTTGTAGAAAACCTCTAATTGTGTTAGAAAATATCTTCCTGTAGAAGATATTTATTTTTTCCCAATTAGATTTATTTGGCTTGGGAAATTGAAAACCTCAGGAATTTTTTTTAAATATTTCCTGTAGAATTTTTTTGTGAAAATAAATTGCTCATTTGGAGTAATCATTTGATATATTTGTATATATATATATATATATATATATTGATATATATATATATATATATATATATATTGATATATATACATATATATATATATATTGATATATATACATATATATGCATACTTTTATATGAGTCCTGATAAAAAAGTTATTCTAGAAAAAAAAACCTGAATGGAAATCATACGACGATTTTTGTAGAAATCGCAAGCTTGAAACTTTAAACAAAGTTTATAATTTTATATTTGCATGGGGCTAGGGGGGCTACCCCCACAGCCACCCCCATAAGGGAGCGGCATTGTGGAGGTAGTGCCCAGCATTGCCTTCATAGGTCGCCCCATGAGGGTTTGGTTGTACATAGTCGGAGACAATGAAATATTCATCCGCCATTTCAATTTTGAATTATATATAATTATATATAAATACATATATAATTATGTATATATTCAAGTATATATATATATATAAATGAATATGATAATAGATGCATGTAAATGCATGAATTAAATGATTTTAAAATGAAATTATTTAAAAAAGGAAATTGATTTTTTATTTAGATGTATTATGGGAAATTGAATTAAATAATTAGATTTTTTTCTTTATTGAATATAACTGAAATTGTTTTAAGCTAGTTTATTAGAGAAATGTATTATTGTGTATTCTTGAAATGAAAATTGAATTAAATAATTAGATTTTATTTCTTTATTGAATATAACTGAAATTGTATTAAGCTAGTTTATTAGAGAAATGTATTATTGTGTATTCTTGAAATGGAAATTGGATTAAGGAAATCATAATGATAGTTTTATTCCTTGCCTGAAATTGCTTATTCAATTATGGTATCTTTTGTTCACGTAAGTGGGAAATCTGTTAATTGTGAATGTGTAAGCCTTCCAGATATTGTAGTATTATGTGGGGGTTGTTGTGATATTTTTTTCAGCCCTTTGCTTTCCTTGGGTAGTGCACTTGGTTGTGATTCAGTTTAGACACCTGGTTACTACGAACGGGATGTGTTACCTCTTGTATTATCATTGGGATTTGATATCCATTTTTGTGCACTTTGTTTACCCTTGTTTTATGGATTAGATCTTTGTGTTGTCAGTAGGGGAGTGGCTCTCAATGGGGGCTAGCACACAAAGTGGTGTCAGGGTAACTTATGTGAGAGTTAGATAATTCAATGAAAATTAAATAAAAGTATTAGGGGAAAGGGTAACTTTAAACACATAACTTGTTAATTGTGCCTCTCTCATTGGCTCAAGGTCTCATTTATACTTGAGATGAGAAGAGAAGGCCTAGAATGGCAAGGTCAACATCTTGTCCCTTTGAAATATATTTGACTCTGCATAGGTTTGCATGTGGGGTCGGGGACTGTGAGAGGCTACCAGGATAACCCAAGATGGGGGTCGGGGCCTAGGAAGATCTGTCAGGGTAACCCATGCTACTTTGTGATGACACTCCTCCTATGACAACAATTTGTATTGTTCAGTTCATTTACTTGATTCTTTTACTCTGGAAGCAATGTAACCTTCATGTTATGTATTGTACTTTTTTAGTTTATGCTTAGGAATCCCTTTTACTATCTCCTAGCATGGGGGGTGGGCCTTCAGGTACCACTTGGTTGGGTGGAACATGCACCTTACGTCATTGGGTTTCCACTTCATGTTTGTGATGGCGGGATCTTTGAGATTGGAGAGCTCACATGTTCTAGTTGCTTTGTACCATCTCTTGTTTACTTTTGGATCAGTTGGATGTTATTGTATATGTACTACTCCTCATTTGTATTCAAGGAGAATCCTGGTATCATGGTAATTGTAATATTATTTGTATGATCTACCTCATTTTGGTAATGAGCCTTGTAACTACTATATTGAATTATCACAATCCATTAATGATTTTAATATGTACTTTGTAATCTTATGAAATGAGTTTAATGTTATTGGATCTATGTTCTCTATTTCATGAGTATAATTTATATGCTATGAATTAGTTTACTTTTTCATGTTATGGGTTTCAAATGTAAGTTTTGTTATGTACCTTAGAGGATGTATGAATTAAGTGTAGTTCACTTTACTTATTGTTAATTGCACTTTAAAAAAAAAAATTATTACGCTTTCGTTGTATTTGTGTCTTCCTCTAGGGTTACGTGGCAGGGCATTACAATATCATATTCTAAATGATCTCAATAATAGTAAAGTACAATAGTATTTCAAAGTGGTGGTAAGATCTTCATTTCTAGATAATCAAACACATTGGAAAGTGTTTGATAGTGACATGAAAATTACAAAAAAATTGATTAAAGAGGATAATTTTTCAAATGCTAACCAAGAAAAATTGTAGCAATAGTATGGTGACCAAATTATATAGCTAAAAACTAACAAGTTGTGAAAAGGTTTGGTCTCACTAGAATCATTTTTTAATTCTAATGATCAAGCAAAAAAGAATAAAGTTAGCATGAAAATTAGAGAAGATCACTATGAATAGGTAAGAATTTTCAAAGATAAGCTTTAAATGTTGAGAAAAGTATGTACAATTCAAGAAAACGTTTCTTTTATTCAACTATGTAAGGAATATGATGATATTTTTTCATGAAATTATAGTGATTTGAAGGTGTTTGACCCCAAAATTCCCCAACACGCTATTGATATTGAAGCTAATGCCACACTTGTGAGGCAAAAAAAAAGGCCATTGAACCCAAAATTAGAGCCACTCATGAAATTGGAGTTGAGAAAATTGATAGAGGGCAACATTATCTTTCCCATCAAACATACCTCTTGGGTATCCAATCTAGTTCCTATTAGGAAGAAGAAAAAATAAATAAGACTATGTGTTGATTTCAGGGACCCAAACAAGGCATCTCTCAAATATCATTACATGTTGCCTTCTATGGATAAAATCTTAAAATTTGTATTAGGTTCTAAGAGGTTTTCATTCTTAGATGGTTTTTCTGGTTATAATCTTTTAGTAAAAGAGGAAGAGCAATATAAAACTACTTTCACTACTAAATGGGGTACAATGGCATACATAAGGATGCCTTTTAGATTGTCCAATGTTGGATCAACCTTCCAAAGGGAAATGGATATGGCTTTTCAAGGGTTGATTAACAAGTTTGTGTTCATTTATCTTAATGATATCACTATTTTTTCCACGGATGCTAAGAACATTTTGTTCATCTTAGGAAATTATTTGACATTAACAAAGAATATGGTGTCTCACTCAATCCAAAGAATATTATTTTTCTATTCATGAAGGTAAACTTCTTGGCCATGATGTAGTGTGAAAAGGGAATTTTTATTGATCCTAAGAGGATAAGTTTCATGCTAGCTTTGCCTCTGCCAAGTCACAAGAAATTTTTATGAAGTTTTCTTTGTAGGATCAATTTTGTGAGAAGATTTAAATGTGATATAGCTTATCTTTTGAAGCCATTAATAGCCATGTTGAAAAATAATGTTTTTTTCAGTTGGTCAAAATAAGGAAAGATAATTTTTGAGAATATCAAGGAAGCTTTAGCCTTTGCACCTACACTTATTAATCCTAGTTTCTCAAAAGATTTCATATTCTACACTTTTGGAAGCAAGGATACAATATCAACTATGCTTGTGTAGCAAAACGAGGAAGGTTTGGAGCACCCAATTTATTTCTTCATCTAAGGATTGGAAGAGTATGAAGAAAGTTATTATTTGTTTGAAAAGTATTTCTTAGTTGTGATTAAAAGTCTAAAAAAGTTTAGGAACTTGGTTTCAAATAACAAGATGATACTGCACAAATTGGAATGCACCCTTCTCTTCAATTTACACCTTCAACCAACTTTTATTCACACTAGTGTAATTCTACTAAACACACATTCTATACAATGCATCTGAACATTTTAAATATATAAATTACATTATAATAACACTCTTCCATGTCAACCATGGATATGCAAATAGCCAAGATGACATAAGGTGGGCCTAAAGTCAAATTACATGAAATGTGTAGCACGTCGGTCCAAAAAAATATATTTCTACCAAAAATACATGAATCCATGCACCACTACAAGGACCTTAAGCAGTTCCTATCTTAACACCATGTGCAAGATTTAAATTCCACATTCTACTAGCTATTACCACACACACCTTGAAATTAAATTCATTCACAAAAAAACACAAAGAACCTTTTGTCACTTCAAGCTTTTTATATGTTAAACATATCCTCTAAACACTCTAGAATATGATAGAACAAGTGTAGGAATACTCTCCTCTCAAACTACAGATCCTACAACATCTCTAGAAGGGAGACTTGAGAAACACTAAACATGATAAATATCAAGCTGAAACATTATGGCATAGTCCTCTAGACCATAATTGACATAGTGAATAAATACATTCATGATGTAGAAAGCATACAACAATTACACCAACCTCCAGAAGGAAGTCATGTCTCAATAAAACTAATAGTGATATGATTGATGAGACAACTTCTTCATGATAGTAAAATTACCCACAGATAGGTATGCAACCAAACTGAACCTCTGATATACAACATGCATATAATATAAGGAAATATAGTGATAACTCTAGTACTCCTACAATATTTTTTCATCTTTGACATCAATGAAAACCTATGTTCAATAGCTTGGTGTGTGTTTTATTTGTTAGTTTTGTTTGGATGACTCTTGATGTTATTGTTGGCACAAGGATACAAAGAGAAAAAATCTATTATGGCATTCCTCTATATGTATCTTCATTCTCCCATTTGTAATAAATTATTTATTATGCCTTTTGGAGATAATGCAAAGCATCAAGACATTTAAGTCTCTTCCATGTTGACCCAAAACATTTTATTTTTCTTCATCTATTCTTCTTCCTTTGTACTCATAGTTCCACAGTTTTTGGGGAATGGTGTCAATTCAAACATGATCATTTTGATATACACTATCTATCATTCATATTGAATCCAAATCTTTAGATCCCTTATGTGCTATGGAATTACACTACCATTTTTGTTGTCCTTAGGGGAAACCCCTTGTCATGATGTAGCTTTTTTAAGACATATCATTTGCAATATTGCTTTCAAAAAGTCATCATGCCTCATTTTATGAATATCACCCATTCTACCTTAAAATCAATTTCTCTCGATTGGCGTTAGGCGCAATTACTTTAAGGTGGGGGCATACATTCCACTATGTGTGTCACTTTGTTCAAACACCATGAATATTGTGATGTTTTTAAATTTCTTGAACAAACTTTGTAGCACTTTATTGGAATTACCCAACAAATAATGTATTTTTCTTGAACCGTAATTCCCAATACTATTAACTTGGAACTCACCTAGTGAATAGCATAATTCACTAGCCTATGTTGATTCTTGTGGGACTCACCTAGTGAATATCAGAATTCACTAGCCTGTGGTGGTTTCAATTATTCATGAGCCACCTAGAAAATATCATATTTTTCTAGCTTGTGACTTATGGATGTCATCTCTTTGGTATGGATCTTAGTAAAAATCTAGGGATCTTGCTAGTTTGTGACGCTATACCTATTTTTTTCATGCATGCTTTATGTTTGTGTGGATGGTGAAAATGTGAATCATAAATAGTAAAAATACAATGAAAGTAAAAAATTCACACTTAAACAATCACTCAATAAAGCCTAAGATATATGCATAAAATCATATGATAAACAATAATACCATAGCAAAGACCTTAGATTGCTCTTAGATTTCTAGCATAACCTTGATATCAACATGATAGAATGAAGGCTTGATGCTTGATAATGCTTGATAATGGATGCTTGATGGATGCTTTCTTAATAATGATAGCTTGATAATGATAATGATATTTCTCTTGATAATTCTTTGATAGTAAAAGTGTTAAGATTTGATCATGAGAGTGCTAGGGGTTTGAATGAAATGAAAGTTTCTTATTTGTATGCTTCACTTGATACTTGATCAATGGTGGAGATTAATTTGAAAGATTAATGGATAAAAAATTCAAGATAAGGTAAGACCAAATTTAAATTTTGATGGAGGGAAAGATTAGAAGAATTTAATATAAAATGATAGTTGGAGAAATAAATAAATATTAATTTATTTATTTTAGAGGAGAATATTTTAAATAAATTATTTTTAATTTATTTAAAAGATGAGTGTAATAAACTCATTCAAATAAATATTAAAAAATATAGAAATTATGATAACTTGATATATAATAAAGATATAGTAAATATATTATTTCTAATACACACTTAATAATGATCACTATTGTATTGCAATACAATGACAAAATATTAAATAAGACTAAAATATTAAATGAAACTAAACTATAAGTTGATTAAAACTCAAGCAACTAGAAGAGACTGATAAAATAGTTAGAATAACTTAATATATTACATTATTGAACTAAAAATGAATATGAGCTATATATTAATTAGTTTTTAATATATTAAGTGATTGTCTTTTGGATCCACAAGTGATTTGAGTAGTCATTGTGTGAGGGGGAGAACGTTAGATTGAAAACAAGATCAGACATGCTTGAAACAAAAATCTAAATTAAGATATAATCCCACACATACAAAATGAAACTAATCTATTTTAACATACATAAATGAATCTATGATTACATAATTGAATGTAAAGAAAAATCATAGTGTTACCATCCTGTAGTGGAGTGTATTCACCTGATGTTGGGTTTTTCTTAACACCGTGAAGCCTCCAAAGTTTGTGTGAAAAATATTTGATGAATGATGCTTGATGTTTGGTTGATCGAAGAAATGAGGTTGAAGCACTAACAATGGTGGTTGTGAATGTTAGCAGTACTTTGTTGTGCAAATGGTTTTCATTCTCTAATCCTTATTTGTGAGGAAAGGGGTTTGTTATATAGAAAATGAGATTTGAAATGGATGATCAAGACCATTTTGAAGAATATCCATATCAACAGTCAAAATCTATTGAGAGGATTTACACATGAGAAGATTGTGCAAAGTTGATTGCACAATTTGTGTGATTGAGGATTAGATTAGCTAGCTAGGGATTAGATTGATTAGTCAAGATTTTAGATTGATCAATTAGGATTTAGATGGCTTAGTTAGGAAATTGATTGATTAGTTAACAACTTAGATTGCTCAGTTAGCAATTTAGATTGATTAGTTAACAACTTAGATTGCTCCGTTAGCAATCGTAATTTGCTCAGTCAGAAAGTGGGTGACGAATATGAATTAATTGATTTAATGAATTAATTCCTTTTTGGAGTTGAATATGCAAATCAAGTTTGAATTTGCAAACAAAGTTGCATTACTTTGATTTTATTTTTGATAATTGATTTGAATAGTTTGATTTAATTATTCAAATTTTGTAGGGAAAGTGTCGTAATTAAATTATTATGATTTAATAATTTAATCAACTTAGGGGAATAAGGTGATTTAATGACGTAATTAAATAATTAACGTTATTTAATCAATCAAGATGAAATAAAGTGAGATTAGGACTTCATTAAATAAATGTAATTTATTTAATTGGTTGAAATGATGAAACGTGAATTAATCAAATAATGTTGATAAGTAGGAGGTTTCTTCCACAGCGTGTCAAATTATGATATTGGTATCAGGATTCAACCGTGTAGTTTTCGAGTCAAACTCATTGACCCATGATTCATGAGTAGTGGTTCACAAAAACCCATCTCTCATGATAATGAATGGTCCACTTAGCACTCATTGCATCTAGGTGATGCTCACAGAGGTGAAGCATTGGTCCATGTTGGGGGGTCACCTCTGTGAGCATCACCTAGATGCAATGAGTGCTAAGTGGACCATTCATTATCATGAGATATGGGTTCTTGTGAACCACTACTCATGAATCATGGGTCAATGAGTTTGACTCAAATAATGTTGTTTTATTTAATCAATAGTAGAATTAGGGTTTTTAGGACTTTATTAAATAAATGAAATTTATTTAATTTGTTAGAAATGATGAAAAAATGAATTAATTAAATAATGTTATATTATTTAATTAATAATAGAATTAGGGTTTTTGCTGTCATTTTGATGTGGTGTGATGTTGTGTAACTTTTTAGGATGTTATGGGATGATTCTAAGATGTTATGAGACATTACGAGATGATTCTAAGATGTTACGGGATAATTATGAGGTGTTTTGAGACATTACGAGATGATTTCAAGATGTTCTAAGGTGATTTCAGGATGATTTTGAGATGTTTCGAGTCATTTTGGGATGTTATGGGATGTTTCGAGACAAATTTGAGACAGTTTTGAGTCATTTTGAGTTAATTCCAGGTTATTTTGAGATGTTTTGAGTCATTATGAGATGATTCTGAGATGTTACGGGATGTTTTGAGATGTTTCAAGACATTATGGGATGATTTCGAGATGTTTTGGGGTGACTCTAAGATGTTATGGGATGATTTTGAGATGTTCCTAGTCATTCTGAGACATTACGAAATGTTGCGGGATGATGTTCAATGTTGATTGATGTTGTTTGATGTTGTTTGATGCTATTCAATGTTGTTCGATGTTGATTGATTTTGTTCGGTGTTGTTCAATGTTGTTCGGTGTTGTTTGGGGTGTGTGATAGGTGTTAATTCAATTTTACATGTCTACATTTTGCCCCTCTTTGATACAAAGTACTGGTTGTTTTGTTTCAAAGATTCTGCTTTTTTTCTTAAGATCAAGTTTTTGAAAAAAAATTATGCCCCATTGTGCCCCGACATTTAGTGGAATGATGGTATGACACTGTGCTACCCCCTTGAGAGGTTGACTAAAAATTTCAAGTTTTGAGTTCAGTCTCTTGACAGTATTGTATTTCAGTTTCGATGTTTTCAGATGAAATATTATATCAATAGGTGCTTCGTTTCTCATTCTGATGTTTCTAAGAGATTCTAATTTGAAATTAGGAAGGTTCCCAAAGTGAAATTAAGGTTTCCTAGATGAAATTAGGGTTTTCTTAAGGTATAATATAGGAAAATAGTCTTCAAATTGGCTCATTTGTGCTTTAATCCTTTTGCTAATTTTTGTCTCTGGATTTCCCATTCTGTTAGTTGTTGAGGATCCATGCTGAGATTTGATGGTGCCCCACATTGTTCTGAGCTTGTTTGAAAGTTTGGATAGCCTTCAAGCATTGGTAGCTTGGTATGTACCTTCTCTCTTTTTGCTTTCATCTTGTTTTGTTCTCGTTATGCGTGTACTAAGTTCTTCAAGTCAATAACATTTTTTTTGTGATTCCTGAGCACTTTCATCATTTTCCACGCCTTTTCCTTGTTATAACCTCACACTTGATTGAAAACTTTTCCCTTGTTTCATGCACTTGACCTAAAATTGTGCAGTTGAATGAAAAGCTCACCCTTGATCAAAAACTTTTCCCTTGACTAGAAACTTTGCCCCTATTTCTTCACCCTTGAATTAAAATTGTGCACTTAACATCAAAAATTTCCCATGTTTGCTCTCCTTTGATCTAAAAGCCCGCACTTTCCTGAAAAGCTCACACTTGCTTGGTGTTTTATGAGCATTTGCTCAAAAACCTAGAATTAGACTTTTCCTTTTGTATTTTCTCTTAACATTTATTCTAAACCCTGGCATGTGGTTTTTTGTCATCCTAAATGGCATTTGTCATTGTGCTCATGTCATTTTGTGTTTCTTTATATGTTTAGAGTGAATCCCTAACATCTTGGTTTTACAATGATTGCAGGTGAGTGTCAAACCACTTATGCAGAGAGAGAGACATCCTCGACACCTATTTTATCTAATTTCTTGTTTTGGTGTGTTGGAGAGAGTCTTTCTTGATTTCATTGAACTATGTTACATTTGTTACATGCCTCCTATCAAGACTCAAATGACGATGATGACTACACTTGTGGAGAGGTGGCATTCTAAGACTTCCTCATTTCATTTTCCTATAGGAGAGGCGACTATTACTCTTGAGAATCTTTGGAGGATACTTTGCCTTCCCATTCATGGTGAGCTTGTTTCTTATCATGTTTGAATTGGTACCCGTGCTATGTAGTGTGTCCTAGGTGTTGCACACTTGGATGTGTGCTAGTTAGAGGTTGATCTATATAAGTTTTTTGATAGTGCAGATCCTATTGTGCTTGTCCTCTGTGGTCTAATTTCAATATTAGTTGTTCTTGATTGGCGAGGTCAACAATTTGCTATGGGTTGGTGTACATATATTGAGAGTATGTTACAGCATTGGATGAGGTATGCATGGGGTGCTTGTATACTGGCTCATCTTTATAGAGATATGCATGAGGTGGTGTATCGGGGCGAGAAGTCTATTTACATAGGTGTTTCACTTTTGCATGTTTGGGCATGGGAGCATATTATAGTTATTTTTCTGAATGGGATACAAGATCGTTCTCTGAATGATCCATACTCTTATTTTTATGGGGATTTCATGCATTACACCTTGCTTGGGGATCTTCCTTATTGGCGTCGTGTGGTCGATGAGATTCCAAGTTTTGTGTGGAGACCCTATATGGGCTGCAAGGTTTGGCTAGAGGATTCAAATCATCTTGTTTACTATCATCAGACCTATTGGTTGATTGGTCATTTTCCTTCTATGATAGAGTGTTACCTACTAGATCAAGTATGTCACTAATTCAAAGAGGGATAAGGGTGGGTTCCTGATGCCTATGAGGCTTGGCTTAGTCAGACTACTCGGGAGGTCCGTGTATGGGGTCTCTAGGTGGATATAGATATTGTGGTTGCTGAGTTCAAAGCACTTGCCCTAGTTGGTTGGGGTTGGCTAGCTGGTTTGGTAAATCTAGGTACTACTCATGACTATGATGAGTGGTGGGCACGGTGCAAGCCTTTGTGGTTCATTGATCTTGGGGGTGATATCGTTGTGAGTAGAGCATGTATTATAGGTCATCGTGGGGAGCGATAGTGCATTGAGGTTCTCATAGAGTAGTTGGATTGAGCCCAACTTGATGGGGCCCAGGGTGATCAGGATGAATGTATGCCTTTGGCACAAGCTCAAAGACAAGTTCCAAGTCCTCTTCCACCATCTCGGGATGGTGATGTACTATCAGCTTAGATTAATTTTTCCATAGAGGCAAAGATAGCATGGCGATAGGATATGGAGGCTTAGGTAGACACTTTATGGGTTGAGCGAGATAGTGAGAGCGGTTGACAGCATGCTACCAAGGCTCAAGTACTATTACTTATGGCAGAGAGAGATACTCTCTAGGTAGAGCATGATAGTATGTGAGCCAAGCAAGATCGATTTCTACATATGTCCACCTATTATCGAACCTTATATGATGCTACTATTCCTAGGGCTTCTCAGCATCCATGATTTGGGGAGCCGAGTGTTGTGAGCGATGGTGGTGGTGGTGGTGCAGGTGTAGGTGTAGGTGATCAATTTGTGAGACAATCAAATCCTTTTGGTTGTCAGCAGGGTTTTTTCTTTCTTGTCAGGATCTTACTTTTTTGGTACTTGATCTTCATGTTTCATGGTGTAGAGTCATTTTGTAGACAGGTGTTATATCTATATATATTCATTGGTCTAGTCGAGACCTCATACATATGTTATGATTTGGTATTATCCTATCACACTTGTGTCACTGTAGATGATGTACTTATGACATGTTCTCTTTTTTTATGATGATATATATGAGATGTACCTTTTTCGATTCAGCCTCATTTTATGTATATGTGATGGTGATATACGATGAGGTATGTTTATATATGCTTTTTGTTCTTTTTTTGATGTATGAATTTGATGTGGATGTGTGAATCATACCTTGTCTCGTTTATGATGTGGTTCATGTTGATATATGATGAATGAATTCCCCATAAATAATACATGATGTTTTTATAGGTTTATTATCATCATGATATGTATTGACAACATTTGTGGATGCAGTATGGATGTGGTACTAATGATGTTTCTATGCAAGATAAATGTTAATTAAAAGAAATATTGATGATGGGTGGAGATACGATGTTAATTAGAAGAAATATGATGATGGATAGAATTATGATGTTAATTAGAAGAAATATGATGATGGATAGAATTATGATGTTGTTTAGAATAAATATGATGATGGATAGAATTATGATGTTGATAGTAGTTGATGAGTTGCTTTTTCTTTGCTTTAGAGACTTCACAGTTTGAACAGTCTTGTTTGATGTAGAAAACATATACGATGCACAAGGGTATGAATTACCAAGGTAACTTTGTATCTATTAGATGGACTTTGACTCTACAAAGAAAGAGTACTTTTTCTCATACTAGACATATGGAAGCTCTATTTAAAGTATAAAGTGAGGTTGTGTGAAAAACATTTTGGACTAGTCACACAAAGAGCTATAGAACACCTAACATGTAACTGTTTCATGAACTATTTTAATACAACCTACATACAGTCAACAAAGCAAGTATTTTCCATGGTATTATTACAAAAATATCTTACAAACAACAAATCGAAATGATGCTCAATTTCCCCCATTCCTTCTTCTCTAAATCCTTATGGACATCCTAGACAAATCTTGGGAATGATTCAATAAAATAAATTGAAAAGATAAGACTATAAAAAGATAAAACAATGTTGCAATATCACTAGCCATATCTATTTGGGGTGGGGCTATTATCCAATGCTGGTTATTTCTATTGTAGGAATAGATCCGTTAAGGCATATCTCAGGATAATGTTGGAACTTGTCAAAAGAATATGTAGTTGATACTTTGGCCTTGTTTCTATTTGTTTATAGTCAGAGCTTATGTGATTGTTTGTTTGAAAGTTCTAGCATTTTATTTTTATCTTGTTTGTTTGTTTTTTTTTGTCAAAGGATGATTGTGATGATTCATTTATTATGGGTGAAATTTTTATTGCAGTTTTCGATGACAAGATGGGTCTTTTTTTTATTTTCCAATTTTTATGATGTTTTTTTTGTTGTTTTCAGGGGACTAACCTAGGTCCTAGGGGGATCATCAAAGATAATTTTTTCCTACATTGTACACATAGAGGCTAGTAGTTTGCATGGTTTGACCTTTTATGTTTTGTGAATGTTTTTGGATTTTGTATGTTGTATATGATTTTTTTTGGATTTTGAATTTTTTGACTAAATTGAAATAAAGCATGTTGGAAACCTAAGGGGACTGACCTAGGGTCTCGGTGGCTATAAATCCTTGCCTAAATTGTAAATGCAAAGACCATGTAGTTCGACTGTTTGACTCAAAACATGAATTGTTTTTGGATAAACAACATTGATAGCTTGGATTCATATCCCATTTTTGTGTCTAGAGGATATGTTGTGGGAAATTCACTTGAACTAGCTATGAGGTTCAAGCAAATGTTGATATCTTAGACTATTTGAGTGAGGAATAACCCAACGATGTTTTTTTTTATGTTTTCACATGTTTTTTATTTTTATTTTTACCCTTTTTCTTAGGGTGTAAGATGTTAAAAACTTGGATTGATACTTCACTTTCTTTTTTCTAGAGGATATGTTGCAGAAATATTTAATTGAACTAGCTATGGGGTTCAAGCAACTATTGATATCCTAGAATTTTTGATCAAAGAAATAATCCATATTTTCATCATCTTTGAAGGTTACCTTAGTAGTGTGTTGGTGGTACACCTTGTTGTTGGGATGAACTATTTTAAAGGTTACCTTGATAGTGTGTTGGTGGTATACCTTTTTGGTGGAATGAATTGGGAAGGGTACTATGTGGCACACCTTACTATTCGAACAATTCCTAGATCACAATGTGAGCTAGTAGACATAGATCAAGATTTGTTTTGAAGAAAGATGCAAGCATTTTCCCCCAATGTCTAGCAATTTAGGTGATGGATTATCTTGTGATAGGATTTTATGTTGGGATAAAGTATGCCTCTTTGGACAATGAATTTATTTCTTAAATAATGTTGGATAGGATAGTATCAATGATAATGAACCATGTCAAGATGTTTTCAATAAGCAAGTGTAGAATGTATATCAAAAAAGTTTCAAGATCAAGATAAGTTAGATTTTGCAAATAATAGCTTGGGTTTGTTATGGATAAGCTAAGATTCTTCCACCTAAAATGGTGCATGTAGATGCTTGATTCTACTCATGATGACTCTTTGATAATTTTTCACCATGGTACTTGTCCAAAGCACCACCGTAGTGGTTTTCATTAGAAGACGATTTTTTTCTTGACTATTTTTCTTGATTTCATTGATTTATGATGTCACACAAGATAGTTTTTTACCAGGTTCTCATCACGATGACACTTTTTTTGCTCATGTTTGAACCACCTAGTGGTGCTGATGTAGACACTGCTAGTGTTGATATGGTTGTTGTTTCTATCATGACATGCCAATGATATCCTACTTGGAGAAGTTGTTTTTCTAGGATACGGGCGCTTGAATGTAACCCCTAGTAATTATTATCTTCCTTGTCGATACCAAACTTAACCTTACCTTGATACACACATTGTGATACATAGCCAGGTTAGAGTCCTTATGCTAAAGAGTTTTTTCCAACACATGGTCAATGTGAGATTTGGATATCTTGAATGGTGAAATGTGTTGAGGGATATGTGATTTAGATGGATTGGTTGTCAGTTTGGAATCTTTGACTCTTCAAACTTGGGATTATGAGCAATGATGGGTGGATATAGAGATTCGATTAGGACCAAGAACTTGATATACCTTGTAGGTTTATCTTGAATCTTTCTTTTGCATTGTTGGACATTTTTGATGGACTGACTTCCCTTTTTTAATTTTTCCCCATAGTTTCTTTGACTAATGGAGTTTGATAGGGATGGTTTTCTTTCTTTTTCTTTTGTATCCATTTGAATTTTTCTTATCCATTTTTTTTTGTTGATTCTTTTGCTTCAATGACTTGTTTCATTCATGGGTATAGCTTTTTATCTTGTTGTTGGTCCCAATTGGAGGGTGCAAATATGTGTGGATGAAGATTCTAGATATGGGTAGTTGTAGTGTTGATAGCAGATTTATCATAAGGACCCTTTGTGCTCTCCATGTTGGTGTTTACATTAGATAAAGTTGCCCCTAGTATTATGGAGGTATCCTTGATATATTTAGATTCCTTTGAATAACCAAGACCTTGATGCTTAGGATTGGCAATAATCTACACTGGTTCTAGGATACCCTATTCATGTAGGCCTAATACTCTACCTTGATAATGCATCCGTTGAAAGATCTTATTTGCAATAGGATGTAATTTGTCTTGGAAACAAGGTGCTAATCCTTCTTTGCTTTGTTGTGGATCTTCAAAGGTGATATCTTCTTCATTGGTACTATAGCTTTCTCTGACAAAGGTAAGTAATCAAAGTCCATAAGTGATAGAATCCTCCATATGTGGGATAACTTCCTGATTGATATCTTTGACATGATCCTATGAAATATTATATTTTAATGCTTCTTGAAGAGGTATTTTTGATGTACTGTCCACGTAAAAGTCTTCCTCATGATTCATTTTTAATGTGTCTTCATAGGATGTTTTTGATTCACAACTTATGTATAAGTCCTCTTCTTGATCCCCTTCTGATATTTCTATAAAAGATGTTTATGATTCACAACTTATGTATAAGTCCTCTTCCTGATCCCCTTTTGATATGTCTATACAGGATGTTTTTGGTTCACAACTTATGTATAAGTCCTCTTCCTGATCCCTTTCTGATATGTCTCAGGATTTTTCTATGTCTTGACCCTTTGTGGAGATGTTAAGAGTAGGAGGCTCTTGTTCCTTGGTAATGATATCAAGAGTATGAGACTCTTGTCTTAGGTGAAGATCATCTACATGTCCATTAGGAGTAAGAATCTCATGGGTAGATGTATGTGTGTTCGGTATATGGATTTTTTCTTCTTTTGGAAAATATGGGATTTCTTGGAAGATATTTGTCAAGTCCTTATGGTATTTTGATGATAGGGATATTTGATCTTGACCTTGTGTGCTATCATCTTTGATATGCTTTGGATCACATTCTTGAAATGGATCAATTTCAAAGAAAAATTTGCTTGTAAAGGATCCTTGGATTTTCTCAAAATGTGGACATATGGATGGTAGCTCTTTGTCTAGATTTTTTTCATTGGGTATAAGTGTTGGATTAAGACTCTCTTGATCATTAATAAGTACTGCTATGAGGTTGGATGATATCAATATATCTTGGATTGGATCATTACTAGACTTTGGTGATTGATTTTGATCATGCTTGGGAATAATTTCTTGATTTTTGTCCTCTTGCTCACTAGATGATGTAGAGACATTGTCAATGTGATTAGTGATAGATATCTCTTGATCATTGTTTTCAACCTTTGAGTTTGAGACATTTTCCACATTGTTTTCATTAGTAGATGAACCCTGAACGTCATCTTCAATAGCTATTTCTCCTTGATCAATAAGGTCTTGGATGAGATGTTGGAGTGGTGTGCATTTGTTCATTCTAGTGACCCTTGATTTTGTGGAACTCACATCATTCGTACTGGTTATACCAAGGGATTTTAAAGCTTGGTTCACCATAAGTTGGACTATCATTGATTTTGACAAGTTTATGTTGTACTAGTTCATGCATGATTACCTCTGAAATCTCTCCCAAAGGGGTGAATTTCCTTCCCGGTTGGTAACCTTTCCTCTATGGCTTTTCCTGATTGTTTTCCTCTTGATTTTGTGAAACTCCTTGATACTATTTGAGGTAAATTTTGATATTGCACTTGAGGTACACCTTAGTATTGCAAAACTTCTTGATTCTACGATCGAGGTACATCTTGATATTGCATTTGAGGTACACCTTGATGTTGCAAAACTTCTTGATATTGTTGATATTGGAAGTTTTGTTGATGTGGATATCGAGGTGTTTGAGGATTGTTTGTTGGTCTTGGATATGTAATATTTATAATTTTCACATGGCATTGGTGATACGTCAGATTTTAATTTCATTTAATTTCCTCAAGATCTCTCTCAATTTTATTTAGGGAAATTTGATGTTCTGGACTTATTCCTTGATGGTGATTTTGAAACCCCTGATGTTGTTGCCCTACTTGATGTTGTGACCCTTGATAAGAGTGATTTGGGTAATAGATTCATATATTTTGGGGATGTTTTGATACTCAATACCCTATTATAATGTCACTTGATTTATATCCTCATGAGTCTCTTCCACTATTTGTGTTGTTTTTTGGTGGGATACTAGTGGTGTTCTTGCTTGCTTCCATTTTCTTCCTATGTTGTGATCTCGTGGTTGTCATAAACAACTTGGGTCCCTTGTGGGAGAGTGGTGTAATGTTTGAACTCTTTAGGTGACTAAAATCCTAAATATCCAATGTTGTCCTAAATGAGAGGATACAGATTATGTGAGAAATTGGAATTTTTGGAAAAGGCATAAATTCTAAGAGTAGTAGAAGGAATACAAGTTTGGATTGTGCCTTGAAGCGCGTTTGTAAAATTTATATACCAACCTAGTTATGGTTTTGGACTAAGATGCCTAAGTCTAAAATGATGACATGTAAACCTTATTTTAGGGATCTTGACCTTGTGTGAGATCATGAAGAGGATATTTACTACCATGCGGGTGGTGGTAACATGGGTCTTCCTACTGCTATGTCAGCTTTCTCTTCCTCTTTGTCTAAAATGATTAATGCAGTGAGAAACTGGTGCGGTATTTTTTTCTTCTAAAATGTGAAGGTTCTCGAGCTGCTTATGATGTCAGTTTTCTCACCTTCGATGTATGTGAGACTAGGTTGAAGGATTGCTGCTACAAGGTCTGATTGCTGAGATGGAACAGTTGGTCACCAAATATTCATAAGGTGTACTGATTTTTTGAGATGGTTGATGTGAAGCTCAAGACCCTAGGGTTTAAGCACTATTTTGGAATGGTACTACTTTTCAAAAATCAAAATGTTGAAGAAATAGGGTTGATATTCCACTTCCTTATCTAGAGGATATGTTGCAAGAAAGCTTACTTGTACTATCTATGAGTCCCAAGTAATTATTGATATCATAGATGTTTGAGTGGAGGAATAATCCTAATGGTTTGTTTGATTTTGATTTTTGATAAGTAGGATGGAAATAATGGATGAGGGACTATCTGACCTTTTGGCTTTCTAATTGTTTGGTTCAAAAAATTATCCTATAAACAACTCTATCTCAACTTTTCTCCATTTGGCAAGTGACAAAACAACGCTTGGGCTGACTCAGCAAGCATGGACTTATGTGACCTTCATGTATATAACTTAAGTTGTGAAATCACAACACCCAAGCCATAGTTCCCAAATGTTTACCTTGATTAATGTAACTTGAAATAAAAGCCAGAATGTTCATAAACCTTTAAGGAAAAGTCCTTTCAAGGAGTGAAAACATAATGCTTCTTTCACAAGTATGCACTAAATCAAAGGGTTTGTGATTCAACCATCTCATTCAGTGTTTGTTTGAATGTGTTATTTTTCTTTAAATCAACCACAAAATTCGATGTCAAATTGTTTTGAATGTATTGGTGAGTTTAACATAAACAAGAAATTATAGCCCTAGGGGATAGAAACCATTCTCTTAGGTAGGCTTTCCTCATGCTTTGAAGAGACAATTTTATATGCAACTTATGGTGTCGGCATGTAGTCGGACATGGAAAGTAACTTCTTGGAAGTAAATTTTGATGCACCACTTTCAGAGAATGTTTTGGATAATTGGGTGACCTCTAAACAATTTGGTTCTTTGTGATAACTGTGAACATGAAAATGACACTCACCCGCTAGCCACTTAAGGCTCTTTAACCATTCTCATTCCACTTAGGGTGTGGGATTAGGTGCAATCTATTTTCAGCACGACTTGAAGCTACTTTCTTATGATTTCACAATCTTTGATATAGCCCACCAGTAAACGTGCTTTGAGACCTTGCAATGAGTTCTCTAATGTGGGATGTATCTCAAAGCAAGCCCCCTCTTTAAGGTAAAACTTGAAAATAAACTACCAAGATCAAAAATGTTCTTTCGCTTACCCAAGATCACCAAAAGGTGCAAGGGGAGAAGATAAAACACTTCATCTTGCCAATCAATGAATGCACAATGAACAATTCATAGCAAATTGATTCTTTTTAAACACCTCGAGCGGTGTTATCCCTGAAACTATGTGAATAACATAAACAAATTGTTATTTTTATTTGCACCAATAAGAATTTTTTCAACACATCAGTCGTTTAAGATAGCAATTGTACAATGCAAAAGAAATAACTTGTTCATTTTAACCCACAAACTTGAGTGTTTCTAAGAAATACGTCCTGGTTCTAACTTGGTCAACAAAAAGTGAATCAAGCGTGTGTCAACAAAAAGGGAAAAAAATTGGCGTTTGTTCTTTTTATGCACTGAAATTAAAGTTCCTAATTATGAAAACATGAAATGTGTTCACTTTTATTGCCCCAAAATTGAAGTGGTTTTTTCTTCTTCTTATGAGCACCAAAATAAGAGTTCCTAATTATGAAAACATGAAATTGGTTCAATTTTAATCACTAAAAAGAAATGTGAGTTTTGTGTTGTTATTTTTAGAGCACCAAAATCAAGAGTTCCTAAATTAAGAAAACATGAACTTGGTTCAATTTTAACAACACCAAAATCAAATGCGAGTTTGTGTTTGTTCTTTTTAAAGCACCAAAATCAAGAGTTCCTAAGTTAGTAAAAATTGTTTGTGGATCTAGAAATCTCTAACCGATCATCTAACCTACAAAAAATGGAGTTAATGTCACTTGAATCCTGCATCAAATCTGTTAATACATGTTACACATTCAAAAACAAGCAAACATTACTGGAGAAATTCATTACAATAGTGCAGGATCCGTGCACTTGTCAATCAGAGAAACTACTCAGTTCTTAGAGAAAATTCTCAAAGAAAAATGCAAAAGAACCCCTATCAAAAACAAATGCTCAAATTTGTGAGCAGATCCTACCACTGTCAAAAGAAAATGCGAGGTTTTTAGAGCAAGTGTGTTGATATTGTTGCAAGTGTGTAGTTCTGATGGAAAGTGTGTAGTTTTTGTTCCAAGTGTGTGGTTTTCTTGTCAGTCAAGTGTCCAGGTCTTCTAGGAAGTGGATGAAAACTTCATCAAGTGTGCTTTTGAGACCTGCAACTTCAAAAATAGTTCAAACGAACATTAGAGTCCAGGGGACAAGGGTCCCACCAGGCATGCCAAAATGTGTGAGGGGGAGAACATTAGATTGAAAACAAGATTAGACATGCTTGAAACAAGAATCTAAACTAAGATCAAACATATTAATCTAAAATCCTGTACTACACATACGAAATGAATCTAAGCTATTTAAACATACATAAATGAATCTATGATTACATAATTGAATGTAAACAAAAATCATAGCGTTACCATCTCGTAGTGGAGTGTATTCGCCTAATGTTGGATTATTCTTATCACTGTGAAGCCTCCAAAGCTCGTGTGTAAAATCTTTGATGAATGGTGCTTGATGTTTGGTTGATCGAAGAAATGAGGTAGGAGCACTAACAATGGTGGTTGTGAATGTCAGAAGTACTTCATTGTGCAAATGATGTTGATTTTTTTATCTTTATTTGTGAGGAAAGGGGTTTGTTATATAGAAAATGAGATTTGAAATGGACGATCAGCATCATTTTGAATAATATCCAAATCAACGGTCAAAATGTGTTGAGAGGATTTAGACATGAGAAGATTGCGCAAAGTTGATTGCACAATTTGTGTGATTGACCAATAGATTAGCCAGTTAGGGATTAGATTGATCAGTTGGGATTTAGATGGCTTGGTTAGGAAATTGATGGCTTAGTTAGGAAATTGATTGATTAGTTAACAAATTATATTGGTCAATTAGCAATTTAGATTGATTAGTTAACAACTTAGATTGCTCAATTGGCAATTTAGATTGATTAGTTAACAACATAAATTTCCCCATCAACAATTGTAATTTTTTTCATCAAAAAGTGGGTGAGGAATATGAATTAATTGATTTAATTAATTAATTCCTTTTTGGAGTTGAACGTGCAAATCAAGTTTGACTTTTGCAAACAAAGTTGCACTAGTTTGATTTGATTTTTGATAATTGATTTGAATAGTTTGATTTAAATATTCAAATTTTGGAGAGAAAGTGTCATAATTAAATTATTATGATTCAATAATTTAATCAACTTACGGGAATAAGGTGATTTAGTGGCGTAATTAAATAATTAGTGTTATTTAATCAATCAAGACAAAATAAAGTGATATTAGGACTTCATTAAATAAATGTAATTTATTTAATTGGTCAAAATGATGGAACATGAATTAATCAAATAATGTTGGGGTATGTGCAAGATCATAATGGGCCAAAAAGTGCCAATATGTAAGTGATATGATGGCCCGTGTGGCTGACGACTTTTTTTTAATCCAAAATTGATGAAATGAAAAGGGTTTTTAGAGGAGATTCTCAACTTTCCACCAATATAAATTATGCTTTACTTTGAATTTAATAATTAATTATTATTTATATTCTATTTGAATTATGACTAAAGTCCTAATTGATAGGAAGATTGAAAAATGTCTATAGTTTTCAAATGATATCATTTTTTTTGAATTTGAAACATGTGTCACATTCTATGCTTTTCATACTATAGGATTAAAAAAAAATAATTGAATTTCATGAAGTTTTGACCAGGTTAAGGTGGTTAGACATACAAGGTTTTTATATTTTTTTTAAGTTGTAATAAAAAATTCATAATTAAATATTTACTTAGAAAAAAATTACATAAAAATATGCATCACATTAGGACATGAGTCCTCTACTTATATCTAAAATATTATAAAAAAATATTATCATTTTATTGTGGTTAGGGTGGTCAGACAGACACCTACTTCTTATTTTTTGCCTGAAATTTAAATGCTACTGCATTGAAAACCTCAAATTTTCACCAAATAGATTTTTATTTTTTTAAAACCTAGTAGTTTAGAAACTACATTCAATTTTCTACAAATTCTATTCTTACATATTTTTGAAATAATATAGATAACTTATTCAAATTTTTATGTCAAGTTGTCCAACTCTGATTTTTTGAATTTTCATTGCCACTTAAGGGCCAGTTTTTCCCATGATGATCCTGCACATACCCATTGTTTTATTTAATCAATAGTAGAATTAGGGTTTTTAAGACTTTATTAAATAAATGAAAATTATTTAATTTGTTAAAAATGATGAAAAAGTGAATTAATTAAATAATGTTATATTACTCAATTAATAGCAGAATTAGGGTTTTTGATGTCATTTCGATGTGGTGTGATATTGTGTGATGTTTTAGGACATTATGAGATAACTTTGAGATGTTCTGAGACATTACAAGATGATTTCAAGATGTTGCGAGATGATATTGAGATGTTTCAATACATTACGAGATGATTCTGAGATGTTACGGGATGATTATGAGATGTTTCAAGATATTACAAGATGATTCTAAGATGTTGTAGGGTGATTCCAAGATGATTCTAAGATATTTCGAGTCATTTTGGTATGTTGCGGGATGTTTTGAGATGATTTTGTGTCATTCTGAGACAGTTTTGAGATGTTCTGAGGCAATTCCAAGTTATTATGAGATGTTTTGATTCATTCCAAGATGATTCTGAGATGTTATGGGATGTTTTGATATGATTCTGAGTCATTTTGAGATGTTACGAGATGTTTTGAGATGATTTTGAGATGTTCTAAGACATTACGGGGTGATTCTGAGATGTTATGAGGTGATTTCTGAGATGTTACAGGATGATTCTAAGATGTTTCAAGTCATTTTGAGACATCACGGGATGTTGCAAGATGATGTTCAATGTTGTTTGATGTTGTTCGGTGTTGTTCGATGTTGTTCGGGCTATGTGATAGGTGTTAAGTGCCAAAGTGCCTTAAAAACTAGCTATTTACAAAATAAAGCATCCAAGCACAAGCAAAAGTCTAATTTTTAAATAACTTCCTAGAGTTTAATTTGAACAAAATCAAAGTGAGAACTAACTTTCTCAAACCTCTCAAACATAATTGAATAGTCAAAAACACTTCTTAGATTACCAAAAATACTTTTTAGATTACTGAAACTTCTATCTAGTTACCACAATATTAAATACTACAAATGAAACCTATATATATTATTTTCCCTATCAAATTATTTTAATGCCTCGATATTTAAATATGCTCTTTCTTAGTAGTAGGAGACAACCCTCTCTTGTGAAGAAAATATTTCTTGCTTACCATAAGATGTCATTTAAATATAGTTGATGATAAAGCATTAGATGAAGATGGGGGTAAGTGCAAAAAGATGGTTCCCAAAAAAGGGGCTTAAGTGGCCACTTTTTTTTTGAAATCAGGAAATACTGACCTTGGACATGAAATTGAGGATAGTTACACTCAAAATTTTGAGATGGATCAAAAACAAGGATCGAAGTGCTCCAAGTCTACTTTCTAAACTACTAATTTATTTTGAAAATGGTTGAGATTAAGGGGTTCAAAAGAGGGACGTACATAAATTGGTGTTGTTTTTTTCAGAAAAACATAACATAGCAACTCTTGTACATCCCTAGCATGGTGAACCTTTTTTTAGTATTTTTAAAATCGCTCCAGTTAGAAATTATCTAATAGTATGTAGTTGATGCACGATTTTTCTAATAATTTTTTAATGAATATTTGATTTTTTACTAATTTTCTAAGTGGACACTTCCTAAAAAATAGAATTTTGGTCGTGCTATCCCTACAAATTTTGGAAACTAATTGAAAAACTAATTTTTTTTTTTGAAATTGCAGAATGGAGTCTAGTTTCAAAAAATGTAATTTATTTGAAATTTTGATGAATAATTAATTTATAATGAAAAAACTCCAAACACTACTTTTTGCCAAAAAAGACACAAACAAAATAAATCATAGATGAAAGGCTTAACATTGTCAGAAAGTGAAAAAAATTACATCGTTGGATAGCTAAGAGAGAACCTAACATTACCTAGGTTTTTGATTTGTTTGACATTGAACCATGTGCAATCCTGACGGTGAGCACAAACCCGATTATGTGAAATATTGTAGAATTTGCAAAAACATGTCTCTGGTCATTGGGAATTCCCTCCGAGCCTTTGGGTTGGTATTCCAAGGCAAATACCAATCCCAAGGCTTGGGGATTCCCAAAGAAAGATATAACGCGCTCACATTATATCTTAGTTTTGACATGGCTTTTTCATTTTGTGAATGCATTGACAAAATGTGAGCATATTATAACGCACTCACGTTTTGATCTACATAAAATTTATTTTTATTCTCTTCAAGTTATACTTTAAGTTTTATTTCATGTATATAGTTTCAGGATGTTTGAGAGTGGTTTCGGATATCTAGGAGTTATAATGCAAATTTTAGGTTTTGGAAGATCTCACAAATTTCAGACTTAGTCAAATTTCAGTAATTAGCAAGTTGTATTATTTCTCTCTATCTCAATAATTTGTATCCCTTACACTCTAGATCTCTCTCTCACTATCTCCATCCCTTTATTTGACTCTCTCTCCCTTGATCTCAAGAACTCTCTCTCTCTTTTTCCCTCTAATTCTCTCTACCTCACTTATCTCTCCCTCCCTCCCTCCCTCTATACTTATCTCTCTCTCTCTCTCTCTCTCTCTCTCTCTCTCTACATACCTCTCCCTCCATCACTCTCTACCACTCTATTTCTCTCTACCTCACCTCTCTCTCCCTCCATACTTATCTCTCCCTCTCTTCTTTCCTATCTACTCTCTATCTCCCAATCCCTCTCTCTACCTACCTCTGCATCCATCAAACCTTACCACTCTCTCTACACCTCTCTATCTCACCTTTCTCTCCCTCCCTACCTCTCCCTCCCTCATTCCATCTCTACTTCTCTATATATCTCCTCTCTCTCTACCTCTCCTTCCATCTCTACTTATTTTTATCTCATCTCTCCCTCTCTCTACCTACCTCTCCTTCCACCACACTCCATTTCTCTCTATCTCACCTCTCTCTCCCTCACTAAATCTCCCTCCCTCTCTCCCTCCCTCTCAACTTATATGTATCTCCCCTCTCCCTCTCTACCTAGCTCTCCATCCATCACAACCTACCACTCTCTATTACTCTCTATCTCACCTCCCACTCTCTCCATCCATACCTCTCCCTCTCCTTCCCTCTCTACTCTCTACCTCCCTAATCCTTCTCTACCTACTTCTCCATCCATCACTCCCTAACACTCTCTCTACACCTCTCTATCTCACTTCTCTCCCTCCCTCCCTCATTCCCTCTCTACTCTCTCTCTACCTCTCCTTCCCTCTCTAATTATCTTTATCTCCCCTATCCCTCTCTATCTCTCACTAGATGTCTCCCTCCCTACCTTTTCCCCCATCTACTCTCTATCTCTCCTCTCCCTCCCTCTACCTCTCTCTCTCACTCTCTCTCACTCCTCCCTTACCCTCTTTCTCTCTCACTCTCTCCTCTTTATCTCACCATTCTCTCTTTCCCTCTTTGTAACTCTCTACTTCTCTATATGTCACCATTATCTCTCTACATATCTTTATCTCACCTATCCCTCTTTACCTCTCCCTTCCTCCCCTCTCTCACCCACCCTCCCTCCTTCCCTCTATTTCTATCTCTCTCTACTTCTCTCTATCTCACCTATCCCTATCTACCCGCATATCCCTCCATCACTCCCTACCACACTCTCTCTATTGATCTCTATCTCACCTCTATCTCACCTCCCTCTCTCTCCCTCCATACCTCTCCCTCTCCTTCCCTCTATACCTACCTCTCCATCCATGACTCCTTACCACTCTCTCTACAACTCTCTATCTCTCTTCTCTCTCTCCCTTATTCTCTCTCTACTTCTCTCTACCTCTCCTTCTTTCTCTAATTATCTTTATCTCCCCTATCCCTCTCTCTCTCTCTTGCTAGATGTCACCCTCCCTACCTGATAGGGTAGGGTTGGGTGGAACACTCACTGTTCCATGCCCTAGGTCTCACCTTGGAAAACCCCTATGGTGTCACTCTACACCACCTTAACCTATGGACCTAATGCTGGTTAGGCACCCTGGTTATCCTGGCCAACCCTACTATCATCTCCAATTCTCTAACCAAGCCAATCTTAGTGCTCTCTTTACCATTCTCTCCCTAGCCCTTAATCTTCCTAAAGACTAGCTAAACCTCCTATCTCCATTACTTCATTGTAGGGGTGTGTGATGTCTTCCATGGCTTCCAGACCATTCCCCTACGGTCCTTGACTATCCACCAATCTCCAATTCTCCATCGCTCTCATCAAACCCTTTCCTAGGGTTAAGAAGGCTACAAGCCCTAGAGCCCCAATTAGGTCTCCTAACCCGAGAAAAATGGAAATTGCTCCAAACCTCTCCAAATGACCCTGAATCTTTTCTTGGGGTTTGTGCTTCCTATGCCCACACTTTGATGATTTTTGGGGTTTGGTGCCTGTACTATTTGTGCTCTAGCCTACCCAAGCATTTTGCCACTTTCAGATTGTTTTGAGCCAATTTGTGACCTTCTCCGAGGATAATCAGTTGTTGCTTCCTCCTTACGGTCTGTCAAAGATCCATCCTTCTTTCCAAGCCTCTACAGGGTCTCCTACAACCACCACACACCCTGGTTTGCCAGGGAATTAACACCCCTGAAACCTTAGTGCTTTGCACTTTGGTTTTTCCTTGACTGTCCTAGCCGGGCACTGCCAAGCTCACCTAGGAACAGTCTTTGCCCATGGTTTCCTGACCTCCAATGACTCCTAAGCCTACCTTATGTACAAGCATGGAGTCTAGCCTCTACTCCCAAGAATCCATACACCAAGTATAGGGGAAACATAGTCTAGAGCTCCATCTCTGCCGGTCTACCAGTCAGGACAAAAGTTTAAAGAAAACAAAACACTACACTAACACACCTGCAAATTGAACACTCGACTATCAAATACCACACAAACATAGATAACACTCTATACTACCATCTACAGCATGCTACAGGGCCATGCTCGCTCTTGATTCCTCAAAAACACAAAGCAAAATAGACAAATTCAGTTATATCTCTCTATATCCACCATTAACATTGATAACATTTCCAATTACAAAACCTTCCAATTGGCTCTCAGCTCAAGCCATGCCTTTTATCTCCTTTCCAAGGTAGTTACCAATCCCTTGGGTCAGACACTTCCATGATGAAGTGGCAAAAGGTGCAAAATGTCCCATTTTGCCACCTTTGCCAATTATTACTAATCCTAGACAACTAGGAAGCATGAGTCAACTCCTCCCCTGATTAATCCTCGATCAAATCCTTACTAAACCCTCCTAGTTCATCCTCCATGGTCAACATGATCTTATATAAATGCATAAAAAAAAATGTAGTCTAGACTTCCTATTGCCTAGTATTTGCCTAGGTGCTCCTGCACCACTACCTTTTCCCCTATCTACTCTCTATCTCTCCTAATCCTCCCTCTACCTCTCTCTATCGCTCTCTCTCACTCCTTCATCATCCTCTTTCTCTATCACTCTCTCCTCTCTATCTCACCATTCTCTTTTTCCCTCTCTATAACTCTCTCCTCTATATGTCACCATTATCTCTCTACTTATCTTTATCTCACCTATCCCTCTTTACCTCTCCCTTCCTCCCCTCTCTTGTCCACCCTCCCTCCTTCCCTCTATCTCTATCTCTCTCTACTTCTCTCTATCTCACCTATCCCTCTCTACCCGCATATCCCTCTATAAATCCCTACCAAACTCTCTTTATTTCTCTCTATCTCACCTCTCTCTCTCACCTCCCTATTTCTCCATCCATACCTCTCCCTCCATCTTTCCTTCCTTATCTACTCTTTATCTCTCATGTCTCTCTACCTCTCCTTCCCTCTCTACTTATCTTTATCTCCTATTTCCCTCCCAACCTCTCTCTCTCTCCCCAATCCCTCCCTCCCCCTCTTTCTCTCCCCCTATGAGGGTTGAGGGTGTAAGTTTTAGTGTTTAAGTTATAGGGTTGAGTTTATAGGGTTAAGTGTATTGGGAATAGGGATTAGGGTTTAGGATATTAGGTATAAAGTTGAGGGTATAGGGTATAGGGATGAGGGATGATTGTTTAGGGTTTAGGGTTTAAGGTATAGGATTGAGGGTTGAGGGATAGTGTTTAGGGTTGAGGGTATAAGGTTAAGTGTATAGGGTATATGGATTATGGTTTAGGATATTGGGTATATAGTTGAGGGTATTGGGTTGAGGATATTAGGTTTAGGGTTTATGGCTTAGGTTTTAGGATTTATGTATAAGTTTGAGGGTTGAGGGTTGAGGTATAATGTTCAAGGTTGAGGGTATGAGGTTAAGTGTATAGGGTTTAGGGATTAGGGTTTAGGGTGTAGAGTAAAGGTTAGGGTTAAGGCTTGAGATTGTAGGGTTTGTCAAAGTATAGGGTTGAGGGATAATGTTTATGGTTTAGGGTATAAAGTTGAGGGTGTAGGGTTTAGGGTTTAAGGTATAGGTTTGAGGGTTGAGGGATATTGTTCAAGGTTGAGGGTGTTAAGTGTATGGGGTATAGGGATTAGGGTTTAGGATATTGGGTATAGGTTTGAGGGTATTGGGTTTAGGTTTGAGGGTTTAGGGTTCAAGGTTTAATGTAGGATTTAGTGTTTAATTATAGGGTTAAGGGTTCAGGGATAATGTTTAGGTTTTAGGGTATAGGGTATAGGGATGAGGGTTGAGGGTTGAGGGTTGAGGGTTTATTGTTTAAGGTATAGGGTTGAAGGTATAAATTTAAGTTTATAGGGTATAGGGATTAGGGTTTAGGATATTAGGTATATGGTTCAGGGTATTGGGTTGAATGTTTAAGGTTAAGTTTATAGGGTTTAGGAGAGAGAGAGAGAGACTTGAGAGAGGGTGAGTGGGTGTGAGGGAGAGACATGAAAGAGAGATTATTCTCTAGTTAGGGTGGGAGGGAAAGACTTGAGACAGGGGGAGGGGGTGGGAGGGAGAGACCAGAGAAAGAGGGGGGGGGAGAGAGAGAGAGAGAGAGATGGCCCCCATTTCTTGGACCCATTTTTTCAAACACACCACTACATTTCCAATTTCACCGAATTGGCAAGCCAATGGGCCCACTAGCTTGCCAATTTAGTGAAATTGGCAACCTAACTTGCCCTGTTTGAAAAAATGGGTCCAAGAAATGGGGTCTCCTGGTGATGTAATTCTTGGACCCACTTTTTCAAACAGGCCACTACATTGCCAATTTTACCGAATTGGCAACCTAACTTGGCCTAATTGAAAAATTGGGTCTAAGAAATGGGGTCTCCTAGTGATTTACATCACCAGGAGACCCCATTTCTTCGGCCTATTTTTTCAAACAGGACACTACATTGCCAATTTCACTGAATTGGCAAGCCAATGTACCCACTAACTTGCCAATTCAGTGAAATTAGCAACCTAACGTGGCCTATTTGAAAAAATTGGGTCCAAGAAATGGGGTCTCTTGGTGAAATTATTACCAGGAGACCCCATTTCTTGGACCCACTTTTTCAAACAGGCCACTAAATTGCCAATTTCACTGAATTGGCAAGCTAGTCGCCCAGCCAATTGAGTGAAATTGGCAACCTAACTTGGCATGTTTGATCACCGAGAGACCCCATTTCTTGGACCCATTTTTTCCAACAGGCCTAGTTAGGTTTCCAATTTAAGTGAATTGGCAAGCTAGTGGGTGCACTAGCTTGGCAATTCAGTGAAAATGGTAATGTAGTGGCCTGTTTGAAAAAGTGGGTCCAAGAAATGGGGTATCCTGGTGATGTAAAATCTCTACCCAAGTAAACTCTCTACCCTAATCCCTCAACCCTTAACCCTTAATCCCTCAACCCTCAACCCTCAACCCTTAAACCCTTAAACCCTCAACACTTAAACCCTAATCCTTCAACCCCTATACCCTCTACCCTATACATTGGACCATCAACCCTAATCCCTCAACCCTATACCCTTAATCCTCTACCCTCAACCTTAAACCGTCAACCCTTAAACCCTCTACACTCTAACCTATACATTAAACCTACAACCCTCAATTCTCAACCCTCAACCCTAATCCCTCAACCTTATACCCTCAACCCTCTACCCTCAACCTTAAACCCTCAAATCTCAACCCTTAAACCCTCTACCCTATACATTAAACCCTCAACCCTCATCCCTTAATCCCTTAACCCTCAACCCTTATACCCTCTACCCTATACATTGGACCCTCAACCCTAATCCTTCAACCATATACCCTCAAACCTATACCCTAAACCCTAAACCCTCAACCCTTAATCCCTCAACCTTGTTAGTTCAGAATTTTTTTTACCCTTCAAAAATAGTTCTAAATATGACTCAAAATGCCCAAAATTGAAAGACAAAAATGAACCAACATTTGAGTTGGGCATGAGGATTTTCTACATTGACTCTCTACTTATTTTGGAAGGTGCAACTACCTTCCTATGATAGAAAACAATTAAATAAAAATCGGTATGCTTTTAATCTGAAAGTAGAAAAGGAAATCTAACATTTGTACATCGCTATGACATAGATGCAAATAACCGATTTATGAAAAAAGGGACACAAAAATAAGTAACTCAAAGTTCACTTATCAAACTACCCACAACAATGATAAACAAGGGAAAGACATAGTAATTTGTTTCATATTTATGAATGAACCAATATTCAAAGCCTTTGTAAATAAATGAACACATTCATGATCTGATGTAACAAAAAGAAATCACCTAAGAAAGATTATAATCAACGTAATAAAACCACAATCACCGGAGACCCAAATAAACACAAAGTTTCAGATGAATTCCATTATTTCTTAGGTCAAATCAGAAGAGTCCAAAGCCCCCTTTTATTTTTGTACAAGAGAACATGACTGAAAACAACAAACTACCCCTTCCCTTTATAATGCTGAAATTAGAAAAATACTCCTCTGTAGCATAGGCCCTCGAAAGAGAGAGAATTTTCCTTACCTTTATTCTTGATGAGAATTCCCATAAAATAGGCCTTCTTGGAAACTTTTTAGTTTCTTGTGACTTTTCAGTTTTCATAACTAATTCTTGAGAATCTTTTTATTTTAGTCATCCTTTTCACTTCTCCTTGGGCTTAATATTTTATGAACATTAAATTATAAGGCTAGTAATGAAGTGGTTCCCCAAATCAAAAAGGGACATACATACATCCATGGACATGTGGCATTCAAAGTAGAAGGTGTATCTCCTCCTTTCATAATTTATCTGCTCCATGAATTTGAACTTGAAGTGTAAAACTATACAAATATTATTTGTCACTTCATAGTCAATTTCCTGGTGTTCTCTGCAAATGTTTCAACCTTTAGCATGTTCCTTATGACCATATTGGGTTGGGTTGGTATGAATTCAAAGCTCCTAATTGATTTCTTTGTGGATGTTTGTTTTCTTTTACAAACCAGATAGTAATATTGCCACCAAGTCGGGAGTGTAGTCCCTACATCTTTTAGAAAGCACATTGTCATCTCTATAAACTGATCTACAATTGAAAATTCCTTGTCACATCCTACCTTAGAATTCTTTGTTCAACCGATTAATGTCTTTGTTATAATTGTGCTTCACCGAAGTTGGGAAGTTGGCCCATATTGTCATGTCTCGAACTTAACACTTCCTTTATATCGTATGTGGATCCATATTTTATATGTATGCTCGATCTACAATCACTTACAAGCCATCTTTGGAGTACTCTATCCAAATCACACACTTTGACATTCCATAAGGCGATGATCATGACTCCACAATGGTGTGTATTCTACATATGGGAATCAATCAAACATAATAATAATATGTGCAGATGCCCAAATCGGTGATCTCACATGTGAGGGAAATTTTGGTCTCTTGGTCTGATAGTTTAGGGAAAAGTCTGATAATATATATATCGGACATTTGGTGATTTAAGCAACCATATGTATCGTCCGATATCACATGGTATCGGTGAGTCAGAGAAAACATGAACTTTGAAACCAGTTTGCACTTAGGAGAAACTCAATGTCCCGACTTAGCTAAGACTCTAAACGTTCGCAGGCATTTAATATTCATCAAATCCATCATTGTCAACTTCATGCAATTGTGGAGTCAAAGAGAGTTGACTGAAGTACTGATATCATCCAATTATAATGTTTTTCACTTTATGCAAGAGAGTCGGCATGTCGGGGAGTAGCAGAAGATTGGAAATTTTAAAATGATTGTTCTCGGTTCAAATAAAGGCTCGACATACCGATCATAGGGCGGCTTCAAAATATTTCAAAAACTCCCTTAATAATACCAATCGGGTCCGAGTGAAGAATATGGACCAAATCGGACTTTTTGTGAGTTATGGAACTAGATAAATTCTTGATTGCAAGCATGTCGGGAGTTGGATAAACTTGGGAACCTCTGCAAGTAACTCCAGTTATTGGTAGCATAAGGGAATCTATAAACATGAGCTTCGAGACCTTCATCAATTCCATTTTTTGGGAAATCCGATCTTTTTACTACCACCAGTCTTCTTTTAATACTGTAGTCACCACGAAGTGTTGTTAGGAATGCTTGCTAGGCTTTCAAGTGATCTCAATACCATGTGCGATGCCCGACCTGGCAAAAAAAATATCACCGATTTAATGCCTCACTATTGGAGCTAAAACATGAAATTTTTTATTGCCTTATATAAGCTTTTTTGCAAAGAAGACACTTTATAGATAATCGTAGATTGTGGCAAATGAAAGCTCCTCTAAAAATTGAAACGGATCCTTCTTTCAAAATAAATGGTATATTCCAGTAATCTATGTTGTTTGAATTTGATCACAAATACATAGGACCATATAGTAGGGAGAATTTGAGTTTCACCAATTCATAATGACCTCTCTTTTTATATTAAACTCACAAAAATATTCATATTGCTCTATTGGAGGATTCATAGACAACAGAGGGACATGGTGGAATTTCAAAAAAAAAAAATGGGCATACTAAACGTGGGGCCAACAACAGGCTCCGAAGGGGAATGAGGATTGCAAAAGACAAAGAGGATCTAGAACATCTCTGGTGGAGACCAGTGCCAAGTCCATGGGCCATGGAATCTACCAGTCATCATCCTCATGAAAACCAGTGCAATTTTTTGCCTTATTCGTTGAAAATTTCTTTACGTTAATGGAATTTGTAAGCACTCCATGTCATAAATACTAATATTTGGTTCTTTGTCGATAGTCTCAAACATCTCATATGATGTAACTTGTCCTACTACAATTGCAGTTTAAAGAAGGTGATATTTGGCTTAGACACATACCTCCCATTATAACTGCTACCTCAAAAGATGACCAAGAAGCAAACGGCTTAGAGAAACAAAATTATAAGCATCCACATGACACTTTGTCTGCATCACCAATATGGAATAGAATTTTCCTAGACATCCAAATAGACCACTCTTCTGAGATCATTTTTTCTTAGACTGTAAGGACTTAGTGACGGTAGAAGAAACTTTTGTAACTTCAACCTTTTTATACAGGACTAGCATGATTAAATATGATGTAAACTTGTATTGCAACTTTAGGGAAACATTTTATTTTGCAAAGCCTTTATTGATAGTTGGATAAGGGGGAATTTTTCAAAAAATTTAGAGGTCCAGAAATGGTGACAACAGAACTTCACCATCTAAGTAGACTATTACTTATCCATTGGGTACGGAGTCAAAAGAAATAGAAAGAAGACAGGGTGTTTCTTGTAGAAGGGTAAAGGGAATTGGGCAAGAGCCAAACCCAACAAGCCAAAACTGGAAAACCAAACCACCTAAACCTACAACACACCAAAAATTTATCTACAAGTATGTATATGGCAAGATGCCCCTTACCTCAAGAAATGCACCAGGCAACTCATGCAAAACCATTGATAGGCTGGGAAAAATATTTTTCGATGTGGAAAAGTGGTTGGTGAACAAAAAGCATCGTTCTCAACTGCTAGCTTGCAACCACTATGAGAAAAGGTCCAACAACAGTGTCTCTTAAAATCTTTTCAAATAAAACCTTGGATCCAAAGAGCCACTCTGCATCATAAGCTTCCTGCTGCAATGTGTTGACTCCATGTTGTGTAAGCTGATTCAAATATGTACCAAGAATACCAGTATCTTTCATATGATTCTTTGAACAATAAATCAGATCCTTGATGGGACAGCCTTCAAAAATAATGTGAGGATGATCTATAGGAATACTTTCATTTGGATCCTCTAGATATTTACCCACAAAGCGCACATCCTTACATTCCTCTGCTTGAGCCATTCCAATATTTCCCTCTTTATTGCATGCCTATTGGGATGGAGCTGGTATGATATCATCTTTAAAATGGAAATATTCCAGCATCGGGTTACTGCTTGAATCTTCTAAGCACAACCCATTTTTACCATTTTCACCACCAAATTTGAATGCCTCAAAATCTGGTTGCATGTGAAATATTTCATCATTGGTGAATGATTCATTGCCCCCAGCTTTTTTTCCGACACTTTTATAATACTCCAAACACTCAACCTGCAAGAATCCTCCATCATAGTTGTCAGTGAATTGAAAAGATTCATAATCTATTTGCATATCAGCATAAGAGATATCTTCTAAATGCTTATGACAACACATTTCTTCTTTATCCTAATCTTTTATGTTTGCCTGGTTAAAATCATTTGCTAGAATTACATCAAAAATATCAAATGTGAAAGATTCAAAATTTGAAGAAAAAGAATTTTTGAGCAAACTTTTGTTTAATTCCCCATCATGCATGCTATCAAAAGTTGGTTTAATAGAGGTTGTAGCTAGGTAAGTCACCAATTTCCCTGGTTGAATGACATGATTATCTATATCTTCAGAAGGCTCAACTTCATCAACATGCAAATAATAAATTTTCACAACATTGGAGGTGCAAGTCTTATTCATAGAAGATTCTTGAAAATGTGTTTCACCAAACACCATTAGATTTTGATAGGAAGAAAGAGGTGTCACTGGATTTGCTCCTTTTTTAACTAGATTATTTTGCAAAGGCTCCTTCTTCAAATAAGAGTTTTGATTTTGGAAAATTAATTCAGATTTTAAAATTTTAACATCTTTACTCATGTATTTCATTCTCGTTATGATCATATCATCTTCTATTTCAATAGCTTCTTTCTGTGCATCTTCTAAGTTTTTCATCTTCTTATGCTTCAACAAGAATTTAATTTCAAGATGTAATGCAGTAATGAACACACATAACTGATTATTTTCAGTTGGTTGATACTCTTGAGGAATATTTTCAAAACACCGATTGAATCTTTCAATAAAATCTCTAATAGATTCATCCTCTTTCTTCTGTATTTGAAAGAATTTAAGCAACAACTCATATGTATCAACTACAATTTTAAATATTTCAAGAAACTTTACCTTCAAACTATCCCAATCAATAATGCATCCATACTACAAATTCTGAAACCATTCTCTAGCATCTCCAATGAGGCTTTCAACAAACAGTCATACAAACACATCTTCTTGAACTCCAAGAAACCATGAATATTTTGATATGATCCTCAAGATCTTGTGTTTTATCTCCAAACAATTTTGGAAAGTGCTTTCTTGATCTTTCAAGCAAGGCTGAGTATTGGGGCAAAGCCAAGGGTCCAATCTGAGCTCCCCATGGCTAGGCCACAATCAAATCCATAACATACACTGGAATTCTTCTACCAAGATAGTCTTAAATAAAACACAGAGTCACCAACCTCCATCCTAGGGGAGGTACCTTCAAATTTCTAAGGAAATGTAGCACCAACAATTTGACTTTTATCCCTAGTAGAGTCGGCAAAAATATGTTAGTTCAGATTTTTTTTGCCCTTCAAAAATAGTTCTAAAAATGACGCACAAATGCCTGGAATTGAAAGACAAAAATGAACCAACAGTTGAGTCGGGTATGAGCATTTTCTACACCGACTCTCTACTTAGTTTGGAAGGCACAGCTACCTTCGTATGATAGAAAATAATTAAATAAAACTAGGTATGCTTTTAACCTAAAAGAAGAAAAGGAAATCTAAAATTTGTACATAACTATGACACACATGTGAATAAAACATTTATGAACAAAGGGACACATAAATAAGTAACTCAAATTTCACTTATAAAAGTACCCACAACAATGATAAACATGGGAAAGATAGTAATTTGTTTCAGATTTATGAATGAACCAGAATTCAAAGCCTCTATAAATAAATGAACACATTCATGATCTAATTTAATAGAAAGAAATCACCCAAGAAAGATTATAATCAACGTAAGAAAACAAAAATCACTGGGGACCCAAATAAACACAAATTTTAAGATGAATTCCATTATTTCTTAGGTCAAATCAGAAGAGTCCAAAGCCCCCTTTAATTCTTGTACAAGAGAACATGACTGAAAACAGTTAACTACCCCTTCCCTTTACAATTTTGAAATCAGAAAAATACTCCTTCTCTGCAGCATAGGCCCTCGAAAGAGAGAATTTTCCTTCCCTTTATTCTTGATGAGAATTCCCATAAAATAGGCCTTCTTGGAAACTTTTTAGTTTCTCACACGTGATTTTTCAGTTTTCGTAACTAATTCTTGAAAATCTTTCTTTTTTAGTCATCCTTTTCGCTTCTCCTTGGGCTTAATGTTTTATGAGCATTAAATTATAAGGCTAATAATGAATTTGTTCCCCGAATCAAAAAGGGACATACATATATCCATGGATAGGTGGCATTCAAAGTAGAAGGTGTATCTCCTCTCAGAATTCATCTGCTCCATGAATTTGAACTTGAAGTGTAAAACTGTACAAATATTATTTGTCACTTCATAGTCAATTTCCTGGTGTTCTCTGCAAATGTTTCACCCTTTAACATGTTCCTTATGACCATATCAGGTTGGGCTGGTATGAATTCAAAGCTCCTCGTTGATTTCTTCGTGGATGTTTTCTTTCTTTTACAGACCCGATACTAATATTTCTACCAATTCAGGAGTGTAGTCCCCACATCTTTCAAAAAGCAAACTATCATCTCTGTAAACTGATCTACAATTAAAAATTCCTTGTCGCAGCCTACCTTGGAATTCTTCGTTCAAACGATTAATGTCTTTGTTATAATTGTGCTTCACCGAAGTTGGGAAGTTGGCCCATATTGTCATGTCTCGAATTGAACACTTCCTTTATATTGCATGTGGATCCCTATTTTATATGTATGCTCGATTTATAATCACTTACGATCCATCTTTGTAGTACTCTATCCAAAGCACACAGTTTGGCATTCCATAAGGCGATGATCATGACTCCACTGGGGTGTGTATTCTACATATGGGAAGCAATCAGACACAATAATAACATGTGCAGATGCCCAAATCAGTGATCTCACATGTGAGGGAAATTTTGGTCTCTTGGTCTAATAGTTCAGGGAAAAGTCCGATAATATAAACATATATATATATCAGGCATTTGGTGATTTCAGGAACCATATGTACCGTCCGATATCACATGGTATCGATGAGTCAGAGAAAATAGGAACTTTGAAACCGTTTTGCACTTAGGAGAAACTCAATGTCCCATCTTAGCTCGGACTCTAAACATTCTCAGGCATTTAATATTCATCAGATCCATCATTGTCAACTTCATGTAATTGTGGAGTCAAAGAGTGTTGACTAAAGTCCTCATATCATCCAATTATAATGATTTTCACTTTATGCAAGAGATTCGGCATGTCGAGGAGTAGCATAAGATTGGAACTTTTTAAAATGATTGTTCTCAGTTCAAAGAAATGCCTAACATACCGATCATATAGCGGCTTCAAAATATTTCAAAAACTCCCTTAATAATACCGATCGGGTCTGAGTGAAGAATATGAACCAAATCGGTTTTTTTGTGAATTTTGGAACTAGATAAATTCTCGATTACAAGCATGTTGGGAGTCAGATAAACTTGGGAACCTCTACAAGTAACTCCAGTTATTGGTAGCATAAGGGCATTTATAAACATGAGCTTCCATACCTTCATCAATTCCATTTGTTTGGGAAATCTGATCTTTTTATTGCCACCAGTCTTCTTTTAATACTGTAGTCGCCATGGAGTGTTGTCAAGAATGCTTGTTGGGCTTTCGAGTGATCTCAATACCATGTGTGATGCCCAACTTGGAAACATAAATATCACTGATTTAATGCTTCACTATTGGAGCTAAAACATGAAATTTTTTATTGCCTTATATAAGATTTTCTACAGAGAAGACACTTTATAGTTAACCGTAGATTGTGGCAAATAAAAGGTCCTCTAAAAATTGATTCAAATCCTTCTTTCAAAATAAGTGGTATATTCTAGTGATTTTTGCTATTTGAATTTGATCACAAATACACAGGACCATAGAGGAGGGAGAATTTGAGCTTCACCAATTCATAATGACCTCTCTTTTTAGATTAAACTCACACAAATATTCATATTGCTCTATTGGAGGATTCATAGACAATAGAGGGACATGGCAGAATTTCAAAAAAAAATGGGCATACTGAAAGTGGGGCCAACAAATCCTTAAACCCTCAACCCTTAAACCCTAGTCCCTCAACCCCTATACCCTCTACCCTATGCATTGGACCCTCAACCCTATACCCTCAATCCTCTACCCTCAACCTTAAATCCTCACTCCTCAACCCTTAAACCCTAAACCCTTAAACCCTCTACCCTATACATTAAACCCTCAACCCTCAATTCTCAACCCTCAACCTTTAATCCCTCAACCCTCAACCCTTAAACCCTTAACCCTCAACTTCTATACCATCTACCCTATACATTGGACCCTCAACCTAATCCTTCAACCATATACCCTCAAACCTATACCTGAAACCCTCTACCCTCAACCCTAAACCCTAAACCCTTAAACCTTCTACCCTCTACCCTCAACCCAATACCCTCTAACCTCAACCCTAATCCCTCAACCATATACCCTCAAACCATATCCCTTTCTCTCTATCTATACATCTCACCTTTCTCTCCCTCCCTCTCTCCTACTCTCTCCCTCTTTCTACATACCTCTTGCTCAATCAATCCCTATCACTCTCTCTCGCTCCCTCTATCTATCTCTCTCTATCTCCCTCCCATTATCTCTCCATCACTTGTCCTGTTTGAAAAAATGGGGTCTCTCGGTGATTTAAATCACTGAGAGATCCCATTTTTTCCAAACAGGCCACTACATTGCCAATTTCACCGAATTGGCAAGCCAGTGGGCCCACTAACTTGCCAATTCGATGAAATTGGCAACTTAACTTGCCCTGTTTGAAAAAATGGGGTCTCTCGATCATGTAAATCATCGGGAGACCCCATTTCTTGGACCCATTTTTTCAAAAAGGCCACTACATTACCAATTTCACCAAACTGGAAAGCTAGAGGGCCCAATAGCTTGGCGATTCAGTGAAATTAGCAACCTAACTTGCCTATTTGAAAAAAATGGGTGCAAGAAAGATGGTCTCCCGGTGATGTAAATCACTAGGAGACGCCATTTATTGGACCCATTTTTTTAAACAGGCCACTACATTCCCAATTTTACTCAGTTGGCAAGCTAGGGTAGAGGGTTTAAGGGTTTAAGGGTTAAAAGTAGATGGGAGAGAGCTAGAAGCAGTGAGTGAGTGAGAGAGAGAGAGAGAGAGAGAGAGAGAGAGACTTGAGAGAGGGATGGGGTAGGAGGGAGAGACTTGAGAGAAAGAGAGAGAGGGAGGGAGTGGGAGAGAGATAGAGGGTAGAGGGTAGAGGGTAGAGGGTTTAAAGGTTAAGGGTAGACAATAGATGGTTAAGGGTAGAAGGGAGAGAGATAGGAGTGAGTAAGAGAGAGACTTGAGAGAGGGAGAGGGGGTAGGAGGGAGAGACTTGAGAGAGATAGAGGGCAGCGGGTTAAGAGTAGAGGGTAGAGGGTTAAGGGTTTAGGGTTTACTGTTTAAGGGTAGAGGGGAGAGAGATAGAGGGAGTGAGAGAGAGAGAGAAAGATACTTGAGAGAGGGAGAGGGGGTGGGAGGTAGAGACTTGAGAGAGAGAGAGATAGAGACAAAGAGAGAGAGGGAGTGGGAGAGAGATAGAGGGTAGAGGGCCCACTAGCTTGCCAATTAAGTGAGATTGGCAATTTAGTGCCTTGTTTGAAAAAATCGGTCCAAGAAATGGGGTCTCCCGATGAAGTAAATCACCGGGAGATCCCATTTATTGGACCCATTTTTTCAAAAATGCCACTACAATGCCAATTTCATTGAAATGGTAAGCCAGTGGGCCCACTAGCTTGGCAATTCAGTGAAACTAGTAACCTAACTTGCCTAATTGAAAAAATGGGTCCAAGAAATGGGGTCTCCTGGTGATTTAAATCATCAGGAGACCCCATTTATTGGACCCATTTTTTCAAGAAGGCCACTACATTCCCAATTTCACTGAGTTGGCAAGCTAGGATAGAGGGTTTAAGGGTTAAGGGTTAAGGGTTAAGGGTAGAGGGGAGAGAGATAGGAGTGAGTGAGAGAGAGAGAGAAACTTGAGAGAGGGGAAGGGGGTAGGAGGGAGAGACTTGAGAGAAAGAGAGAGAGGGAGGGAGTGGGAGAGAGATAGAGAGTAGAAGGTAGAGGGTAGACGGTTAAGGGTATAGGGGAGAGAGATAGGAGTGAGTGAGAGAGAGACATGAGAGAGGGAGAGGGGGTAGGAGGGGGAGACTTGATAGGAATAGAGGGTAGAGGGTTAAGACTAGAAGGTTTAAGGGTTTCAGGTTTAAGGATTTAGGGTTTAAGGGTTAAGGTTTTAGGGTTAAGGGTAGAGGGGGGAGAGATAGAGGGAGTGAGTGAGTGTGAGAGAGACTTGAGATAGGGAGAGGGGGTGGGAGGTAGAGACTTGAGACAGAGAGAGAGGGAGGGATGGAGTGGGAGAGATATAGATGGTAGAGGGTTAAGATTAGAGGCTAGAGGGCCCACTAGCTTGCCAATTCGGTGAAATTGGCAATCTAACTTGGCCTTTTTTTAAAATGGGTCCGATAAATGGGGTCTCACTGTGATTTACATCATCGGGAGACCCCATTTCTTGGACCCATTTTTTCAAATAGGCCACTACATTTCCAATTTCACCGAATTGGCAAGCTAGGGTAGAGGGTTTAAGGGTTAAGGGTAGAGGGTAGAGGGTTAAGGGTAGAGGGGAGAGAGATAAAAGGTGTGAGTGAGAGAGAGAGAGAGTTTAGAGAGGGAGAGGGGGTAGGAGGGAGAGACTTGAAGGGAGAGAGAGAGGGGGATGGAGTGGGAGAGAGATAGAGGATAGAGGGTAAAGGGTTTAATGGTTTAAGGGCTAAGGGTAGAGGATAGAGGGTTAAGGGTAGAGGGGAGAGAGATAGAAGGAGTGAGTGAGTGAGAGAGAGACTTGAGAGAAGGAGAGGGGGTAGGAGGGAGATACGAGAGAGAGAGAAAGAGAGTGAGGAGTGGGAGAGAGAGATAGAGGGTAGAGGGTAGAAGGTTTAAGGGTTTAAGGGTTAAGGGTAGAGTGGAGAGAGATAGGAATGAGTGAGAGAGAGAGAGAGACTTGAGAGAGGGAGAGGGGGTAAGAGGGGGAGACTTGAGATAGAGAGGGGGGTGTGAGGGAGAGACCTTAGAGACATAAACATAGAGAGAGAGAGAGGGAGTTATCTAGTTAGGGTGGGAGGGAGAGACCTGAGAGAGGGAGAGGGGGATGGAGAGAGAGAGACTTGGGAGAGAGAGAGAGAGAGAGAGAGAGAGAGAGAGAGAGAGAGAGTGTGTGTGTGTGTTTTCTCTAGTTAGGAGGGAGGGAGAATTGAGAAGAGACCTAAGAGAGAAGGAGGGAGAGAGAGAGAGAGAGAGAATTATCTACTTAGGGTGGGAGGGAGAGACTTAAGAGAGGGGGAAGGGGTGGGAGGGATAGAGCTAAAAGAGAGGTAGATATGGAGAGAGAGAGAGAGAGAGAGAGAGAGAGAGAGAGAGAGAGATTTGTAGTTAGGGTTGGAGTGAGAGACTTAAGAGAGGGAGACCTGAGAGAGAGAGAGAGAGAGAAAGAGAGAGAGGGTGGGAGTGAGAGACTTAAGAGAGGGAGAGGAGATGGGAGAGGGAGACTTGAGAGAGAGAGATATCTCTAGTTAGGGTGGGAGGGAGAGACCTGAGACATGGAGAGGGTTTGGGATGGAGAGAGAGGGAGAGAGATATATCGGGAGTGGGAGAGAGATAGAGATAGAGATAGAGAGATAGAGATGAAGAGAGAGTGAGAGTGAGGAGGTGTGAGGAATATACTAGAGAGAGAGAGAGAGAGAGAGAGAGTGTGTGTGTGTGTGTGTGTGTTCTCTAGTTAGCATGGGAGGGAGAGACTTGAGAGAGGGGGAGGGGGTGGGAGGAACAGACTTGAGAGAAGGGGATGGGTTGGGAGGGATAGACTTGAGAGAGAGGGAGGGGGTGGGAGGGACAGACCTAAGAGAGAGGGAGAGATGGAGAGAGGAGAGACAGAGAGAGAGAGTTCTCTAGTTAGGGTGGGAGGGAGAGACTTAAGAGAGGGAGAGAGTACTTGAGAGAGAGATTTCTCTAGTTAGGGTGGGAGGGAGAGACTTGAGAGAGGGAGAGGAGCTGGGAGAGGGAGAGTGGGTGGCAAAGAGAGACCTAAGATATAGGGGCTGAGAGGAAGAGCGAGATATTCTCTAGTTAGGGTGGGAGGTTAGAGACTTGAGAGAGAGAGAGGGAGAGGAGGTGGGACAGAGAGACCTAGGAGAGAGGGAGTGGGAGAGAGAGAGAGGGGTGGGGTGTGAGGGAGATACCTTAGAGAGAGATAGAGAGTGTGTGTGTTCTCTATTTAGGGTGGGAGGCAGAGACTTGAGAAGAGGGGAAGGGGTGGGAGGGAGAGACAAGAGAGAGAGAGAGAGAGAGAGAGAGAGTGTGTGTGTGTGTGTGTTCTCTTGCTAGGGTGGGAGGGAGAGACCTGAGAGAGGGAGAGGGAACATAGGAGGGAGAGACCTAAGAGAGAGACAGAGAGAGAGGGAGTGAGAGATATACCTGAGAGAGAGAGAGAGAGAGAGGTAGTGAGAGATATACCTAAGAGAGAGAGAGGGCGTGGGAGGGAGAGAGAGAGGGGGTTGTACCTAAAGCCTAAACCATAAACCATAAAGCCTAAACCCTAAACCCTAAAACCTAAACCATAAAGCCTAAACTAAAGAGAGAGAGATGGGGGAGGGAGAGTGTATGAGAGAGAGAGAGAGAAACACAAAGGGAAGGAGGAAGTTTGGGAGGTTAAAGAGAGGGAGATAGGGAGGGAGAGTGAGAGGGAATGAGTGAGGGAGAGGTGGAGAGAAGTATATAGGGAAGGAGAGATAGAGAGGGGGATGAGGGAGGGAGAGAGATAAAGACAAGTAGAGAGGGGAGGATGGAGGGATAGAGGGAGAGAGAAGTGTGATAAAGAGAATGAGAGAGAGAGAGAGAGGATGGAAGTAGGAAGGTGTAGAGATTGAGAGAGAGAGAAGGGAGGGTGAGAGATAGGCAGAGAGGGATAGGTTAGATAGAGATAAGTAGAGAGGGAAGGTGGTTGGGATGAAGGAAGAGAAAGAGAGAGGAGGGAGGGAGAGAGAGAGAGAGAGGTAGAGAGGGATAGGTTAGATAGATTTAAGTAGAGAGGGAATGTGGGTGGGAGGAAGGAAGAGAGAGAGAGAAGGGGGAGATAGAGAAAATTAGAGAAGGAGGGAAGGAGGAAAGGAGGGAGGGATGGAGGGGGAGAGAGAGATTAGATAGATAGAAGTTTAGAGGGAAGGAGAGAGAGTGAGAGAGAGTTCTAGAGCATAAGGGATAAAAAAAATGAGTGAGATAGAGAGATAAAGATGATACAACTTGTTGATTATTGAAATTTGACAAAGTCTAAATTTTTTGAGATCTTCCAAAAACTAGAATTTGCATTATAACTCCTAGAGATCCAAAACCACTCTCAAACATCCTGAAACTATATACATGAAATGTAACTTAAAGTATAAGAAAATAAATTTCCATATGTAAATGTATATAATACAAATAGTTTCCTTGAAAGATAACAAGAAGAAAGAGACAAGAAAAAGAGAAGAAAAAAATTCAATGTAGACCAAAATGCGAGTGCGTTATAACACACTCGCATTTTGGAAATATTTTTAATTTCAAAAAATGCATATTTTTTGAACTCAAAATGCACGTGTTTTGTGAAATTTAAACCATAACATGAGCACATTATAATACAAGCGCGTTATAACATAAGCGTGATATAACACGAGTGCATTATAATGTAGGTGCATTATAACGCGCTTGCGTTACGGCTTGGTAATGACTGATCCTAGGTTTAGTCATTACCAAACCATAATGTGGGTGCATTTTACTATAACATGCTCACGTTTTTTCTATTTTGGGATGAAAAAGTAAACTGGCCACAAATTGGCTACCCATATTTTTGCACTTGCCCATGGGGACAAAGGTTCGAAACCTAGACCTTATTTAGAAAAATAAGGTATAGAGTTCACTTGATTCTTATCATTTTATTCCATTTTTGTATTATATTCATTTTTAAAAAGGATTTTCTACCCATCCCATAACACTCTTCCAACTCATATGAAGAAGTATTATCTAAATGTTCATGAGAAGAATTGGTTCTCTCACAAGCACGAAAATCCTATTTAAGTTTTTTTAAAGTTAGGCATCTTGAGCATATGAGGGATGGACGTTAAGGAGCCCCCATCACTGTCATCAGATGATGTCTTTGGATTTGTAGAACAAGATAAAACACAAGACTCTTTAGGTTTAGATTGTGAGATCTTTTACTCTCTAATAAAGGAGGGTGTAAAATCTAACATGAACCCCAATCATCATCTAAGATTTTTGTTATCGATAAGATACCATCACGATTATCTTCAACATGTATAGGTTCTACCTTTGATGTTGAGATAAAAATATTAAGAGAGTTGGAATTTCTATGATCATCTTGGACTTGTGAATTATAGCTTTTCCATGTTCTTTAACCGTATATATCTTGGTATTATATTCATACTTAATCTCACAGTGAAGAGTAGATGGGACTCCCTTTGTGGCATGAATCCATGGTCTACCTAGGAGAAGAATGTAAGAAAGAGGCCCTGGAATGATATGGAAAAGAGTAGGTAAAACCACAAGCCCTACCTTAATAGGTAGCATGATCATCCCTAATGGTTGCTTACTAACATTTTCAAAGCCACGAATAGAAACATCATTAGGTTCTATAAGATTCTTACCCACACCAACTTTATATAGAAGATCAATGCTACAAAAATTAAGACCCAAACCATTGTCCATGAGGGTGCACCTAACTCTAGTTTCATTAATGACCACCATTATCATTAAGGCTTCATGTTTATTTTGGATCTCAAGTGACAGTCTTTCATGTTGAGGGAATGTAATACCCAAATTTGTTGATTGCATACACTTGAACAAGGCTGATATATCATTTGGTTTAGCAAAAGTTGAGACATCAATATTTTGCAAAGCCTCTTAGATAATCTTATGGTATGTAGGTGATGTTTGAATCAAATCCTAAAAGGAAATTTTGGTTGGAGTATTATGAAATTTCTCAACAAGATCATATTTTTTACCTCTATGCTAAGGAATATTAGGTATGGGTGGAAGACATGCTTGAGGTAATGGGATGGATGTTAGTGCTTGTTTTGCTTGCTTATTATTTCTAGTGTTATATATATGTGTGTGTGTGTGTGTGTGTGTGTGTGTGTGTGTGTGTGTGTGTGTGTGTGTGTGTGTGAAACTACATGATAACTTGGTTGTTGTGACACATGATTACTTGTTAGTTGTTTTGTAAAGTTTAAGATATGACCATGAGGATTTGAAGGTCCTACAATGAGAGGTGATTTAGGAGGTCCAATAATTAGAGGAATTTTAGGAGGTCCAATAATTAAAGGAGTTTTAGGAGGTCCAATGATTAAAGGAGATCTAATAGCTAATTGTATTTTCATAACCTCAATCGAGTTAACTACTTGATGATTTTCTATTGATCGGTGAGCTAATGTCACCTTAGCATCTTCATCTATGCCATCCATCTTAATGTCATTTGAAAAAGATGTATCAATTATTTCATCATATTGCACTACAATATCTTCCCAAATAGGAGAGGTATTGGGAGAGAAACAAACAAGGTTCTCATGACGGTCAATGATTAGATCCTCTAACACAAAGATACCTTATTCACAAGTAGGTGAGGTATCAAGAGAAGAAAAACTATGATTTTCATGATTTTCAATGATTGCATCCTCTTGCACTAGAAAATCCTCACAAATATGAGAGATATTGGGAGAAGAACTAACATCATTGCCAATGATTTCATTTTTTTCCTCAGATTGTTCTCATAGGGAAAAAATTATAGTTATACAAGTCATGCATTACCATATCAAAACTAAATCTTTGGAAAGGAAATATGTTACTTTCCCTATGGATCAAATGAGTGATGCACAACAAATCATACATATTTATAAAATAAAATTCAAAAATTGGAACCAGATCTGGATAGAGGACACATAGAGAGATGTGCACATCAAATTTCAAGCTAAAATGAGTGGACTATGGCGTAAGGATTCCCTAGTCTAGATAGGTATTTTGTAAAATTGAAAATCTAGAAATTATTAACAGTGTCTAAGGGTCCAATGTCTTAGAGGTTCAAGTTTGAAAGTCAATAGATTTTTGAAAATGTACCAAAACCTAATTTATTTATATGAAGCATATGTGCATGCAATTTTGGATATTTTTAAAGAAAATGAAAATGTTCAAATAATAATTTTCAAAAATTAAATACTGCAATTGACTAAATTTTCCAAAAAATACAAAAAAGCAATGCTTTATGATCCTTTGAATTGAAAATTATATGCAATTTTGTCACTTTTTCTATGTTTTTCATCAAAATATGCATGTATAAATGATAAAATATTTTTGCAATTATTTTTTTTAATGAAGATAACTCAAATCTAAACCCTAGACAAGGAAAATCAAATCTAAAATTTCTTGCAATTTTTCCAAATTATTTTTCAATCTTTATGATGAAAAGCAAATGAAAATGGATAGTTTTTGAAAATAAATATAAATTATCAACAAGATTTTCAAATAACCTAGGTTTTAAATTCAATATTCAGATTTATGCAATGAAAAATCATAAAAATTGCAAGTGTAGGATACGTCAGGTTCACCAAAATGTAAAGTAGGAAAAGTGATCCTAGATCTAACTAAGGTAACTAGCTACTTTTCACTTGCAAAACATTGGAATTCAGATCGACAAGGGTATGAGATTAACTTGCAACCTAAAAGGTGAGTCAATCAACCTTGGATCTAAATTATTTTGGGGGTTTGAAATGTATTTTTGATGAAAATGCAATGATGAAACTAAATGACTATGAGAATGCACTATTCTAATATGAATGTAGTAAAACTAGAAATTGACAATCAAATTTAAAGACTACAAATGGATAAAGTAGACATGTGTGCACTTGTGATTCTTGAATCTGAGCTGATTTTTGGTGGACTAGGGTGTAAGGACGCCCTAGTCTAGGTGTCTAAAATTGAAATCTATTTGTGTAGTCCTTAGGTCCTTAATCTGTAGCTTCTTCCTTCTTGATCCTATTGTTGGATCTTTGTCTATTGTTGAGATATTGTAGTTTTTATATCTTGTCAATTTGTAGGGCTTGAATGCATGAATGAGTAAATTTCCTTCAAATCTTCCTTCAATCCTCTTCAAATCTATACCTACACATTCAAGAGGCGAGGAGGTGTTGCCTCATTCAAACCCTGTGTTGGTGTTCCCACCTCCATAATGGCGAAATTGATGATAAAGAGAGATTATCCTTTTGAGGGATAGAGGCTAAATGATAAATGAATTATAAATCAACAACTCACTGCAACTCACCACTCATATCTGATATCCTTCAAATACTAAAGTCATGCAAATCACCTCAAGGCTTGATGGCAATTTGGTTTGAAGACCTACAACTGTTAGTCCTCACAAATAAAATATATGCATAAACATGAACAAACTCACATAAAACTTGACATGATTCTTTGATAATTAAATTTTGCAGTAATCTTGCTCGACTTGATAATAATTGCTTGATAATTCTCTTTCTTTCAAAATGTTCTCAATTATCTCCACTTCTTACTTCTTCTCTTTCAAATGATGAAATTCCTAGGTATTTATATGTAATATTTGATCCAATTTCTTTTAATTTAAATCTCAATAGCTGACAATCAAAATTTAAATTTTAGATAATAAATTACTACCACCAACACTTTAAATTTTGGGGCCACATTAAGGGGACTAGGGCGCAAGGACACCCTAGTCTAGATCCCTCATTATTTGGGGATCTAAAGTGTCAAGAGTAAAATATTAAATGTATACTTGGGTCTTGTACATTTGATTTCTTGATAGATTTTAAAATAGGCCATGGGATGTGTAATTTAGGAAATTGGGTGTATAATTAGGTCCAATCACTTTGGGGGGAGCGAAAACATAGTGTGAAATTGTTAAGGGTGATAATATATGATGCTACAATATTTACCTTCACAATCACCTAGAAGAATAAAATATCCATCTTTGATCCAATTTCCATCTTTCCTCTATGCTCTTCCTTTCCATCATTATTATTTATGTAATGCCCCGCCAAATAACCTTAAAGGAAGTTGCAATTAACATCATAAGTGAACCAATTTTTTATTTATAAAGTGCATTTAACATACATATTCACTTACTAATTAACAACAACCTCTAAAGCTACAAGGTTAGGATTACTTAAACCCACACATACATATTACATATAACCATAGCCTTATGAACTTTATGAAATAACCATCATACATCATAAGAATACCACATAAACTAATAAGATAATCAACCAAGATACAATCTCATAAACATTATCTTAAATCAATCGTTACATCACTCATTCCCAAAATGAAACAATAATACAAATGTATTACAATTACATAACTCCACCTCTTACAAAAGAGGGAGAAAATAACTTATACAAGCTGAAATATTACAAAGCAAGAAATTACAACAAAAACCGCGAGCTATCCATCTAGATGTCTCACCACCAAGTACTGAAGATAGATGGGGACCCAACGGTTTTGGTGCGTGTTCCACCCTACCAATGTGGTACCTGAAGGCCCACCCCCCATGCTAGGAGATAGTAACAAAGTAACATGGACAAAGATTCTACTACCTCTAACCAAAGGCAAACTCAAACTGACTCATACTGTTATAACCAACTAAATGAATTAACAAGTACAACTCATTCACCATACAAGTACGAATCAAGTACAACTCAAGTACAATACAAGTACAAATCAAATACAATACAAGTACAAATTAAGTACAATACAAGTACAACTCCAACATCACTGACATAGGTCACATTGCTTCCAGACATAATAATAATCAAGTATGTTCACAGAACCATACACGTAAAACAATTAACAACAGTTGTCCTAGATAGAGTGTCATCGCAACGTTTTTCATGAGATCTCCTCTGGGCATTCTTCATAGGCTCCGGCACAAGTAATCCTGGTGGCCTCAACCGAATCTCGGCACTCAGACTCACTCATGCGTAATCAACTACCTCTCGCAAGAACAAGATAGTTGATCTTGCCATTCCAAGCCTTCCCACTCATCCCAAGTCTAAACAAGCCCTTGTGTCTATGAGTGAGGTAAAATTATCTTGATTAGTGAGAAGTTAGTTCTAATCTTCTAAGTACATTATTTTAATTATCACTTATTTAAATCACTCTTGAAGGTTATCCAGTTTACCTCTTTGGGCTCTGGTGCCTAACAAAAGTCACTCTTCTAATCGACAACACACTCACAACCAATCACCAAGGGAAACACAAGTGCATACAAACTAGGCATCATAACTACTCCAACACAAGGAGGATACAAATAATAGAAACTCACTCCAAACATATTGGAGGCAACAATCACATAGTCCACTCCTTTCAAGGAGACACGGATCCCATAATCCGCTCCTAAACCAAGGAAGTGCAAACATCCCTGTTCATGAAAATCGGATAAAATTGAAAAGACGCCATGCACTACCCAAGGGAAAACAACTAGATGGCATAAAGATTCAACAACCCTTATCCTCTAAGTTCTTCTGGAAGACTTATAATTTAGGACTAACACTAAATCCCAAAACCAACAATGCAACTTGATGACATAGCAACAAAAACATTCAAGTCATCAATCAAATATAATATTTGGATTTCCTAAATCCATACTCATTCAATAGGTAGTGTTAAAAAATTCAAAAACACGATAACTAGATCATCTAAAATAATCATAACCCTTATTTCCCTTTTCATTATAGGAAATCTAAAAACAACTAAACTTACTTCCCTTTACTGAATACAGAGAATTCAATCATTTAAGATAATCATGAGGAAGATACTACTTTTGGATATACTAAATCCATACCTTTTTCATAATCCAATCACAATGATTCAATTAATCTAAATAGAAATTAATAAATAACATAATTGATTGCCTCATCAATAAAACAACTTCTTAATTTACTTTTAAATCGACACAAATCCATGTAAGTAAACTCTTTCCATTTCCTAACCAAATCTTACATCTCATTCACTTTTCTATTTAAAACATTCAATCACCTTAATATAATAACATATTGTTTCTCTATCCATTTACAAACATGCAATTTCATCAATGTATAAAAAATATCTTTTGGCTTATCTATTTGACCACGTATTCATATTGTTTCTAATTAAATCTCATTAATTAAAACAAACATTTAAATATAAATATTTATATAATTCTTCAATATATTTAAATATCTTTTCCCTTATCAATTTTGACCATACATTCAAAACTTATCATTTAAATTCTTCATGCAAAGCTAAATTATACGCACTTAAATAAAACAAGGTAAATACTAATTGAAAATACTCATGGATATATATATACATTTCAATATATTTTCTTCAATCATATTAACAAAATAAATGTTTCTTTTTAAATCAAGTAATTACTTCTATTAAAAAAATATCTTTCTCTATTCATTTTCTATGCATACTAATCATTTCTTTTAGAACACTAATAATACCCAATTTGCAACAACAGAATAAAATAATATAAAATATTATTTAATCTCTCAAATGGATATATACCTTCAATATATATATACTAAATATAAATTAATATATTTAAATATATTTAATCATTAACATATCTTCTATTCTTTACAGCATATCAAATTGTTTAATTCAAAATAAAATATCCCTTATCATCAATTTTCCAAAATATAAATATATTTTTCCAATTAAATCAAATTAATAATTGGACCTTTTACATATGAATTTAAATTCCACAGTTAAATTTTAAATTATGCATTCTCTAATCAAATATTTAACTCCTTCAATTAAACTTTAACATGTCATTTTAAAATAAACAATAATTTCCCCATATGTTTATAATTTAATTCCACTAATCTAATATACAAATTTTATTTAAAAATAATATAAATAAATATAATACTTTAGTATTATAAATTATAGTATAAAATATTATTAAATAATATTTTGATATTATAATAACAATACATAAAATATTAATATTTATAAATATCAATTTATTATTATTTTATTTTCAAAGCAGCCATGGGAAAATAACTTATCAGCAGTCTCATGTTTTAAGCATAACTCAAAAACTACGATCTGGGTATTTGCGATTTTTAGACAGGGGTAAGAAAATTTTAAAATGCAAAAACTATTTAAATTTCCTGACAACCTAGTTTGTGTAAGTGAAGTTATAGGCGACGCAACCAGACCATTTTACCATGAAAAATATAACTATACTGCAGATTTTAAAATCCGATTTTTAATAATAAACAGAGGGTTTCATTTTCTAAAAACATTCTAAATGCATTGTTCAATCTCTATATTTGATTTCAATAACAACAAAATCGATTTCCCCAAATAATTTAAATTCAACTAAGGTTTTCACAATTTTCACTCAAGAATTTTCACAAGCAAAGGCTATAAATTTGTTTAATTCTTTTCTTCTAATATCAAATTTATTTTCTAAAATAGATTTAACAAACAAATCTTTAATCATTACTATTTTAAAGAAAACAATCAAGAACAATAAAGTACAAAGAGGAAAACCTGGTACAAGAAGCTACAGAAAGAGATGAATTTCTGATGCAAGCCTCCTCTAAGGATTTCCTAAATTTTCTTCAATGTTCCAATGAATCCAATCCAAAATCCAACAAATGCAAACAATATTTCCTTCAATCAATTCTACAATCAAACTTTCTTCAAACCCTTGTGCAAAATTTCCAAAATTTCTTCCCTGTTGTAAAAATGTATTTTTCTAAAAACTTTCTCCCCTAAAATTAAAACATGTATTCTTTATAAATCAAAAATACCTAATACAACCCTAATTCACATTACATGCAAATTAGATATTTCAATTTCAATTTTTTCAACCCTAATTCACATTGCAAGCAAATTAGATATTTCAATTTCAATTTCAATTTCAATTTCAAATTTCAATTTCAATTTTAATTTCAATTTCAATTTCACTTTTCAAAAAATCACTTTCAATTTAAAATGCAATTTCAAATAATAAATTAATTTTCAAAGTTGCAACCAATTTCCCAAATAAATATTTAATTACAATTTATAATTTAATTCTCACACGTTGGAATTAAATTCCAAAATTAATTCTAATTCTTTTATTTCCTTTTATTCTCTTGCATCACGTTTAATTAATTAATTTAATTATTTAATAACTAAACTCAATCCCCTTGGATTAAATTTAATTAATTAAATAATTTAAATATAATTAATTAATTTAAATATAAACTTTTATCCACATTGCATTATTTAAATTAAATAATCATCAACATGATTTAAATGCAATTATTCTAAATATCTATTTCCAAATCAAAAATTCTTCATAATTAAATAACATCAAAGCAAGATCAGACAATGACTCGACACATACAACTGATGACACACTAAGGCTAGGGTGTAAACTTGACATATGTTACCTAGCTACTATCTCCTGTTCAACTTAACCGTTGGATCGACACGCTCAAACCTGTGAAACCAGGTGGAGTCGATGTCATGTACCTGCAATCCTACAACCAAGTAAACAACATCATACAATATATCCAGCATATAATACACACCGTGAAGAAGAAATTACAGATTCGCAGGGCGCTCGCAAGCGAGTGATGCGAAACTATCCTCTTCACCAATACACTCATCGAAACTGACACTTCCATCATAATCTAGTAATTTCATAATAACATCTCATGTTAATTCTACAACATCATTAATCCATAATGCATGTGAAACAATAATCAGATAATTGCATCCCACAATATTAGTTGTCGCTCAATAGTAGCGATCAAAACATCATAACAAAATGTATCCAGAAGCAAGGTAATTGCAACCAACATAGCATAAAGCAACTTGAACAAGAAGCAAAATGGAGGGGTATTACAATTTCTTTATTTTTCTCCATTTATTCTTACTATTAAATCACTTTATTCTTACTGTATTAATGCTCACTCATAATATAAATTTTCAAATAATTCTCTCCTACCACTCTTTCTTATGCATCCTATTGTTGTAACACACAAATTCACATCATAAAAACAACTAAATACTCACTTACCATATTTATTTTAGTTTATTTTCCTACATTACCATTTATCCTCATTTTATTATCTTCTTAAAAATTTACAAGAAACCTATATCCTTATATTCAACATTTAGCATATGTATTCTATCCTTTTTTTATCATCACTATTCTTATATCTTTCCTTGGAATATGAACTTTTATTAATCTTTCCTTTTTCATCATCTTTATTTTGTCTTGTTTTACTTATTTTTTTTTCTATTTTAAAATTGGTTTCTTCTTTTTCTTTGTTCATTTTTCTTAGATTGTATTCTATAATTCAATTTCTCTTTCACTCTTATATTAAAATTGATATATCTTTATCACTATGAATCCCCATTATACTCAAGTTCCTTGAATATCACTACACCATCCATTTATACATTATACCAATTCCCTCTTATCATTAGATTTTGTATAATATTTAATGAATAAAATTCTCCTACATACCTTCTAACAATCAAATCTTCTTGATTCACATTTTGTAACTTCTTGTATTTTCTTTTTCACTTAAATGGTGGATTTTCTTACTAATGGGGGTTTTAGTGTCAAGGGGTCTCAATTTGGATGAATGATTATTTTCCAATGGTCAATTTTAATTATGTTTTTGAAAAGCAATTTTAATTATGTTAATAATCTTTAAAATGTTCCATTTTGTATAAGTTGGATTCTATCATTCTTGGTAATTTTTTGATGAATAGTTCAAGTATGAGACTTAGTGTCAAGATTCTAATGAGCATTCATGTTAAAATTAATAATAGATATCACTTAGAGTTATTTTTATTTTAAAGGATTATGTTAAGATTTGGTGGGGCTCTCTTTCTATTCAAATTTGGAGGGATATTTTATGCTTTATAAACCTAATGAAAATGGGAATGGATAAAAATAGGGTTGAGCCCTTGAGCTATAGAAAGTCAAATCTTAACTCTAAGGTTTGGAGAATTATGGAGAAGGGAATATTTACTCCCTTAATGGATAAACTAAAAGTCTATGACACACCCATGGCTATATACTTTTTAAAGCATGGGAAAATAGAAAGGTGGTAATGAAAACTATGGAATTTATGGGTATGACAAATTTGGAGGTAGGGGTCATAAGCTTTCCATGAATTAGGTGAATATCAAGGATGGGTATATGGAAGAGGAAGCCACATCCATTTTTCTTAAAGTTGGATGAAGGTATAGTTAAACTTCACTCTAGTTATACTATGTTCTCTCAAACCTCCATGGGATGAGATTGTCTTTTGTATAATGAGGTACTTGACTTTACGAGGGAATTTTAAGTCCATTTACCATCATCACTTCTTTTTCTAAACCATTTTAGGTGGAGGAAAATTGTGTCTTTTCCTTTTTATCTACTTTCATCCTTGAAGACATCCATTAAATATTATAAGAATGTACCCAATATGGTTCCCATACACTAGGGGTTAATAAAGTTAATTTCCAACCATGTGAAGCAATTGAATTTGTGTGTCTCTCATACTATCAATAAAAAGGATGACACCAATACCAAAAAAATGTGAAATTTTCAAAATCTAGTTTTGAGGACACATAGGATAAAGAGGAAAATATATAGGAATAACTTGGTACTAATACTAGGTCCAAGTATAATTCAAAGGAATCTAAAGATAATGACTCTAGCAAAAACTAGGTCTAGTGATGCTTGTCAAATTTAGGAGAAAAAATATTGGAAAATAGTAGAGGCCCTTAGGAAGACTCGATTTTCTAGGAAGAAGGATCCTACTAAGAAGAGTCTGGGAAGGACTCGTGTATTTTAGAAGAATATTTGTGTAGATAGGGAAAATTGATCGACACACTTGATCCTGATTACTAACATCATTTCGTTCTAAATCATACTCTCAGATTATCATCACTTTTCATCTCTTAATTAGATAAATAATTATTTATTTAATTAAGTAATTCTCCCCTCTTTTGATTAAATTAATCCTCTATCTTTGTTCATTTAAATAATTCATTTTATTTAAATTAAATCTCTAAAATCCTCTTATTAAATTGAATAAATTAAAACCTTATTTGATTTAATCTAACATTACCCCCTTTAGTTAAATAAAAGAAAACATGTATTTAATTAAACTCTTCCTCTCAATTTGATTTAAATCAACTCATAAATTTAAGTCTAAGTTGTCACATCTCCTAAATCCTCATTAAATTAATTAATCTTTGATTAATTTAATCCTAAAATATGTCACATTCTCTAGAGAATGCAACTTGCACAATAAATCAATTACTTTTATTTATTAAATTGCCTATTTTCTCTCAACATAGAATAAAGAAGGAATATTCTTTCAAATTTGAATTCAAATCCAAGTGGATTTGTCCTTCCAACAAAGCATTCACTCCTCTTACATATCCTTGTGCATTGAGCCAAGTGGCATTTACTTCATTCTTTTTTCCCTCTCACATGTCATTTCTTCAATTTCAAATTCCAACTAATATCATTTATTGACACTTTCATCAAAATGTGCACAACCTTCATCCATTCACATCTTGGCAAGTGGCACTTGGCCATTGGATGTTGAATGATCCCACATTTCTCAATTTCACTCTCATTTCCAATTTGGAAATCTATAAATGAGAGACTCTTCCTCTCATTCTTCATCCACAAATCCAAGCAAGTCTACTATACTTCATTTCATCCACAATTTGAGAAAAGTTACTCTTTTCACATTGAGAGCTAATTTTGTCTACTTCATAGCAAGTGTTCATCATATTTATGGTTTCATAGCTAGTTTATGCCAAAATCTCATAAAGGAGCTACAACCATCACCAAATCATCATCAAGCTTACAAAGGAGTTGGGAAAGGGCCAATGTCTACACACAATTGACACCAATTCCCCCATGGGATCAAGTGTTTGCATTGCTTAATTAGGATTTCATTTATCTTTTATGTTTGTTTTTCATTTTTTCTATTATTGAACATTGTAAATGGATTTCATGGAGAATCCTTGTCTCACTTGCATATTGATCTAATTATGTGTTTTTTTGTTGTGTTTATGCAGGTTTAGGATTGGGGTTCGCAATTTGAGACCCCTCAATCCTAAGAAAAGGAGAAAGTTCAATCCTTAAATTATATCCTTGAAGTTGCTATAAGGGAACCATTCCATAAAATCCAAAACTTCTACTCCCTCATCACTAAGGACTTTATACTTCATTGACCTAAACCCACTTCCCTACAAGAGTTACCTAATGACCTAAGTATGGCAGGTAAAAATTTGGTGACCCTCCATTAGTCCTTTGATGGATAACATAACCTCATTTAGTAATTTTACATGGAGATTGTATAATATCAAGATGGAGATCATGTCTAAGAATTAGATGTGGGGGGACATAGGTTTCTATTTTGGAGCAGATGAGGATATTCCAAGTGTAGGAGGCTATACCTCTCATTCCCTTCCTAATTTTAGCCTTGAGATGTGTGTTTAGTATTGTACCAAGTTTCTTGCAAGGACTTGAGGTATTTTCATGGTTGTGGTAATTCTTTAGATGCATGTGTGATGCTTGGATGCTTGGTTTACCATTATGTTTCAATTCATGGATGTGTATTAATATTTATGATGCAATTAAATTTTATCATGATTTATATCATTTAGATGCATTTATTTACTAAATATGATGTTGTACCCTATTGGGAAATTATGTTATGCTTCCACTATTTATATATTGATTAGGTACACTTGACATGTGTGTTGAGAGGTTACAAATAATGGGTTATTTCTCCACCTGGCTATGCAAGTCTGAGTTATTCCTCAATGATGGTTATTTTGGAGATGTCACACTAGGCCTCACTTTTTGTTATTCCCCAATAATAATCAAATAGAGTATGGTTTGTGTTGTGGGTGAGTGCTATTGGTATGTGGTGATTGATCATGTTATACTGTACACTCTTCATGTATCCTCACTGGGGTCCGAGGTTGGGCCGGGCCTCGGGCGGGGGTTCGAGGATGGCAGCCCTCGAGGAAAAAAAAATCACTTTTTTTTCGCTTCGTCACCGAAAAGAAAAATAGTTGACTTTGTAAACCCTAATTTCTGGAAGCTTCTAAAAGCTTGTTATAAACGGTTGGGGTGGGGAGTTAAAGGAGGGCATTATTCACAATATTGTAATATGTTTTGCACTGGATAATAAAATCATTGGATGGCTATGGTTTTGTGGATGTAACCCAGATTGGGTGAACCAAGTTAAATTCTCTATGTTGTCTTGTTTCTACTATAATTTCCTATGTGTTTTATTTCTCTGTTTTATTGATCAAATCTGCATTTAACTTGTTAGATATTTGCCTACTAACCCTAACAAGTGCAGGATCATGGGGGTCCAAAAAGTGGTGATATGACAAAAAAGTGGTTAACATCTTTTTTATCTGAATTTGATGAAACAAAAGGGGTTTATTGAGAAAATTGTTATTTTTCCACCAATATAAGATATATCTTATTTAGAATTAAATAGATAATTATTATTGATTTTCTACTTGCATTCTGACTAAAGTCCTGATTGATAGTCTAATTGAAAAAAATCTATAATTCTTAAAGAATTTCACATTTTTTGAATCTGAAAGATGCAACACATTCTATGCTTCCCATACTATAGGATTAAAAAAAAAATGAATTTCATAATTTTTTGACCAAGTTATGGTGACCAGACAAACAAGTTTTAATATTTTTAAAAATTTCTAATTAAAAACTCATAACTAATTACTTACTTGCAAAAAAATTACAAAAGACATATGGCACATCCAAGCATGTGTCCTCTACTTATATTGAAAGTTTCAAAATAATATATTATTTTTTGCTTGTACTTAGGTTGGTCAGACATATACCTTCTTTTTATTTTCTCCTAAAAATTTAGTACTACTGTATTGAAATTTTAAAATTTCACCAAATAGATTTACTTTTTTTCCAAAAAAGCACAGTATCATAGAAACTAAATTCAATTTTCTACAAATTCTTTTCTTACATATTTTTCAAATTATGTTAATAACTTATTCATATTTTTATATCAAGTTGCCTAACTCTATTTTTTTGAATTTTTATTGCCACTTAAGAGCATAATTTGGACCCCCAGGATCCTACACTAACCCTTGTAAACTACTTGTGTTGACCCAAATTCAAATCAAAGGTGATTCCAAAACTGTCTATGTTGTGAATTACTTGTAAATTATTGATTTAATTTAATGGTTTAAAATTCTAGATTTCTTGTAAATGAAATTTTTTAGGGACTATATGATAGTTTAAATTTCTATTTTTATCATAAAAATATTGATGAGGTAAAATATTTATTTTATATCTAATGGGGTATTTCCATGAAAATTGGGGAAATATAATTGAATTAATTATTTTTCAAAGAATTTCCTTGGGATTGGGTTTTTTATGCTCAATTTAATCATGTTAATAAATGATTTCAAATGAATCAAGGTAAATGGTTTTATTTTTTTAATGGAAATTTTGAGAATTAAAAATAAAGAAAATTAGAAAAATCGTGAAAAGACATCCATTTGAGAAATTATTCATTTTGGAGAATTTTTTCACTCAAACCCTCTTCTTTGCCATTTTTTTAAAAACTAAGTTTGGGTAAATTGTGGATGGAAAGAGATGGGATTTGTTTTGGATTGGATAGGAATGGGCATTATAATACCCCAAGTGAATAATTTATGTTGGATATATCTAACCATAAGGAAAGGGTTATTATCTTGGAGATGAGGTAACGAAAGGAAAATAGAACCAACATGCTAAGTTGATAGCTCTAAAGCAAGACATTGCAAAGATAAAAGAAAAATAAAATAAAATTTGAAGAGTAGTTATATGGAGATTAAATTCCTTAGAGATAAGGAAAAAATATAAGTATTGGTTCTAATCCTATGATGAATGCCAAAGGGGATGCTAGTCCCAACACAAGAACCAAAATTATTTGAATTAAAAATGATGAGGGTGCATGAAATAGTCTCATGACCATCAATAAATTAAAGAAAGATTCTTCTATGTTGATTTAGAAGATCTTGACACACTTAATATTTTGTAACTTGTGCTATTTCTACTTTTATTTTTATTCATGCTCTATGTTTTATTATTTTTAGGTTATTATTTTACTATGGGTAAACTAACCTTTTGATATCATTATAGCTACTATAAAGCATTTTAAGGTCCCTTCAAAACTATTTTCACCCCTTTAATAATAAAAATGGAAGAATGATTGGATTAGTTAATTAAATAACAATGTTTGTTTACATAACATCAGAAATGGGGTTGTGAGATAGACCTAGTGTGATGACAGTAGAAATATAGGAATGTATTTTAGATTTCTAAAGTTGTAATAGAAAACTATATCCTTAATCATATAAATTTGTAATCTTTTTTCCCTCCATACACCACATCGATAGTCATCCTTTATCCATAGTAAAATATGATAAAATTATATTTTCATAATCAATACTATTAGTACTCTCCCTCTTCTAATTTTCTTGATATCTAAAATTCTACAGTGATTCATAAAGCCTCGTGAGTGTATCCATCCTCTTCCCTCATCTAAGTATTGAGTAGCAAGAAGTATGAAAATATACACAAAGATAAATTTTAATAACCACCTCGTATAATTCTTGTTCATGATCCATTGCATCTTGTTGGTTGTATGGGATTAGATCATTGAGGTAGCCCCAAAAGAAAAAAAAAAGAATCTAAGAAATTAGAAGTAAGAAAAACATCAAAGCTATATCTAAGCAACATAAATTGTTAGAGTAAAGGTCTTAACTTAATTATGTTGATTAAGTTACCTTTATTCCCTTCTTAAGATTTCATGTTAGTTTGCATAAAGTGACATTTAATAATTATATTAATTATTAAATGTTATCCTATTAGGGCTTCTATTAGGGTTTTATTAGGGTTTGCATGATCTCCTTTTTATAAGGATTGATCCCATTGTATTTCGTATCAATTCATTCTCTCATTCTCTCTGATATATACATTTTCAGTTTTCAGAGAACCCTTGCTTGTTTGTCTCCATCTCTTCTTTTGTGACAGGTTATTTGCATGCAAATGATCTTCGAGGTTTGTGGTGTTGTATTTTTTCAACTCCTACATGGTATCAGAGCTCCACACCTGCTGCTTCATGTTCTTGTTTTGAAGATTTTTGAAGCTTCAAGGGTTTGGGGCTTGTTTTTTTGATCCAGGGAATACCTACAATTTTGAAGTATTTTCAGCTCAAACGGACCTCGCCATTGCGTCCACAGCAGTTCAAAACCCCTAAATCGACTGTTCATTTGTCGTCAAAATTTGAGGCAAAATTTTTTTGCAATATGGTCGTCCGTCTGCCTGGTAAATATTTTTCGGAAATTTTCTTTTCGTCAAAAAAATATTTATTTTTTTCTGCAAATTTTTTTCATTCTAAAAGTTTTTGGTTTTTATTAAAA